>VXBA01002620.1:871275-1218762 GCA_013399895.1 Serilophus lunatus | reverse complement strand
GGGGGAAATCCTCTGTCTTTCCAATTCTCTTCATAAAACCACATTTCTATTTCTGCCATTTTTCTGTCAACTCTCACCAAGTCTGTTATATTGTTTTATGGGACACCGTGTCTGGTGCTGCAAGAAGTATGGTATCTGAAGTATGCTCTGTCATTTTTATATGTAAAGGCATTATGGCACTTTCCATGCTGTTTCCATCCTCTCCTCTATGCTTCTGCAGCATCTGAATGCTGCTAAAGTTTTTGGGACCATGAGTGTGCTGTATGCAATGGTACCTACATTTCCCCTCTGAACTGAGCTGTTATATAGAACCTAATGCCTTGTAAGATGAATTTCCCTTTTATCCCCTGCTGTATTTTACTTCACATTTATCAGTGGTACTTCCAGCTAATTTAGAGCTGTCTGTTCCTGACTAACTTAAGTGATTTTGGATGGGGTCCAGTTTCCATAAGTAAGGTGCTTAACTCATGGATGAATTGTAGGCCCTTAGTGAGATAGCTTTGCCCAGATGAGAGCCCAGTTTTCCTTCCTCAACTGATGGAAAGAGGTAAATGATGTGAACAACTCTGAACTGAGACCCTGTCTGCCTAATCTAAGTGCTTAAATGTAGTTGTGAATTAGGATTCTGCTTTTCTGTATATTTTGGTAAGTTACTGTTTACTATCCATTACTGTTCTGGCATATGTATCAAAAACAAGCTTTAGACTAAGATTTGATTTCACCTTACCAGCAAACTTTGACTTTTTAAGAAAAAAAGCTAGAAACCTTTCAGTAGAAATTTTTGGATTTTAAAAAAAATCACAGCTTTTTAATACACAGAGTTGCTATAAAGGATCTCTAGTGACAGAGCTGAGTTGCATGCTAATCCAGAGAGCAGTGGGAGAAATTGTGGCTTTTCTTCACTCTGTGCTTCTTACTGAACATTTTGTTGTGTGCTCTGCAAAGGTGAAAAACAAAGGATGATAGTCTGCTACTGGCCAGGAGAGTTTATTCTATGATAGCATCTGCTGTTGGAATTCAAGATGACAACCCAATTTATCTTATTGGTTCCATAACTCAAAAAAGATTCCAGGCACAAGGAATGTGGCCTAACAAAGGCAAGAAGAAAAAAGCAGCAGGGTGAGAAAACAGGAATATTAAAGATGGAAGATAGAAGGTTAAAAGGGATATATTTATATAGTCACAGAAAGTGCACATTTTTGGTAGATTGTCCTTATATTTTTTCAGAGCAGGACATAAGAACCATTCTATTGATCTGAATGAGAAATTACTGTAAGTAGACCTTGCTAGTTCTCTAACCATCTATCTATCTATTGTGTTTTCTGATAGTTTTTTCTATGGTGATAATTTTTTATTTTATACGCGCTTCTTAAAAAGGCTACTGCCTACTGTTACTATTGCCTAACATATACTTAGTTATTCCATCTGTATTGTTTTATTTGGATCCTTAGGATTTACCCTAAACAATTGTTTTTCCCTAAAGCTTCATGTAGGTGAACAGAACTGTAAAGCCACAGTTAAAAATCAGTGCCCTGGAATTGATAAGTACCAGCTGGTAGTGTGAAAATTTTTTGGGTGGCCTAAGATGTGTCCAGCTGTGATTTTGAGATTGTCTGCAAGTATCTGGGCAGTTAAGATGAACCTGTTTCTGGACAGATCTGATGAGACTGACTTTTCATGCTCTATATGCCATTGGCACATGAATGTCAGCATTTGTAATTGAAACCATTGCACAACATTTTCAGTGAAATTTTGAACTGTAATCTTTGGAAGCAGATGGCTTTCATCATGTTCTCCGTGCCATATTGCAGTAGTGGGTATGCATGCCTATGCCAAATTAAAACAATGCACTAAGTTCAAAAAGACTGTTTACTCATTTACTAGTTTAGTAATAATCAAGAAAAAGAAGAAGAGTAAAGAACTATATCTTTGTTGAAAATATATTCAAATCTAGTCACTAGAGAACACTTCTATAGTTATTTGGTGGTGTGTCACCTCCAGTTTACTTCCAATTGTATCGCTTCATTTCAGTTTTGAATATGTAAGTGCTGTCTTCCATTTTATATACACACATGCCCAGGCAGACAGGTTGTTGCTTTAAAATGTCATTTCCATGAAGCATCACTTCAAAAATCCTCATGAATTTAACTAAGTTGGAGAAATTTGTGCAAAAATATAAGGTCAAAAGAGCCCTATATGACAGATCCTTGTTTGCCTGCTCCAGAGTACTTCAAAGGATCTACTTATTTGCTTACCACCAAGGCCAAGAATATGTGTCAAAACTGCTTAAGATAGGGATCAGTTTTAATACATGTGACCTCAGACCTTCCAAGGTGTTTAGGTCTGGGAACACTTATAGTACATCTGTTATTATTTTGGTTCAGCTGAGGTTATTGTTTTAATCAGCAACATTTCAAGAGAACTGGTATAAAAAAATTAGACATACTAACTTATTTTCTGTGTTTACGTTTCTGCCATTATGTAACATTTTTTATCACGGCCAAAGTTATGAGTTGTGGCAAAAGGGGAACCAAAAGGCAGAGAAGATTCAATGAGCCCTTGTGGGACCGCTAAAAGCGTTCAAATTATTTTGAGTTGCATGCATGGTTAACAGGCACGATTCCATGTAGCATATTCTCCTCATAAACTTATCAAGCATTTTCTTAAAACTAGTTAGGAAGTGAAGTCTGCCGCCCCTCATGGATCTTTGTATACTGATGGCTGAGTATCACATATTTTCCATGCTGGTAATTCATTAGAAAATAACTAATTTCACAATAATTCACAAGAACAAGTGCAAAACCAAGTTATTTTCCCTACTCATTTCATCCAATGTGTGTTTTGAGCTGTTGTGTACATTGGAATGTTTGTTCTCTTTTGTTGGGTTTGGATTTTGGTTTTGTTTGTTTGTTTGTTTGTTTATTTTTTTCCTCAGCAGTAGGTTAGGATGCTTTAAGTTATATCATTTATTCTTGAAGATCATTCACTTCAAATATTTGTAGATTTTGTTTCATGTCCAATCCACCATTCAGTCAAGGTATCTACTTCCAATGTTTTCTTGGAAGTTAATTCCTCTGAACCAGGTGTTCATTACTTTGCATTCTGCTTAGCGGTTCACTTGCTTTCTTTTCTGCTTCATCAAGATGTAAAAATATGAAGGAGATAGGGAAGAAGAGCTGGGATAGGCTGGGGGTTCTTCCTGTCTCTTTTGGATTTGTCTCAGGCTCAGATGTTAAGCTGAGTAGCTAATTTTTGAATTTTCAGATAAGCGATCAATTTTTGAAATTTCTTTGCTGCTATAAATTTTTCTTTTCAGAACAGCTTCAGTTCAGACCACAATTGTTTCTGAATTTTTGGCACTTTTACTTTTTAATAACTGCAGATAAGTTGAAGTATACTAACAGCAATATACCTACTTCACAAAGAGACGTGTTGACGTGGTTTGCTGCTGGGCATGTAGTAGTTTGAAGCCCATAGCTTCTACAGCTAGGACAGTGGTGCGGTGCTCAGGTGGACGACGGCAAATGACCTAGGGTAGGGTATTACAAAGCTGACTTATAGACTGCAGTTATACATACATTTCATAGTTCAGATGAGACATTCAAGAGAGCACAGCTTCAGAATGTAGTGCAAGATTTAACATTATAGCTAAGCTTAGAGAAATGTTTGTGTTGTTGCACAGCAAATATATATTTTATCTAGCTTTTAATCCCATTTTACTGGATATAATTTCAGATAACTTTACTATTCCAGAATATTGGATCTGGAAAACTTTCAGTGTAGAAACTACTGTGAGCATAGCAAATCTTCCACTAGTGCTTCCAATTCATCTCAGTCCTTTCTTCTGTGAAACATGTCCACTTGGCTTTTTTTCCTGGTACTGGGTTCCGAGTTATGTATAAGGGGATTCTATAGAAAATCAAAAAGTGATTTGTTCCTATTAAAAGAAGAGTTGTACCTTAAAATGTTTAAAAGGAATATTCTATTTCTATGCCTTTTCTCATAATTTACATTACACGACTCTGAATTCCATAGACTGGAACATCTAAATCTTCTAGGCAAATGTCTTCCTTAATCTGCTTCTGATCTTAGTATTCAAGTTCTCAATTTTCCCAATTCATCTCATTCAAGACTAAGATTTAGGAACTTTATGATACTTTCTTGTCTGGAACTGAAACTATTCAGGGTTATATTAGGGTTCAAAAACTTGTGCAGACTTCAAAAATAGAAGAATGGTTTTCTGAACCTCAAAAATTTAGCATGCAGCATTATGAGATCATTGCCATCTTGTAACTAAGTGAGAAAATTTATGAGGTCTTAGGATGCCTCTATCTACTTTGATATATCTGGAACTAAAAAGCAGTTAGGTCCAGGACATGCTAAAACTACTTTTTTTTTTTTTTTTCCCCAGGAAAGAACGAACTGCACACAATTCTGAATCTTAACAGCAAAGTACCCAGTACAGGAGCAGACACCACAAGCTACAGAACTTTGCTACAGTATCTGATAATCAAAGGTTGGATTTCTGTGATTAAAAAGGTATTGTTTGGAAAGAACTGCATTACATTGTAGTAATGAAAACTAGTTGGATTGTTTTGGTTTTTTAAGGTGCCTGTCCAAAGCAGGTTTCAGATTTATTAAGACAGGAACATTAATAATGAAGGGGAAAGGATACAAACTAAAATGAAGGAATTTGAAAAAAAATAAGAAAGGAAGAAAAAGGACATGAGAAAATCTATGAATAGCACATTTTAAATTTTTCTAAACAGGAAAGGAAAACGTAGGAGCTTCTAAAACCTTTTATACAGGGAAAACACAATAGCTACATTGTTTTACAGATAAAAATGTCAGCGATGTTAGTAAAAAGGCAAAAAATAAATAATTTTTTATTATATTTTGAGGAAAATATGAGATGTATTTCATATGTAGATGATAATTTTTTGTTTTAATGACTGACAAAAATGTTAAATGATAGGAAATGAAATTAGACATTTCGAAATAAATATTTAAAGAGAGAAGTCTAAACTGTTAATATTGACTTTTCAGTAAGTAAGAACTGGCAAATTTCAGATGATTGGATAAAAATTTATTATTGATCAGGTATTTCTAAATGTACTGATCTGAATCTGATTCCAAGAATAGGTAGAATGGGATTTCAGAAAGGAAAACCTCTAGCATGTGTCAACGGCAAAAACGGTTATTATGGTTAACTGGTCAATCATCAGAGCTATTATAAGACATTTTTATTCTACAAGGAATTTATTTTGATATCACACAGCATTTCAGTGGGAAAAAGAAATGAGAAAAAGATAAAACAATTAAGATAGGTTTTAAAATTGGAAACAGGCAAATCATTATTATGGTTTTTTTCTCTACATAGCACTGTAGAGATGAATCTGTCCTTCTTTCATTTCAAAACCCATAGAACAAAGATCTAAAACCACGCTTGAAAAAAACACGAAAACACGAAAAGATGGAATGTGTATTAAGGAATAGGGTAGAGCTAAATCAAAATATTGGTTCTGACATATCACTTGGAATGGGATTTGTCTTATGCCCCACTGTCAACAGCCAGAATGTAAGGTGTGTGATCTATGTTGATTATACAGTCCTGTGCAGTCACAGGACAGTTGTTGGCACCTCAAGGAGACAATCTATCCCATATCATTATCTAAAAAAGACATGAGGAACTGTCTGTCCTCCTGAAGTATATATGACTTTCAGGTGGGCCACAAAGGAAATTATGCGGCTAAAAAAAAGGACTTTGGAGTGGTTGATGGTAAGTGAAATGGACAATCGACACAGGCTTATCTGTATCACTGTGTCAAGAACAAGCAATTATGGCCTTTACATGACAAGCTATAATGCTGTGTATCCAAATCCATGGAATAATAGCCCTTATATAAGAAGTAACTGTATTTTTTAAAGAAGGAACTCTAGGAGACCCGAGGGTCATGATGATCAAACCAGCATATGCCAATGTTTGTAGCATCAAAAACAGTCCGAGGAGGAAAATTTTTTTCTTCTACAGCTGGCTCTGATGTCATTGATGTTGGGATGTAGAGCTCAGTTGTGGTCTGTATTCTTCAGGAAGTATGTTTGAAAAATTGGAGAAGCAAAAACCACAAGAAAGGTTAGAAGATTATAGAGCAATTCAAGAAGTGCGACCTATTTAGCTCACTGAATACAGCTGCCATGATGGCTCGCTCATAGCCTTTTATGTACCTAAGTTGTGAAAAACACATTAGAGTAATATATATATACAGTGCGAATCAGGTGTTGAGAAATGAAGCAAAACAAATTCAGTTTAGTTTTTAGGTTCATGTCTTTAACAATGAGATTAATTAGTATTTAGTGGAGTTTAGCAGGCATTGTGATGAATTCTCTTTTGCTGGAAACACAATTGTAAATCAGGATTGAGGATACCTATCCTTGATTTACCGTAGAAATTGTGATTAGGTGACCATGCTAATTGTGTTTGTTTACCAGGTTGTCTTCTGACCAATTTTAAGCCTATTGGCTAATTTCCATCCATTTGATAGGAAGGAAGCATTCTCATAGACAACAGTCTTTCCTATGAATGATTTGAAAAGAAGCCTGAAGGTTATGTGCCATAAAATGGTGGTGTGTTCACATGTTTTTACCCTGCAAAGAATCCAGTGTTGATTAGTTTCTTCCACTGCTAAAATTGCGAATGGGAAGACTGGAGTGAATGTACTTCTTTTTGGTTTCTAAACTTGATTGCTGGTGTGCTTATCATTCTAAATAGACTGTGTTCTCAAAAGAGAAACTCTAATAAGAATTCCAATATGTTAAAGACACCTAAATAATTAGCCAATCAACCTGGAGTCTCAGAGTCACAGTAATACTTTTTCATCCATTCTGGTAGTCATAGAATGACCTGTTTAAAACAATAGAGTCTAACCCAAATACAACAATCATAAATGAAGTTAGTAATAAAAAGAGGAAGGCTTATGGCATCTGATATGGAGAAAATCAGGGTGGATGAGAGGCATTTTGTGACCATAATATCTCAAAGCAGTAAGCAAACATGGGCTTTACTGTTTATTCATGAGCAAAAGCACATGTTATTCTGCTTGGCATAGTGAATTCAGTATTTTCTAAGACTTTTTGCCATTCGGTGATCAAACTATTGCATGTTCACCTCCAGAGTACCTTGTTGGATACAATGGTCTGGGATTGCTTAGACCTTTTAATTATTTTTATTATGATTGAGGAAATCCTCTCCAATGTAACTACTCTTAGAAAACCGGATCAAAGAGTGACAAGGACTGAAATTTATAAACCAGTTGTTTAATTGAGACGGCGCCAGTTAAGTAAAAGATTTCATTTATTTCTCATGCTACTGTCAAGTAGATTCAGGATTCTTTTTCTACCATATGCAATCCTGTCTGTCTTTTTACTTATTTGTCAAAATGCATTGGTGAACTATGGGGATACTTTTGGCTTGTGAAAGAGAAGAATGCAAACAGACAAGGCATTACTGTCTGAGGTCAGCAGATCATTATGACTTCTTAGGTCTGGTGGTTTATTGTCTTATCCTCTAAGGGCGTGATGAAAAATTAAACTTTTTGCAACTTTAATACATTTCAATAGTTCATCTCTAGGGTATAATGGACATAAGACTGCAAATTTCATTAGAGTTGGAAAGAATTTCTTGTGTCCTCAACGTGCAGTCTAGTAACTACCTGTGTGAACTCCTTACTGCTATGTGGGAATAGATGTTAAAATATTCTTCAGATTTTGCTCTGAGTGTATGAAAATTGTTAAAAGCCTGCCAGGGTGGGCAAGAAATCCTCTTGGAAGGGGGATGTTTTTACTCTGGCAATAGAGCAAAGTTTGATCAACCCTTGGTTGCACTAGTTCTTCTGATAGGTTATGCACACAACCGAAAGACTGAGTTAAGAAAAACATATGCCAAAAATAAGAATAAAAATTGAAAGAGGCAGGAGTGGCCTGAGGATCTGGAGAAGATAGTGAGGAAGCCAGGTAAAAAGGTAATGTACACATAGGGACTGTGTCTAGAAAAGATGGCACGTCTGGGAACTTCAATTCTTCCTGCCAATTCCTAGTTGCTGTCACAGCACTTTCATGCTACTGACAGGAGGAATAATTTAAAGCAAACAACTTGTGTTGGAAGATCAGATCAGCATGTCACTAGTTTGGGAGTGGCACATTGCAAATCTGGCCTGAAACTCCCTTTTCACGTTTCCTGTGTTGTGTAATATGCTTTGTAGTCCTAGCCAAAGATCTAGGGCTCTACATGTATACCATCAAGAAACCGCACTGATTCATATCGGGGATTCATGAATGCAGACATATTATATGTAAATATATCTCTTCCCTATAAATGAGTCAATCATACACTTGTAGGTGTGCAATTTTGTTTTCAAAGAGACAGTGTTACACAGCTTCCCCTAATTCTGTACACATTTGTTACAGTATGTCAGTAACCATATTGAAAACTGTGTTTGAAACACATAGTGTAAAAGCCACAAGATTCTTAATCAGAGTTAAGATCTTGACAGTGAAAGTGCAGGTGAGAAGGTAGTGAGTACAGGACAGTGGCACTCAAAGTATCTTCTCTGCTTTTATTTACATTGAATTGATGTTGAGACCAGGTATTCTCTTTGGTTCTGGCACAAGCAGAGGGATATGTTTGGGTTTTTTGATGCTAAATTTTTCCTGCACTACGCAAATAACCTCCTTTTCCTTATTTTCTAGGCATCTGGGATAGCTGTACATAATAGAAAGGTAAAGAGGAAAACTCCAATAAAACCAAAGGCTCCTAAAGGGAAATTCCCCAAGAAGTATTTCTCATCTTTGCAGTGTCTATGAGGCAAAGTTTTATTTATTTTTACTTCTTCTACATAAATCAGCCATGCTAGTCTTTGAAGATCTCAGGTAGATCTTGAATAGCTTCAATTTGCAGTAATCCAGCTGAAAGCAATAGGTTAATTAATCTTATTTAAAAATCAGTGAAACAGAAGTTAATTAAAATGTAAACAATGGTCTGCATTGTTCCTGACAACTTCAGAAAAAAGAATCTTAGAAATTTTTTGTGTAATGTGTTTTACCAGATTGCCCATAGAGTACAGAGTGGTTTTGCAACAGATCATATTACTGAACCAACCTTTCTTTTAATTTAAATGAAAGATATTCCTTGCTTCTTCTAGTGCAGTGCAGCTGCACAAACTAGAGCTAGTCAAAAGCTGTCAGAGTGCTGTTTACCGGGGAGGTACCTGCTACAGACATGAAACACTGTGGAAAGTGGCTGAAGTCCCCAAAGCAACCGGAATGTGGTGTGTCTGAGAGCATCAGAAAGAGAGAAACAGATGACCTGAAAAGTCAGAAGGCAAAAAAAAAAAAAGAGAAAATGTCAGTCCGTGAGAAATGATTAACCGCTCAGCCAGTTTATGCCAAGGACAGAGGGTTCTCTCAAACATTCTTGTGCAGTCCTGGCTGTCAGCTGAAACATGATGAGGAATAGGAGCAATCCAGTGTATGAGCTTGGTCCAGAACTAGCTGAACTGAGCAAAAAGTTTCAAGAGGTTAGGATTGGGCCGCTCTTAAAGCATGTTGGTATTTTCATGCCTTTCACAGTTGATTGTTATTCCTGTTCTTCATTTAAAAAAAAAAAAAAAAGAGAGAAGGAAAAGGAAAAAATAAAAAAGGGGGAAAAAAAGAAATATGTGCCAAATAGGTGTGGCAAAAAAAAAAATCTGGAATTTATAAGCCTGAGGGTGGAAAGCAATCTTGCCAAGTTATCTTCCTACCTCACCATTGAATTATTTCATAAATATGTGTCTTTTAATTCAGTATAAGCTCCAAATATTTATGATTGCAACAGAAGTCAAATTTAAACAAAAAAACTTACAGTAGTAAAAATAACATATGACCAGTCATGAGGTAAACAATAGATTTTATATATGTGGCTTCTTCCTTTGTGGTAGAGAAGTAAGTCTTCCCAGAAGCAAGGTATGTTACATATATTACCTGAAATGGTTTTCTGGCCCACATCAAAAGCTGTGAGGAAAAAACTGCAAGTGACTGTTGTTGTTGTTCCCACTGAAAAGCAGGGATTTCAGTAAAGACATAAATGGATTCACAAAACAGTTTTATTCCCCAGTGTCTTACTAATAATGGTGTTCTGAAACTGCAAGTCAGAAATGAGCCTTGAGGAGTTTCTACAGCAAAAACATGTCATTATATGCAAAAAAGGGTATGTTTTCACAGACTATTATTTCTCCTCTACACATGTTGACATCGTTGTTTACATTCTATGGTTTTGAGGTACATGCCTAAATAAATTAATGATAATCATCAATTATTGCCATCAAAGCATCATTAACACTTTTCAAATTAATCTAGTGCACAGAAATGAAATCAGGGAATGGAGAAATTCAGTGACTTCTTGAACTAAACTGTAATTCTCAGGACAGACTTCCTAGCTATGTGGTTGTAAATAACATTTTGGTTTCAATATAACCTGTCACAGCCAACAAAGCATTACTGACCCAACTGTAATTCAGAGAGTGAGACAACAGGCATGAAAACCCACTCACTCCCAGACTCTGAGCTACACAGTAAGCCGAGTACTTGTGTAAGTAAACACTGAAACAGAGACAGCTTCCTGCCAATGCTGTAAAACCTAAATCATGCTTCAATCCTATTACACTTGTAGGTGTTTGCATTCACAGAGAAATTTGTTCTACCACTTGTTAACACAAGTCTCAGGAAGAAGTTTTATTTGGATATGAGGGTAAGGAAACAAGGCACATCATTCAGATTGCTCTGGCCTTAGTGTCCCATGCTGACAACAAGCTGTGATTTGAACCTGGAATATCAGTGTTAAGATTGTTGGAGACAGAGTAGGATAGAGCCCAGTTTGACCACTTGTAACTAAGTGACCATGCAGCATAAACAAACTACAGTAAAGAGGAAAGATGATGTAGGCCTTTGAAAGAGGATTCACAAAGTGATAGAAAAACATTTTATCCCTGCAGAATGTGATGTGGGGAATGTACAGAGTGGATGTGTACTAAGAGGAAATGTTTAGCCTGCCTGAGGAATCGAACATAAAAGTCTTTTTCGGATGTCCATTGGCAACCTCAATGTTGTAGTGCCTAAGATGTACCATCAGGTCCTTCCTGTTTTGTGGAAGAAATGTCTTTCCAAGACACAGTATATAGTGCATTTTTTCCTGAAAGGAAGAGCCAAATTGCATGATGCATTTATTTGCTTATGGACCATCTGCAGCTGTGGAAGAACAGTGTGAAAGGACTAGCATGTTTGCAAATGATGCTTCCCCCTGATTACATTAAGCCTGACATCTTCTGCAAAGAAGGTGGGTAAAGGAGGAAGAATGCACATGCTTGCAATTTCAACATGTGGAGTCTAAAGGTTTCCCAAAGCAAGTTACAAAATCCTTGTAAAAGGACATTTTTATTATGCACTGTGCTGAAGATAATAAAAAAAGCATTTCTCACGTCTACGATAGATTACAATAGATTTATGCGTGTGGCCAGGCTAAACTCAGAGTAAACAACTGGCAAAAAATGATTTATATTAACTGGTATGTTATTTCTTCCAATCCTGACAGAATAATTTTCTTTACCTGAATTCAGCAAAGTTTTCCTTCATCTGAGTTCTCCAGAAATGCTAGTAAAGACGGCAGCTACATGTGTTAATCCTTTTGCTAATAGAGTCATATTTTAACCCTAGTTCTACTGATAGTTGCCCAGGTCAAGTAGGTATTAGGTCTGTCTGCGATGGAGTTCATACATAAATATAATGTGTACTGTTCAATCGGTTTTCTGACATCTATAGTGTGGATAATGTGACAGGGTGCAATCTCAACCAGTTCAGATGCAGTAGAAAGCTGGGGAGAGTTGAGCTGCTCTTCAGAGGAATCTTGACATGACAGAGAAATAGAGATGATGTGAACATCTTGAGTTAAAAGAAAATGCTAAGCCTTGTATCAAGGAGTGTTCAATCACATGCAACAGTTCCGACTGGGGACCAGCTGCCTAGCTATGCAGGAAAGGACCAGGGGGCCATGATGGACAATAAATTCAACATGTGCCAGCTATGTGCCCTTGCAACATGGAAAGCCAATAACAACCTGGGCAGCATAAATAAGATTGTAGCCAATAGGCTGAGAAAGGTGTTGTTCTGCTCTATTTGGCACTTTTGAGACCCCATGTGCAGTGTTGTCTCTGAGTTCTCTAGGACAAGAAAGACTTCAGCTAAACGGATTGAGTCCACTAGATATCATCTAGATCGGAGTTGGAGAAAGGACGTTCAGTTTGTAGCTGAGGGAAAAGGCTTTGTTCAGCCTTCAGAAGAGGAGGCAAAAGGGAGACTCACTGCTAGCTTCAACTACACGTGGACATGTAGCTGGGATTTTCTTGGAGTTGCACAGTGAGAGAATGAGTTACAACAGACATAAACCATAACACAGAAAAATTCCTGTTAGATATTAGGAAAATAATATCACCATGAGGATGGTCACTCATCTTGCCCAGGCTGTGAACCCCTTCTTTGAAAATATTCAGGGCTCAACTGGACAGATCTGCTATATTTCACTTTATTTAGAGAAAGCAGTTAGATTAGATGACTTCTGAAGGTGTCTTTCAACATAAATTATTTTGTGATGTATGATTCTTTGATTGTGCAGTGTCGCACAGATTAGTCAGTGTGCAATTAAGATGGAGAAGTCACACACAGAACACAGTAAGAAATAAAGACTTGTGGGAAATGACTTTTACTGAACAGAGCTATACTCAACTCATTTCCATGTGTATCAGTTTACAAAAGCAGCCTTTAACAATAATTATAGTGACGATGTAATTTACACAAGATACAGTATATACTCTTTCTTGTTTCAATTCTGAAATATTATTAGTTTCTCTGTCTTAGAAAACTGAAATAATATTTAGTAAAGAGAGGTACAGCCCAGCTCTCTTACAAGAGTTAGCTGATAACTGCAAAACAAGATTGTCTTAATCTTAATCTTAATTTAATCAAAATTTTTTTCCACAACAGATTCTTTCCCAGCTCTGCAGGTATGTACAAGTTTGGTAAACTTTGCTTTCATTGAAATCCAGATCCCTGATTGTGATAGCAAACTAAAAAATACTTGCAAGTACATATTAATTTAGAAAAGACTCGCCACTTGTATTTGTACACAGAATCTAGTACCACATGGTTCAGGATGTGAGCAGTACTTCTGCTACATTCCAAGCGATAACCTGATTAAACAGAGAAAAGAGAATTGAATGGAAAACAGTATAAAATACCAGCTTACTTTTTTTGTCTTCAACTGACCTGACAACAGCCAGAGAACAATCCTGGATGAATGAGTTATTTTACTGTCATTTCTGTAGGTAATAGGGAGAATGAAAGTTAGTTATACAGTGTATATAATGAGAAGGCTACTGGGGAGAGGCTTTGGCTTTAGATCATACACCTGACTCAGACTATTCCAAACCTTTTAAAATGGGCTTTTATTCTCATGTAGAGATAGTTTCCTGTAAGACTTATGGCTCTACTCCAGAAATAATCAGAAATGCAACACAGAAGAGAAAAAATTGTCCTGAACACTCCAAAGTATCAGATGAAGACTAGTTTCAGAGCAGACTAAAAGACGGATGAATTTTCCATGTATGAATGATTAAGATATCAGATGGCGATTGGATTTCTTGCTTGGGTGAACCAAAAGGAATGCTTCCTAAATGTCAATTGTGTACTGGATATAACACCAGGTCCTTAGTAAGATGTGTAATAAATATGTAAAAGGAAATAAATAGATCTTAGAAATATAAGGCCAAGACAGAGTCTCTCAACAGATTCAATCACATACAAAGCCATAAGTGAAAACCAAACAACTGTGAAACATTAAAGTCTCTGGCACTGCAGTTGTAAACATGCAAGTTGGAAGCCAGACTAGAATTTAATTGCTGCAGCTACATAAGTTCTTCTTCTTCTACTTCTCTGTTCTTGTCTTCATTCCAGATCTTGTCTTCTCATTATGAAAAGATTTTCCTGTTTGTTCTGACATCTCTTTTCATAAAACAGTTGTGAGAAGGAGAGCTTCTGCTTTTCAAGGTTTTGTGATGATTTTAATGACTTGTGAATTCTGCTTCACACAGAAGGCATACACATATCCCTGTCAGACTCCAGACTTCATGCACAATTTTTATTTTATTTTTAGTCTTTATGTCAGATTGAAATCTCAAGGACTGTTTGAAGACATTGTTATGTCTGGATGGTTTAACGTGTACATATGCAAAGAGCTCATTACAATCCAGCCCAAATTTGAATCTAGGGGAGCAATTTAGTGATGGGCAGTATTGTAGAGCACTTTACAAGATCACCACTTACATGACGAACAGGTCTAGAAGCTGGCAAAGAGATGATAAAAAAGAAGTTTGAACAAGGACATGGAAGGGCACTGAGCTGAGAAGAAGTTTTAATAGTTGGAGAGTTGCTTAGAAGACAAGCTGGAAGAGAAGGATGAACTTGGGGAGGAAGAGCCTTTGATTCCTTAAGAAATGCCATGTCAGCTCAGATAGTATTAGAAGAGTGAGAAGTGGGCAGGAAGTGGGTGAATATGTCCATTTTGCTCAGATCTGTATGTTTTTTTTTCTCTGTGTAAGAAGTGTTTGGTATTTGGTACTTCTTGGAGTCTATGCGTCTGCTCCAATTATCTGTAAATATAAAGCACTGCCCCAGCTTTGAGGCCCTGGCATGGATAGGACATGAGGGTATCACTTCAGTGATATCAAACATCTGAGAGGTCCAAGAATCAGGCAGAAGACAATAGTCCACCCTGCTGTGGTAGGACTCCAACACTGTAAGTGTCTGACATAGAAAGCCTAGCCTCTGTGCCTGAATGGTAGTACTTGGGGACTGATGAAGGGTAATGTGAGAATGATTAAAAAACCCTGAAAAAGTCTTTTATGGGGGTCGTGTATATGTGGAGTGGAAAAGAGTCAAGATTGCACTACAGCGTCATGTCAACTGGAGCCATAATAGGTTTAGGTGAAAGTGCTGTGAGTCCTATCAGTCATTCTGCTAAATTCTTGACTGTCTGGAAGAACATCAAATTTTATTTGCAGCGATAAACACACATGGAAAGACTCACTTCTGCCCTTCTCAGTATAATGATGGATGTGTGGGCATCACACCTTGGAAGAGAAAGTGGGGAACAAAACATTCTTTTGGAAACAAAAGACAAGCAGATGGTGATAAAGAGGAGGGCATTGTGTTGCCCTGTTACCCTCTTGATAGCCTGAATTAGTAGGGACACTAAAAAGATCCTAGAACATAGAAGGCAATTTTTCCTTTTGATTTATTACTAGGAAATGAGACAATGAGTAAATGTTGGGAGCTAAGAGGTAGGATAAATGAGGCAACTGAAAAAATTCAGTGCCTACCCTTCCCAAAAGAAATGAGGGTGAGTGCAAGCAAAGGAAGCCAGCACTCTGATAAAGGACAAAGAAGAATGAGAACTGTAGTTAAATTTACAGTAGCTGCCATTGGACAGCAAAAAAAACCCCCAAACTGGTGTGATTCATCTTTGAGGAAAATCCTGAGAAAAGACTTTCCTTCAGGTTATAGCTTTGGGTCAGCCAGCCCTTCTGTAACAAAACCTGAGCTGGCTAAGGAACAAAGTGTGGAAGCTGGAAATGAGAAGAAATTTTGTGTGAAGAGTGTGGATCTCAATTCAGACAGGGATACTGCTGTGCCAGGATGCTCTGCAGAATAAAGCATTTGTTTTGCAGCTGCCCAAGTGAGGTAGATATAGGGATCTGATCTGAACTCTCTTTCCAGAGTATCTGTGCTGCAGAATTACCTGGAAGGAGGTTTGTGCATTGCATTTGCGAATGGACCTGTACCATATTCCTTAAACTGAAACTCTTACTCCCATGGTACGTGAGCCTCTTATATATATACGTGAGCCTCTCTATATTGGTTTGTAAACAGGTAGATTGTCCACATAAGACACTTCCTTGTTATTTACATAGTGAATAAACAAAATGTATTATAAGGATACTAAGAGTTAAATCACACTAAAATCTGAATTCACATGCCTTCTTCAAACTCTTCCTACGGCCTTAACATTCTGAAGCTAACTGGCTATCACATGCCAGTCAGACACTTTCCAGCATGAGTCACTCTGGTTTCCAAATTTTTCTTTCCCAAATAAAAATGAAAAATTCCAAATGTCTTACATTTTTCTATAGAAAAAGGGGACGGAACATCAAGTGCATATAGTCAAAGAATTGTTTTCTGTTTCCTTTTACATCCCTAGTCTAGACAAGAGGTACTATGATGAACTTTGCCTTTGCTGCCAATACCAACAGTACTTTGTGGTCTTGTTACCTCACATCTGGCTAATTCCCAAGGACAGTCATAGCTAACGAGTAGCCCTTTCAATGGTCATTCCAGCAATTCATTTGGGCTACCCTTTCAAACAGCATGGAGAATTCTTAACAGAGAAGGTCTTTTGTACTGGGCAATGTTGCACTCACTGTGTTTAAGTGAGAAGGGCAGTTCGGTTGTAAAGATTTATATAAATGAGAGCATTGTACACTGAAAAGGAGATTGGTATGCTTGATCTCAGCTGTTATTGATTTACCTTTTCCACATGATAACATTCATTAGGCAGGGTAAGAAAAGGCTGGGGCGTTCCATTTCAATTATTTACAGTTAAAATACAGACATTACTCAGGGTGGAGCTTCAGTCTAGTTTCAGTGGGCTGAAGTGTGAAAACATTTTCCTACCAAGTCATTCAATAGGACATCATAATTTTTTGGAATCCTTTCCTGTCTCCTCCCCACCCACTCCATCCCTTTTTATTTTTTTATGTCTTTTTCATTGTTTTTGAATATTTTTGGTTTTGGTCAAGATAGCTGTTCTACCACTTTGGATTTCCTGACAGCTTCATGGCTGCTATTGCTCTCTTGTCATACGTGAAGCACAACAGTGCTGGTAAGACACTGGTCTCCTTGCTTGACACCTGCTACTAGTGTCCCAAATATTTCATAGATTAATTAGAGTAACTTCCTGTAGGTGACCCAGCTTTGAGCAGATGTTGGACCCACCTCAGTCTTCTGACTGCACAGGAGCCAATGTCCCCTCCTTCTCCACAATGTAACTGCAGTATAAGTCTGTTACACTGTGCTGTCCCAGAGAATCACATAGTTTCAAAATACAATTACCTTATTTTGAAGGAAAATTAAAACTAACAATATCGACCAAGGACAAAAATAGTATCAGACCAGGAGTAATATCTTTCTCACTATTGGCTTTGAAGAACCTTCAGTGATTTACTCAGGCTCAGGTACATAAATGGAAATTTCCAGAGCTAAGTGAGGTGAATACTGCCTCCAATATTTTGATTTTTCAATTGATTGAAGGGATATGCCTCCAAAGATTCTTTCTTCCCACTGAATAACGTTTTTAAAACATTACAAATTCCCCATAACAAAATGCAACCACTTCACATTAGATGTATCAGTTCCAAACACATTTTCTTCTTACTTATCTCTTTGCTGAAATGTCAGAATCCATAATTTGCTTGCACATACTTGCAGGCATATTTGTAAAAAGACAACTTTAGGTTTCTTTAAAGATTGGCTGAGTGTCCTCAGCTCCTGTTAGTCTGTGTTGAAGAGATAAATAGAACTTCAATTGAACACAGTTTCTCTGACTTCAGAAGTGTTTGAGTATTTGAAAATGGCAACCTTATACATCCATTGCAGATTCAAATTACTTTGATATTGTGGAGATGACTTTAGCTGTTAACATCAGGCTAAAAATTTGAATAGAGACACATTTCTTTGGACCTGTGGAAAATACGTTTTATATGCTGCATAATGTAGCTGGTGTCAGAAAGTGGTAAAATAATACAGGATTGTAAAAAATTACAAGCACTTGTACTTTGACTTGTACTTAGAGCTACAGGTACTGAAAGCACAACATTTTCTTGATTATTTTACCAGTTAAAGAAGTAGAAAAGCTTAAAATAAGGATCTGCACTGATAATCCTCCCTCAGTCTTATCTGAATATACTTCATAAAAAAAAGGGCACATGTTTTCCTTGTCTGGAAGTGAGGCAGAAGCTCACAGACATTCCCTGCCAAGCTCCTTTTCTTGTGCTTCTCTGTTAACATCTTTTCTCTTTATCCTTATCACTATGGTAGAGGCCTGATGTCACCAAATTCAGCCCCAGTTGTGCTTATAATTCATTAGGCAGAGTGAGGCAACAACAATCTTTTTATAAGAAAAAGGTTAAAACTTCTCCTACAGGCCTGGAGGTGTATTTTTGCAGTGAGTAAGCTCATGATACATTTGCCCTTTAGCATAGCCCTTCCACTCTTGGCACTCCACATGATTCAGAAAGGCTTTGGACAGGAAAAGACCCCCCTCCTGGTCATCTCAGGCTGCAGAAACTAGACACTTCTGTGTCAAGTTTATGCAGCTACTGTCTAAGCCAGAGGTTTTATTTAATAGACACAAAAAATGAGACTCTTACAACGGTAAGCACATTATGCTATTGTTGACTATTACATATCTGACTTCTAGTAAAAATTTGTCAGCTTTTACAAATCTTATTTCTTTATGACGTGTTCTGCTTGATTGAGGTGCTCATAGCCAGAGATGTCTTCACAGGAGAATATTTTTAAATGAAAATAACATCACCTCTTGAAAGGTCTATGGAAGCTGGACTACGAGAAACATGGTGTATTTTGGAAGATGTTTTAAAGCCTTTTTTTTTTGTGAAAACGAGAAGTATAGGAGAAAAGTAAAGATATGATTTTTAGTATTTACCATATTGTAGTTGTCATATATTGTCATGCCAATATCCAACTGATGAGCAAGATTAGATTATTGGAAGGAATGGCTAAAGTAGGAGTCTTTTAATTAATGAGGACTGGCATTTTTAGAAGATGGTAATGCCTTTGCTTGAGGAAACTACAGCATGAGGATAAAGAAGTGAATATTTAGTATTTTTATTGGTGATACAAGGCACATACACTGTTTAGCTCTGGCAATGAGCAGATTTGAGCAGAGCTGGACATGTTTAGGACTTGACTTTTTTCCTTAGAAACCTTAGCTCTGGGGAGAGACAATACTTGGTAATTTTGCAGTAATACCCTATAAGCTTTTCCGTGATGTCTGAGCCTGGCTGCTATAGCTTTATTGGGAAAACATCAGGGGAAAGGTTTTGCAATCCTTTTGTCAGTGAAGATTTTTGACCTTGCTACCTAAAAAGCAGGACCAGCTCAGGATGGTAAAGACTTGGAGACATGTCTGTGCTCCACCCCAGTGAGGTAAGACAGTTTTCCAGTGGCTTGGACTGGCAGATTGGAAAGATGACTTGTGCTTTTGTGTATTTTCTTTCCAAAAGGGTCAATTCTTTGCCAGCCTTTTCCTTGTCCTTTAGACTGATGATGTGCTTAATTCACATAATGAATTGGTTTCGTCTGCGCTGGGCAAGGTTTTAGCCAAGTAGCTTGTGAACAACCGTATGGCACCTGGAGGTTTTGCATCCAGATGAATCTCCTGCATTCAGCTACCGTATGAGGTGAAACAGCTTCAGTGCGTGCAGTGTTTTGTCTGCAGTGCATAGGGGACTCAGGGAGGGTTGTTTTCTGGCTGGGGAGCTATCTACTTCTGTCAAACCTCTATGACATATGTTGCAATTGCCTTTCTGGCCTTCCTTACCCTTTTCCAGTATGTACTTCAGTGGAAGTCTTGGCACATCCTGACAGTGTGACTCTGCTTATTACTCATGAGCATATTGTTTGACTTTGATTGAATGTCAGCACTTCTTTGATCACGTTCCTTCAGCCTGAATTAATTAAGGGAGGAGTGACACCCTCCTCCATGGGCCTTGGCTGGCCTTTGGCCCTCTATCTGTGCAAGGAGATTTATCATGCAACTGAACTGGCATTAAGTCATGAGGACTTGTGAGAATGCAGTGACAGGACATCAAGATCTTACTGGTCCTGTGAGCAGAGCCACTTCCATCAAGCTACAGGCTCTATCAAAGATGTATTTGTGCCTGATTTATTTGAAGTATATTCTAGTTTTGCCCCTTTGGGCCATGCAGAAGGAGAATTCTTCATATGTCTTCGCTGCTCCATGCTGCCCTGGCTACTGCTTTTATTTCTGAGTGTTTTACTTGCTCTATAATGACTTTCTCTTGCTCTGTGTTTAGTTTTCCTGTCCGGCAAAGACCAGATCATGCACAACCTCCAACATTTCTCCTGATCTGTGGAATCAGCTTTTAGGCTTGTGTTCTGCCCCATTCCTTTGCCATGGAGTACCTAGTCAAGGGAGAAAGAGAAGAAAAGGGCTGGCTGAGACTATCTGCTCTTCCTATTTCTTTTATCTGCTCTTCCTATTTCTTTTCTCTTCCAGGAACTTCCAGTGTAGGTTTAAAAACACCTGTAGTGTAGTCTTTAAAATTTTGATTTGGATCAAGGAAAATTAGCTCTTTTAAAAATCTGTCAATGTAAATTAATTCCCTCTAGCAATACTATATGCTGCATTTAGTTCAGAAGTAAACTTTTATATATATATCTAGTATCAATTTATTAAATAGTGGGTTCCTAAATTTGGTGGGTTTGTTTTTGTTTTTTTAACATAAGCGACTGAATTTGCAGTGGTTATTCTTCTGAAGTTTCTGTTTTTCATTTTCCATGTGTTTTCTGTAGGTCTGTGGTTTAAAAAATTTACAAATCAAGCCTAGATTCTTTGTTTCAGATTTCTCTGATAGTGAAGAAAAATTGTGTGTGTGCACACGCTAATGCACACCTGTATGTAGACAAGACTATGGCAGAGATGGTGGGCAAAGCAAGGGTTGTGGTCCTTTAGGTCTGTGACGAGTGTGTATAAGTGAAATTATTATTTTGTTTTCAAATTTAAACAAGCTCGCTTCTTCTCATTACATGGTTTCTCTAAGCTTGGAAAACTCAGGAGAGAATTTCACATTGCCCAGGCTATCCAAAATTTCTAAAAAAATGCCTTTTTATTTATCATAGCGATAAGGCTAGGCAGTGGGAAAAAGGCAGTCATAGTCCAAATTCATAATAAAAATAGTAATAAAAAAATATTAGCCAAAATCAACATCAGAGTAAATACGGTGATGAAAACCTGCTCAAAATGTGCTCTGGGTAAAATATTTTGATGAGACATTTCTGTTTCTTTGGCTTTTTCCTGAATTAGATTTGTTAGCAGTTAAGGAATTTTTCAGCTCTTGAAGGTTGGTTTCAAATTACTCCAGAGCTGGAGGCATTCCTGACTCCAAATTTTCTTTTCTGCCCCTTATCTCCATCATTTCTGAGTTCATGTCAAAATCACAGAAATATTGCCAGAATCTGGCTTTTCTTTCCTCTTCCTCTCTCCAATAACCTGTTCATTCCTTTATCAGTTTTGATCTTGCCTCTCCAATTGCCTGCTACTGTGTTCTTCTTATGTCTTTCTTTCTAACCATCTTCTGCAGTGAAGTAGGTTAAACAATGGGAATAAAAGAAAAAAACAAAAACAAAAGAAGAAGAAATAAAGTCCAGTCTTGCATCTGGTATAAATCAATGAAACTTAAGTGACCCCATTGTTGTCACTAGAATTATGTTGATTTTACACCAGTCTAGAATATCTGACCCAGAATATGATACAATTCTTCTTTGATACATAGAAACCTCTCCTATTTTCTATTTATATATGTTCTTAAAATGGGTTTTGTAAATGTGTTCAGTAAATGATTTTCGGTATGTATTCACCTAGAAGCAGGTATAGTACCATATGGAAAGAAAGAATATCTATTGCTCATTATTCCTAAATTGTTTGTTCTCTCCTACTTGAACAATCTCAGTCATGACCCAGAGCTATCTGACTACTACTCATTAAAAACTAATAGCTAGTATTCTTTGTGCATTATGGAAATAGATTTGCATAAATTGTGGGACAATTAAATATGGTAAATTCTCAAAATTAAGGAGATGCTTGACAATGATTTGCTGACAGGAAAAAACAGCTGATGTCTTCATATATTTACAATTACTGTTTTTTTTCAGTTTCCTCAGAGAAAGCATGACTGCTAAAAAAGGATTTGGCTTTCATCTAGGCCAGCTGCCTATGCCACTATCCAGCTCTTCTATTTCAAATGTCATTTTTTTTGTTTGCATCTGTCTATTCAGACATTTCACTTGCATCTCCCCAGCTCCTCCTTCATTTACTCAGTCTGAAGGTTTTCACAGTCTTGGCATTTTAATGAGGAGATGGATAGCATTGACATTTGCCCCATGTCAGATATCACAGAATATGTGAGGTTTGAAGACACCTCTGGAGATCATCTAGTCCAAACCCTTTGCTCAGAACAGGGTCAGCTAAAGTATATGTGTGGATGACTTTTCCTGTCTGGAACTGGAGTAGGTTGTGGTCTTTCTGCACCAATTTGACAGGAGAAAAATGCAGTGGACGTGGTTGCCTCCCCTTTGCAAATGCTGTTATTGCAATGCACTTCTTGGTTTACTTGCCACCGTTAGCTCTGAATGAGCCAGGTCCAGCCAAAAGGGCTGAGGGTGCTCTGCACTGTACACTGGCATGGAGGAACCCTGACATTGTAGCAATGCTCTTTTTGGTGCTCATCAAGCCTAGGTGTCCATGCACAGCACCACGAGTAGTCATGTAGACATGACCAGCGACCTGAAAGTATCACACAGTCACTCATGTTGCAAAACCCTCAGCCCATTCCTGTCTTTTTGAATGCTCTTTCATAATAAACAGTATGTGTCCACTCAATAATATCCTATGCATATTAGGAAATGTTAAATGACTGCATACATTTTAGCAATACACATAGGAATGTACAAGGCATAGTGATATTCTGGGAACAGTCTTTGTAAAAGAATTGACTTAGGCTCCATTTTTGAAACTACAATTCAGTGCATATATAGTTGCTGGCCCAGCTGATACCACTTATTTATCTCATTAAATTAAAGGCATAAACAAGTAATGGGATTTTGTATCACTATTTGTACATGAGGTTGACCATGATGCAAAATATAGAAAGGAGAAAAAAGTTTCCTAATACTTTGGTTTTCTGCATAATGAACATTGGATAACTGGAGCTGTCTTTGGTTGTGTTATTTCTGGATCTTCTGGAGAATATGGTATTAAGTGAGAACCTTAGAAACAAAGCCTCTACACATGCATAGAAAAAAATAGGCAAAGCAAAACATAATCTCCAATGTTATTTATATTTCATATCACCAATAAAGAAGGTGGTACTACTCTTAGTAAAGAAGGCTAATCTGGAAATCAGCTTGGACTGGCAAATTAATTTTTCTTGGAATTCTCATAAAAGGCTCCCCTTACAATCTGATAGGATAGGGTAAAATCCCTGGATATCCTCAATAAACATAACTGATTCTTGGATTTAAGGTAAATGGATGTATAAAGACCGTCTAGTTTTGAGAGAATAGCCCTTTTCTCATTACTTTGTGATTTAATAGGTAGAGAAAGAACTTATTTCTCTCTTGCTCTCTTGCTCCTGGAGATCTCTTGGCTATGCCCAATTGATTTTTAAGAATTTTCATTTGTCTTTGTACTACTGCACCACTCTGTATTATCCTGTACTAGGGAAGAGGAGGTGGTTTCTGTCCATGCATGCTTTCTGTAAGAGGAGAACTGTGTACAGAGGTGTCTGAGCTAGTTGTATCTTTGGTTTAGAAAGAATTATAAATGATAACTAAGTTAAGTTTTCTTTCCTTTTTCTATTGTCACCATCCTCTTCAGTTGCCATCAGCTGCAAACTAATCAAATAGATTAATTTTCACCTTGGATATTAAATTTCTTTTCCTGTTTCAAGTTAAAGTTGGTCAAAAAAGTGACTTCTTCAAAGATTTCTTAATGTTTCCTAGTGAAGATAAAATGTTATACAGACTTTTCATTGAGCATCTCTACCCTGATCTAAGTTTTGGCCAAATTATTTTATCTGGGAAACATTGAAAGTGAGATTCAAAATGGGTGACTATTGGTATCCTTGTGAAAACCAGCAAAACCTTAGTTTGTTAGAGTCTCTCTTCCACCTATTTTTCAGAGGTCAACACCAGCATCTCTGAAGACTCCATGTGCATTAAGTGTGGGCCAAGCTGAAGCTGCAGCATCTGTGTAGGTCTCTCCCTGGGACAAATTATTGTGCCTTCAGGGGACAAAAGGGTAAACCCAAAACCTCCTCTGTCTTGTCCTCTAAACACTTTCATGGTTGTAGTTTGTAAACAGAGAGAGAAGGAGAAAATATGCATTTCAGGGACAGCCTGGCTGGGAGGGGAAGAATGCTGAGGAAAGGCATTGGTTTGGGAACAATGACAAGAGGTGGGTTGGGACCAGGGAAGAAGAAGGCAAAAGCAGAAAAGATGACATAAGAGAACAGGGAAAACTGGGACGGGTTGAGGAGTGGATAAGGGTAGGTAGAGGCAGGCTAAGAAGATGAGAATATGAGGCACAGGACAAAGAGCTTGAAACAAGGAAGGACTGCTGTCTCTGGATCATGTACATTGAAACTATATGCCATCTTGTTAGAAGGATCAGTGTTCATGTTCATGCATACAGATGGGCTGTAAACAGTTCAAACATTCTGATGCCACCTCTAGGTTACTGATGAAGTAGTGCTGGGATAATTTCTCTGCACTTCTTCACTTCTATTGTTCTCCAAGTTGACTACAACACAGTTTTGGTATCTACAGAAACTGCAGTAGTCATCAAGACAGAAAGGTGAAAGGATAAAAAAATATACAGTAAGTGTATGTCCTTTAACATAAATGTAATTTGAAGGAGGAGTCATGTAGCTCAAAATCAATCCAGGTAAAATATACAATCTGTTGATGTGCAGGTTTAGCAAATGGTTTTGATTTTTTTTTTTCCCAGCAGGAAGAGATGGTTTAATTTTGGCTTGAATTTATTATAGAACTTCTTCAAGGTTGAAACCAGCAATTTCCTGACCTCTCAGCTGCTCTGCCTCTGATCATGGGATACACACCTGCAGATCTTCTTGTCACAGTTTCTGTAACCTATTTTCTTCTGTTTTTAGTGCACCTACATAAAACAGAACTAAACATGCCTAATCTTGTGCCTAGGAAAAAGGAAGATGGTCTACATCTAGAAGTATGGTCACATTTTTTTATTCATTGGGCAGGAAAAACATTGAAAGAAGAATGATCTAGAAGATTATAATTGCTATGAGCATTAGAAATTGTCCTTCATCTTTTTTTTCAGAAACAGTCCCTATTTGGTGAGTTCTGTCCTCATATCTGAGCTCCTCTCAAAATTTACATGTTAAATCCCTCATAGCAGCCTTGACTGGGGAAAGCTGACCAGACTGCCTGCCTTTGTGAACCATCCAATACCCTTTGCTCTACAAAGATACTCTATGGGACCTGTGGATATTGCCACTTATCCACTTCACTGCCCGCTGTGTTCATCAGCAGTACAGAAACAGACCAAGAGGTCCCGGACACCATCTGTGGAGGGACTTTATCCCATGGAGTTTTTCTCAGCACACCAGAGGCACTCAGAAAGGGATGAGGTTTATTTGAAGGTCGGCAGTTATGTCCCCTTTCACACAGGGTGACTGCTGGACAAGATAAGGTCTGAGGACACGGCTAGCACAAGCTATGTGCTAGCTCAAAAATGAGGGCAGCGGTCCAGCAGCAGGGTGCCTGAACTAAGTTTCAATCTATTTTTTGCTAGCAAACATCTTCCTTCTGGGCGATGTAGTAAAGTCAGTCCCTTTTGCTGCATTTTGTGCTTGAGTGCTCCAAAAGAAGGAAAGAGGGCAGTGGTACTCACTGGTAGACTGGGACTCCCAAAAGTATCATGTGCATAGTCAGAGACATCAAGTTAGGGGCACCAGTCAAACTTGGAAATGCAAGTCAAACTGTTCCAGCACTGGGTACCTGCTGTTTCTAATGCCGTGTGTCCAGGAGCTCTGAAAACCTTGAATTAACCTCCATCAACCTAAGGAACACAAGGAGAAAAATTCTCAGAATCGGAATCACAAGGACCAGGGTAACACAGGTGAAAGGACAAGAGAAGTTAGGGATATCCCATCCTTGGAAAGGCTGGATGGGGCCTTGAACAGCCGAGTCTGGTGGAAGGTGTTTCTGTCCATGGCAAGGATTTTGGAACTTTAAGATCTTTAAGGTTCTTTCCAGTCCAAATCATTCTACGATTCTATGATTCTATGCAATACACAGCATGCAAAATATCTCAGTAAGATCAAGGAATTAATCTACACATATGGGTGTGCACATGCATATGTAAGAATATGTGCCTATATTTAGTGCTATTATGAATATGTAAGTATACAGTACTGCACCAAGTCTGTTGACTTTATTTGACATATTTATTTGATTCCATTTGAGCAGCTGGACCATAGATATGATTGTGTGTCACAGTCGAAAGAAGTCTAACAGCTAATTTTCTGTTGATTCATTACTTAGTGTCAAAATATGGATTACTTCTATTTTTTTTTTTTACTTTGAAAACATAGTGGTTAAGCTATTTGAATCCTGGATTTTCAAGATTGGGAAAGCAATACTATAATACTCAGAAAGACTCAGAAACATCTCTTTATTTGGAACTATTTATTTGATTAGAATGAGGGACCATGACAATAAAAAAACCCCAGCTTATGAAGTCTAGTTTACAGCTATATATTTAGCAATCAGAAGAATTCTTCATTTTCTGCTTTAAATATCACTTTTCAAAGCAGCAGCAGAGCATCCTTTTTAAAAAATCATTTTCTTTTTTCAAAAATCAGTCAGAGAACTAATATTTTTAGTGCCAATCTTTTTCTGTATTTTTGCCTAGCTAGCCTCAATTTCACAGCTTTTATGTTCTCCACTTCTCTTGCCAGATTTTGAGAGTTGTGAGCTGGTTTTTTTGTTTGTTTTGTTTTGATACCCTTGATACTAAAATTCAAGATTTCCAGACACTCCTTGCCCAGTGCCAAAGGGTTAAAGAAGAGTATTTGAGTGCTTGGTAGGTTTTTCCATGCTTTTACAGCTCTGCAAAATGCACATCCAAAGCAGTAAAAACAAAAGGCACTGAAATGGAGATTTACTATGGTTTTTCCACCTTCGTCATCATATGAGATTTGTCTCTACACCCGGTTTACAGTGGGAGTAGCACAATGAATACTGCTCTTTAAAAGAAATCTTCCACTGGCCAATACGAGAATGAACACACTCATTTTGTGTGATTATCTCTTCCTGTTTCTATGTGGACTCTTTAAACAAGGTTATGATTTTAGGGTATCAGAGAATTTTGCAGTAAATATTGACAGTTCATGTTTTTCCAGAGTTTTTACATTGTTTTTCATGGTGTTATGATTTTATGATCTGAATTCTGTTTTTATTAGCTCGTATTCATGGGCCATTTTCATATACGCCAGCCAGATGCCCATTCTGTACCATGAACTTGCTGGCAGCAGGTTCCCAGGGTCATCAGCTGCAGCACTGAGATGATGAAGGAGGATGACAAACTTATAGAGTGTATCTGCATGTTTATTTGCAGTGTTGTATTCAATCAAAATTAACATTTTAACTCAGCTTCTTTATGGCATTCTCAGCCTTATTGTAAATGGCCATGAATAAATATGTCAGCTTGTGAGAAAGATCATGACAGCAACTGGGACAGATTGTCATCTCATCGTGAGGCTGAAAATTAAAATTTCCTAATGTGGTTAAACTTGCCTACTGCTTCATTTACAGACAGGAAAAAACAAAACAAAACAGAAATGAGAATATATTGAGTATTACATGTTGAAATGACACAAAGTACCCTGTCTGTCAGTAGAAAAATAATGCTCAGTTGAACTGATATATCTTTTTCATTGGATTCTCAGCCTGGTGTGAGACAACTTTTCTGAAGAGAAGGGTGTACATTTTATTAAGTTTGTGAAGCTGCCTGACTATTGCCAAAGCCAACAAAAACAGTAATTTGGACTCTTTCATTCCCATTTTCTATCTAAAAAAGGAGTCTCCTTGTTTTTTTTTTTCTTAATTGTACCTATTTTTCTGACACTTTCCAGTTACTCCAGTAAAGAAACAAAGAATTAATAATAAATGCCAGGAACAATTCGTCAGTGTCTCCAGCAGGTATTAATGTCATCAATATATAAGAGATCAGGGAAGCACCAGTCTAGTAAGATGAAAAGAGGTAACAGAAACAGCTGGGCTAGTAATTATTTCCCTAGCTAGAGCACACTGCAAACTAAACTAGCTGCTGGTGCAATTAGGTCTTCTCATACTAAGTGTTCCTAAATGGAAATCCTCTGGAATGGCACTTTTTAGGATTACATGCTACTTTGAGATCTTGTCTTTGTACTTTCCCACATGCCTGAGATGACCGCAATGCATTGCCATTCCGGCCTCAAGCAGGAGGCAGCTCATAGACATCATCATCCCTCTACTATGATGCACAGAACAAGTATCTGGGAACTATTGAAAATAGTAACAAGCCTCTGGTTTTTGCTTTTAAGGAGCTGGGTGGAAGCAGAGATACATTAACAGATGTTTCATCGTATTCACATATTTTCCATATTACAGATCCTCAGACAAGCAGCTGTCGAGTAAGAGAGAGAGAACAATGTTAGCATCTATGGCTTGGATTGTTTTCTTATCTTTTGGTTCAGGCACGCTTGTGTTTCAAGGGATCTTAAAATTTACTCTATTCGTTACAGTGTTTTAAACTTGTATCTCTGTAGCTCAAATGTGATTATTATTAAGCTACATCAGAATTTATGATCAGCTCTCAGACATAACCTGTTTTTCTCTTCTTATTCTCAGTCCCACTGGGACTCTGCATCTGAGTAAGGGGTATAGAATTTGGCCTCTCATAAGAGTTTCTTCCAAGGAATGGCTTCTAAAAATAGCTATTGTCTACATCAGTCTCCAATAGCTGTAAATCCAGGCAGCTTGATAGCTTGACTTGGACAGAAATATGTTGATTTTTATGCCAGTCAAGAATCTAGTCCACAAATATGTAAATTGAAGTCAATGTTCCCTTAATTATTGACATATTGGTGTTCATGGTCTCAACCAGGTAATCACCTACTGGGAGTGACAACAAATGGTGTCTCCTTTGCTCTTAGAGTTCAATTCAAGAAAATAATATTTTATAACAAAATAGAATTTCTAAATTATTCTGTCTTGTTTGCAAAAATCTCAAGATTCAAAATTATTCTGACTTAATATATGTACATATTACCCACAGTAGTCATTTTTTGTTCTTATGAGGCCCCTCTGATACATTTTAAATTAATGGTGTATGGTAATCCTTTCAACTTTCATTGCTTCTTGGGAAATGAGTCAATGACTATTTAATGTCATCTTATTATGGTTCCCCACTAACATTAAGTTTAATCAGTGATGGTTACATTTGCTGAGAGAATTCTGCTTATATTCTGTTCCCTTCTCATAGGGTAAATTTCCCCAGTCCAGTAATTCTGAGCAGGCACAGAGTGACATATGCGCCAGCTGCCTAGCATGTGTGGAAATGATGAAATTCACAAATCAAACATTCTATGGCAGGTATATCAGTTGCTAGGACCTCTGCAAAACACTTTCTTTATGCTTCCTTCCAAAGTAGACTTGACCACATTATGCCTATCTTTTCTTCTTTCTATATTCCCGTGACTTGTAATGCTATAAGCAACAATCCTGTAGTAATAGACTACCAAATGTTTGCATAGTAAATTGCCTTAATAGTATTAATATTAGAAAAAAAGCTGTGATGTAAAGATCAGTATAAATAGTCCCACTCTAGGCCAACAGATGCTCTTCAGAAGTTGCTTATTCAATGATAGATACAGCTGAGCTGTTGGTTTAGTAAAGATGATGTATTTAATGTAGAGGGTACTTAAAAGCACAATTCAAGCAATGAGGTACCAAAGCTATCATCTTTCAAGTATGTTTTAATGTGGTGACTATAGGAATTAAGAATGTGACAAGGAAGTAATGAGTATTTAGGAGTTCTGAGTTTTTAAAAATACTTCTTTCATATTTTTTTAAACTTAATATTTATAAAAGCATTGAATAATCACCATTTATTAGGAGGCTTCAGAGGTAGGAGAATGGACCTAATCTGGAAGACAGAATCAGTAAGAAGATGAAATTTTCCATAGAATCATAGACTCTGCTAGTTGGAAGGGATCCATTAGGGTCATCAAGTCCAACTCCTGGCCCTGCACACGACACCCTAAGAATCACACCATGTGCCTGAAATGCTTCCTGAACTCAGACAGGCTTGACCCCATGACCACTTCCCAGGAGCGCCTGTTCTACTGCTCAACTACTCTCTTCCTGATAGCTAAATTAAACCTCCCCTAACTCAGTGTCTTGCTGTTTTTCTTGAGTTCTGTTGCTGGTCATGAGAGTAAGAGATTGGTACTTGCTCCTCTGCTTCCCCTTGTGAGGATATTGAAGACCACAATGAGGTCTCCCCTCAGTCTTCTCATAAGGCATCCCTTCCAGACCCTTCACCATCCCTGTGGCCCTTGCTCTCTAATAACTTAATAACTTTACTTTTTTATATTTTGGTGCCCAAAACTGCACAAAATATTCAACTTGAGGCCACACCAGTGTTGAGTAGAGCAGGACAATCCCTTCCCTCAACTGGCTGGTGTTGCTTTGCCTGATGGCCCCCAGGATATGGTTGGCCCTTTTGGCTGCTGGAGCATAGTGATGACTCATATTCAACTTGCCATTGACCAGGACCCCCAGGTCTCTTTACACAGTGCTTCTCTCTTGTTCCCTAGTTTTTGCATTCTAAATTTCCTACTTGATGACCTGCAAGGTCATGGAAATGGCCTTCTGAGGCAACTGTGATCCATAATTCACATTTCAATCATTAGGGTGGAAAGTGGCAACAAAAATTTTGACAGGTGACAGTGGGATGGTGGCCTAGCATTTTAGGAATCACTGAAGAGGTGTTTGATTAATGCCTAGCCATGTCACTGCCTCTTTGGTAACTGAAATATTTTTTGATTTTAGGTACAATATATTTAAGTTCAAAGGAAGTACATAAAAGCCATTAGTTACACAATACTATTCGTACAAGGTGTTTGGCTTTCTTGGACAGATACTATATTATCAAAAAGGAATGAAGATTTATGTAAAGGTACCATGTTAGATTTAATGAGGTAAAATGTCTACTAATGATTTCCTCCTGCAAGTCCTATGTTATAATGCTGGTTCTATATAATGGCTCTCAGTCCTTTGCTGAGAAGATAGTACTTTGAAGATCACAACATACTTCATATTATCATATTGGGAAGCACAAATGAAGAGAAGAAAATAATGTATTTCAGTAGGTTTCCTTCATGGCATTTCCTGGAGGAGGCATGTTGGAGAACATCAGTGTTTCAACTCTTTCTGCAATCTTACAATGAATAAGAAAATGGGAAAGGAGGTGGAGTGGGAACTCAGATCTTTTTCACTGAGAGGAGAAGTACAGGATCCATGTTTTAGTCCCTTAACCATTTTAATATGGGAATCTCTGACTTCTGCATTAGGAAGAATTTGCATCATCATCATTACAGCTATGCTGCAAATAAAGTAAGCAGGCAATTGCTAAGAAATAGTCAAACCATCGAAAAAGAAATGTTTTCAACATGTTGTTTTGCTCTAATTCACTGTTAAGAGCTTTTAGAGGAATGAGAAAACTAAGTTGACCATGCCAAAACAGTGTATCAGAATATAGTCATCTGCTTCCAAAAGAAAAAAAGCTAAGAACTAGAAAATTAATACTAGTTTTAGATTGAAGTAGTTTGATTTTACAGTATATTACTTCTATTTCTTTTAAGACTAGCAGAAGGTCAATGGATATGAATGGCTTTCATCAGGGATATTAAAATCTGTAAAAAGATTTTTTATGTAGCATTATAGGATCCCCTCCATGATGAGGAATTTACTGCCAGTGCAGCTGATAGAAACTGTAAGTGGAAAAAACTTCACTTTTCCTTTGTACATTCTGACCAAGGTGTTAGGCTTGATGCTGCTGAAGTAAATCTCTTCTGTAGGAGCACATATTGAGACTAAGAGGTTTTACATGTGTGAAGACATAGCAAATTTCTGGTTTATCCTATCATGTAAGACTACTTACTTTTCATGAGCTGTGAGTGGAAAGCAACCTTTGGTAAGATTTTAGTGTCAAAGGTCCCATTTGGTGCGCTTTATTTAGTGTGTATGAACTTCTAAATGTTCACATCACAGCTTTGAATCTCCTTTGTCACTGTCATTATAACAGAAACTGTGGTGGTTAATACTGGGTGTTTCTATCTTAGTTTGGGAAGGTAATTTAGTATTAGCTTATGTTGAGTCGTGGATACACATACTTTCCTGAGCAGGACTAACTAAAGAGCAGTTCACTACCATCAAGTTTTACCTGCATAAAGCCCTTCCCATTGATGGTGGTTTGTCTTCTATAGTAAACTATTTCATGGACAAACCAGAATTGAATATTGCTTGATTAATGTAATCAATCAGCATAAACGCTTCAAAATAAAGTGATAATTAGCAGACAACAATAGAGGGTTCAAGGAAATTGGTTTTTCCTCCTATTCTTTTCTCTCATATTTTTTTCTGACAAATGAACATCTCAACTGAAACCATGCATGTTGTTGCCATCCAGCCTTAGAACTTCCCTGTGAGGTGGAGATCCTTCTGTGGGAACGTCTGTGGTCAAACACTTCCTCATTTCCACTGCAAGAGATTATTTCTTCTTCTTCAAAGCCACATTTTCCTCCCTGACCCTTTCTTCAGCAACACAATCAGATGGTTCAGCATTTGGCACAGCTGAGGGGCTGAGGGGGTGGAAACTCCACATGTTGAAGAAAAGGGTGGGAACAGTCACAATAATCCTGCTGAGGTCTTTTTTTTTTGGCTTTTAGTTATGCTTATGAAATCAACAAAATCAACAAACCCGTGATCTTATGTGACAGTAGGAAGTTTTAAAGCCACAGTGTTACCTAAGCATGCAGTTGTTAGCATACTGACATGAAACTAAATATAAGAACTGTTCAGAAGAAGTCTGGTAAGTTAAAGAGCTTATTCTGCCTTCTACTTGGTCAAGGAATATTTTTACCTAGGTAAATTAATGACAAGTTATTTGGGCCAGATTCTAAAACTCTTAAGCATATCTGTGACATAGTTTTAGATAATCAGGCTAACTCGGTTTCTTCATCCCTTACTACCTATCCTGGAGCATCAAGCTGGCCGAGTTTGTACCTGTCACTACATCCCTGAAAGACATCTGGCCTCAGTTGCTTGCATTCATAATGGGAACTTTTGCACTGTATAGTACTGATAAACAACATTATTAAACTCTTTATTTTTGATCTTTTTGAACCTGCACTTCCACAACTACCTCTGTGAAACATTTCAAATCATATTGGTAAAACAGAATTAAATTTGTGCTTTTTCACAGTATTATTTTAAGACTAACCTTTCATCTGCGATATAGTGCGGCTGGCTGAACGTGTCATTAAATGACTGAATGTTCTACCAATAAACACCTTTGTTCAGTCATCACCTCTTTAAGCAGAGAGAGGCATTAATTTCTCCCTTAAGGACAAAGACAAGCACCTTTAAAGCAGAACACATAACCCCCCCCCACCCCATTTTAAGCTAACCATACTGTTGACTGAGGAGTTTTGTTTTCTGATGGATGCAAATCATATTCACAGATTAAAGTAATTTTCTGTGGCCTAAAGGGGACTTTCTGGATCTAGTCATTAAAATTTTGTTTAAGCAGTTTCATATGTGGAAAAAAACTTGTTTGCTCAAAAAAATATGTATATTTTTAACACTGCCCTTGAGAAACACATCTCATTTGTCTGGCATTTGTATGTTGGCTGCAGACAAGCAATCTGATGATATGAAGTTCAAAAATGCAGAGATCAGCAAAAATTATTTCTAACAGTCAGGGAAGCCATCTGAGCTTTTGAAAGCTTCAGATGAACAACATTTTTGTTTGTGTCCTAGTCTTGCTATTGGAAGTATACAAGGAAACCATTTCTATTCTAACAATGATGAACCAAGCAATCCTCTTTCTCAATGTGCAAAGGGTTATAGTTTATGTAACCTCTGCAGATGTTGCATTTTACAAGCTACCACCTCAACCTGGTATAAATTAGTAGAAAATTGCTGTTTACCAGGTGTTAAAAATGTTTCAGTTAATAGCTTTATAAATACACAGTGGTTTTGACAGAAGTAATTAGGTTATCTTTTACCTATCATTTGCTATGTTGCCTTTGGCAGAAGTGAAATAACTTACAAATACTGACAAACTAAACATACCATCTTTTAAATACTACTTTAAAAATTTTGACCTATTTCAAAAATATGGACACTTACTAGTCTGTTAGAAGGAAAGGAAAAAACCAATCGAATCATATGTAATTTTGGAAAAAAACTGACAACAATTTCCTTTAATTGTTTGTTAATAACATTAGTCAAAAATACTATTATTTTCTTAGAATATCCTGTTCACCTCATTTTAAGAATTAATCAAAAGCTTTTGCAGCTACTTGCTTGGTCTATTTTCTTTTTTTTTTTTTTTTTACCTATTGACTAGAGATTTATATGTATTAAGAAAAACCTACTTTGTAGGAATGTGATGTTTCCTTGCAGTTGAATACCTTTTAATGTTCTTTAATTCTTCTTTAACTCTTCTGAGTACTGTTTTGGAAACATCACACAAGAGAAAACACAGTGCCCCAGATCGACACTTTCACATGCGTGTACTGCTGCATGAAGTCGTATTGATTCAATAAAACATTTTCTCTGTAGATTCTCTCAAGATACTTTGTGGATTTGCCACAGGCTTCTTAAACTGTCTGGTCAACTGCATTTTGCCCTTTGCTACATTCTCTGTACACTCATAAACTTGTCCATGTTCTCATTTGTGACTGATAATGTCTTGCGTGAGTTTTCTCTCCTTCTCAACGACTGTACACTTTGGCATTAGTTAAGGAATAGAGTGCTCTTTGTCTTCCAAATTACTGATGGGGGAATATCAGATGTTCTGCTACAGGTCTCATGCTGTCTTGCATGTGAAAGAACTTCAAAAGTAAAAAAGACATAGAATAGATATTTGTGACAGCTGAATCACCTCAAAGTGTCTACAGCAGTCATATAGCTCATGTACTGTACAGATAAAAATGCCTGTATTTCAAAAGACACTAGGAAAAATTTTGTACTTGAAAGGGCTCCAAACTACAACAATTTCTTTAACATATCAGAATTTTTCTGCCTAATTGGATTAAGATCAACTTAATTAAAGGACGCCTGAATCAGTTAAGTTTTCTCTGATACAAAGTGAACTAAAACAAAAACACCAACGATAATATTCATGGTTTGTATTAACAGTTCACATCTGTAGTTAACTTGAAACAGATGCTTTTCAATACAAGCCATTGTTTTTTACTTGAATGTGACAATGTTTTGATGTTTTCTTGTTAATTGTAAAATCATGTAATGAAGTCCCTTTAGTATGTGTATGGCAAATTACCAAAGCCCCTGTTTTTCCAAAACTCTTTGGTAAAATTTTTCATGGTGCTTTATTTACAATTGTTCCTCATAGTCAGATGATTCCCCTTTTGGATAACAGGAAATCCATTTGGGTATTCAGGAGAGCTGTCAATAGGACTGGAAACACAAGAGTGCATCTCAGATTTCCCTAAGGCTGAGCAAGATGGGGCTTTCCCAAACACAAAAGCTCCTGGTGGAAATCTCAAGAAAATCTGTGAAATATGTCTCCATTATTTCTAATGAGCAGTATGAAAGTATTTGGCCATGTTTTAGATCACTTGAAATTAAGTGAAAAGGATAAAATATGAATTGCAGTGCCTTCTGAACCTGGTAACAGGGCAGGTGTTTTTCACTGAATGCAGAAGTCTGAAATTGCAAATGACACTTCATTGCCCAACAGAAAGTATGAGTGACTAGGAAAAATACCCATGGCTGCCTATTAAGTTAGTTTGTGGTGTTTGGTAGCAGTGATGAAGATATGAAAGCTAGAAATAGAAAATTGCAAATAACTTTAAGTTTCCTGACAACAGATATAACAATAGTAAAAAAAATGTTACTAACAGTGTCACTTCATTTTTTTTTTTGGTGAAGTATGTGTGACTATGGTGAATAGAATGAGGAAATAAAGAGATCTGAAATCCTGTCCAAAAATCTAAATCTTTTTCGACTGCTAGAATGACTGAAACAGAAAACAAAGATAGAACAAAGAATAGGTTTGTTGAAGAATGGCTTAGTTAAACTTTGACAAAAAGTGGATTTTCATAATTCATAATCCTTAGCCTGGAACTTCAGTTGCTACATGAGCAGAGAACCCCTCTGAATGACATTAGATTGTGCTATGAGGCCAGGCTGATAAACTTGAAGTCAGCTAGAAAGCCATGGATACAGACAAATGGAGGATCATTGTGAAGCTTCTGTGTCATTTGCAGAGGAAAGAGGATGTGATTAGGTAAATGATAACACTGATAAGGACGTTACTGCCCAGGTCAGGCTATCCATGCCATTGCTGCTAGTACAAACCAAGAATAAAACAGTAAAATACAGGTCAGATATTAATTTACAGATAGAATATTGTAATATGGCTTCTGTTATTGGAAGGCCACCTTTGAGCACCCACCTATATGCTGTTTTCAGATAAGAAAATCACATTTTTATATGTCCGTGGAAGGACAAGATTTGACTTCTTGTGTTTGCTGCTGAGATTGTCTGGATGGATATTTGTTCCTGAGGACAAGACATGAATAATGCCTTCTAACAAAACAGACATATTTCTCTATTTGTGCTAAAAGATTTAACCTTTCAGTAGAAACAGTCTATAGGAATATGTATGGAATGTAACAGAAACTCTCATTACTCATTTGGAATGTATGTTTGCTTTCACTTGCATCATGAGTCAGTGTTTTACACTGAGTCTTATAATTTGTTCTGAGATTAAACTGAATTTTTCAAGAGGCCAAATATAAATTTTGAGCTTGTGTGTTTAGGATCAGATTTTAATAGAGTTAAACATTTTCATTACTGTGAAAATATTTCCTTCATTGTTTCCCCCCAAAAACTTGGAAAATCTTGTGAGATATTTTCTCAGCTTCTGACTATTTCTAGCTCAGAAAGGTTTCCAAACTGGATGTGGTTTTGTATGATTAAATCTTGATGTATTGTTTTTTCACATGCTTGTCTATTCTCCTTTTCAACCTATACAAACTACCAGGGGTAGTGACCACAGGGTCACTAGAAGCCTGCTGTCATCTGTGCGGAGAACATGTACCTTTTTAGTTTTTCACTTTCAGTATGGTTCTATTAGCTCCTTTGGAGACTGGTTATTCTGGGGAAGAAGACAATGGAGCTCAGTCCCTATCCTCTTCATGTCATTTATGGTTTTACATGTAGCAATCATATTCCCCCTAAGTCACCTTGGATTGAGGCTCCTAGTCCTCTCAATCCCTCCTTGTACCATTCACAGGTTTGATCATGATTGTTGCCCTTCTCTGAATCTCTCTCTTTTACTTTCAGCTTTAGTGGATCAAGGGAATAAGGCTGCACTCAGTATTCCTGAGTTTGTGCAAATAAGGAACTTCTGCAGCAGCATAATAATGTTTTCTACTTTGCTTTCTCTCTCCTAAAACTTTATGGCGTTTTCACTGTTTATGAAAATCTATGATAATCCTGAATCCCTTCTTTTTCATTGTAATAATTGTATTTTTAGATTGTAAAAACAAAATATTTTTTATTGTCTACTAAATTTCGCCTGCCATTTGATTCTTGTTGGGTCAGATACTTTTCTCAATTATCCACAGCATGCCTTTGTCCTCAATTATGCTGAATAATTTAATGAACTTGATGAATTTTCTTCTGGTAAGTTCACTGCTTAACTACTTTTGGATCACCTTAATGCTAGGGCTTTTCTTTCTTATGGTTTTTTGAGCCCATGTTTCTTCTTCTGAATCTTACATGAAAGAGTTAGACTTAAGGTGCAAAAGAAGTTGCAAAAAGGTTAACACTGCAAATGAGCTCTCGAGTGTTTGGAGAGTATCATCTGAGCTATAAATTTACAACTCTTCATTCTTATTTCCTTCAGGCCATCTTTTACCGTAGCCACTACAAGCTAGAATTATTATAGATCCTTATGAAAGATGCTAGGATAAATCCTCGCATGGTTTTTTTTTTTTTTTTTTTTTTTTTGTTTAATTTTTTNTTTTTTTTTTTTTTTGGAATAGCTACTTTTGCTGTTTCAAAGTATCACCAATTCAGACTTAGGTGCATATTTTTATAATGGTCGCTATTATTCTATTCCCACACATACACTTATTTTTTTTTTAAAATCACCCGGTTGTTATTCACAACCATGCTAACAGCATCTCAGCATCAGCTTTGTCAAAGAACCACATGAAAACATCTAGATTACTGCACCACAAGGTATTGTTCAAGTGATTCTCACACCAAATTAATGCTGAATTTCTGCCTGGATGAGACTTAGGAACAGCTGAAAATGGCCCCATAGAGGTTTTTTTCCTCAAAGCAGTGATTACACTAGAGATGCGAATAAAGACCTAAAAAACAGAGAAGAATGAATTCCTGCTAGTGGCTGGGTAGGAGGTATTGAAGATGAGCTTGGACCCATAGATGGAGCCGCTGAACATGTGAGAGGAGCTTGGAGCAGGTGCAGCAGGCCGAAGGAAAAGAGGGACACTGTGACAGTGTCAGTCCTGGGGACAAGCTGAGCTGAGAGCAGCAGCGTTTTTTGTGAGAGACTTTGAAAGTGTTCCTGTCATGAATTGAGAACATCACAGGTACTCCTTATTTAAAGTGAAATTATTTTCCCGTACCATAAACCAGCCTTATCACAGCAGTCTTCAACAATTTGCCATAGCTTATGCACCACACACAGCCATCTTATTAAGGAGCAGATCAGGCTTTCCCTGACTGGCAGCCATGCAAACCTGCCACAGCCTGGAGGTCAAATGGGGCCCTTCCTCCTCCAAGCACCAATAGCACCAGTGGAAGTTTGGTGGAACAACAGAGTAACACCTGTGCTCACTGCACATTTGCAGTGACAGCTCCAGCAACTGCTTGGGCTGTGGGTAAAAGCAACAGAAATCACTGCCCTGTCTTGGAGCTGTGTTCCTTTGGACTAACTAGGCAAATGCATTCTAGGGAATGAATTTGAATTCACTTCCAGACTGAAGTCAAGCTATGAGACCCATCCCCTCGGTCTCTGCTATAACCTTGGAGACTGGAGTGAACAAGGATCTACCATGGATCTCTGTGCTGGTGGCGATGAGGGGACAAGACTTATCTGTCACAGACACATGGCTTCCTGAAAACAGCAGGCCCTTCTGTCCCCATAGCAAGTGGGGTTATCTAATCTGCTGCATTGTGATTCTGGGATGCAAAAAGACCAAGTTCTAATTTCATCTGTTCTGCTAATTTGACTGGCAAACCCAGAGTAGACACTCAATCCCAGCTGTCTTCGCACTTAGCACAAACTTGTACTAGGCCTTCTTTTAAAGATTATTTAGCAAATTGTCAAATTAATATTTGTAAAGCAGTCTGGAGATGGGAAGTGGACTCTCCAAGTGCTAGGCTTCTGCTGTTCCTGGCCTCTTTCCACACCACAGAGTTTACTACTCTTGATATTTCTCTGCAACACCACAGTACTGCCCTTTACAATACAGGTAGGTTTTTGGGGTTCTCTTCTTGAATTTGCTGTTGATATTTTGTGATCGTGTCATTTAACTGCTCTGCACTTTGCCAATGGTTGTCAGGGGTTATAAAAAGCTTCTAGACAGCTAACGGGAATTGTGAAATGGAAGCAGCTGATGAACACTGATGCTTGTTTTTATGGGCTCATATGAAAGGTAGAAAAAAACATGCCAAGTAATCAAAGTTTTACTGTGGTTATTGTTTATTTTGATATTTACTGTTTAACATGACGAAAAGATATCACAATATGATAGGGGACGGCTATAGCAAAGGCAAACCTTCCTCAGTCACTTCGGTCTCACATACCAGATACTTAGCATACAGCATACTTGATATGTCTGGCAGAAGAAGAAAGAGAAACAGATGGAGAATGTGCATTCTGCAATTCTGTTTTCACCAGGCACTGGCCAATAAATTATGTCTAGACTTTGTCCCTCAACCGCTATGCAGAAGGTCTGGACTGAACTACCTATAATAAATTAATTGTGGTGAGAAAAAAATCACAGTGGGAAAAGAAGCAGGGTCTTCATTTCAGCTTACCATATAACTTCTCTGCCAATAAACAACTTTACTGTGATAGCTCAGCCAACAGGCACTTTTTTGAAAACTTGTCCTGAAGCCCAGACTTTCTTACAATATCACAGTTCACTGACTTGCCAAATAGTTTCTGGGTAGATAGCACGTCTGTATCTGGATCTATCCCAGTATTTTCTTGTACAGCTAGACTTCATCTGAATTATTTAACATAAAACCCTCTGTAACCTCTTCTTGTTTTGAGCTTTGAAATCAGAATGATGAAATATTTAATTATCTATGTGTCCTGCCAAGGCTATGTCATTACTTACCTATAGCCTTCTGTGTACAAGAGGGAGGAAAAAAGGAACACATTTTCTGAAAACAGAACTGTGTCTGGGAGGTCTGTTTTCAGAAAGGTCAGCCCCAGTTTGCAGTTCAGGTGTTGCAATCCTGGGCTTAAGTGCTGAGGTGAGACAAAAGATGTGACATACCTCTGCTGACCTGCAAGTGGGTTGGGCAGGAGCCAGCTCCTATCCAGCCCATGCATGACATGGAAATTTGTAGATAAAAGGATCCAAAATATTTAGATTTTGGCAATTTGCACCTGCAAAATATATGCCTACATTTTCGTGTCCACAAAATGAGTTATATATGAACCTCAAGGTATGGCACTTCTCCTCTGGGATTTATACTCCTTCCAAGGTAGTCAGAGAGGCAAACATGCTCAGGTTTCAGCAATGAAGTGCAGATGCAGATTTTCTGACTACAACTTGTTCTTTCACAAGTGCATACCACTGCACAACTTTATTTCTGTAAGATGAGAGAGTCTAGATCACTTGCAGGAGAAAATAAAATATGAAGCAGTTACTTTATAATATACTCAGCGTTTATGTGACTCTGCTTTTACAATGTAATTGTATTCACTCTTATCTTAAATAGACCATTCCGATGCTTGTAGGTCCAACCTGCTGCTGCAGCAGGTGGGATGATGGAGTAGGTTGCTATCCTGCATCAGAATTTTATGTTCCAGAATCTGTTTAAGGAAAGCTCCATTTTTTATTTTTTTAGTAGTAAACATAAAGATACTAGTCAACAGGAATTAAAATGAAACTATGGATTATCCACCTGTTTAACTCACCTGGAGGCCATCAATTGAGCTGATGCTCGCTAGGTTAGCAGGCTGACCCTGAGATGTGCCAAGGAGTTTCTGCTCCTCCGTTATTTCTCCTAAGCAACAGTTTGCTGCCTCTGGAAGCACTCTCATCAAATGCTACTAGCATCCTTTGTTCTTCTGTCCTTGAACACCTGCAGCTCCTTGATTGCTCTCAGTCAGGGCCAGAGGTGGAACCATCATCAAAGCTATCAGTTCTGGCTAAACCTCTTAAAGATTTTTAAGTATTAGAATTTTTTTCCAGGCTGAGGCTTGGTGAGTTAGGCCAGTGTAATAATACAAAAAAAATCTTAGTAAGCAGGCCAGCACAAAATGTGAGTAAATTCTTGCATGGCAGTGCCAAAGCTATTAGAGATACTCTTTGAAAATAGCATTGGAGTGGCCGATAAGGAATTAAGCTTGCCTGTTCAGTCGTTCATAAGACAGGAAATGACAGAATTGAGGTATGGTGAACAGAAAACCTTTAGTATGTCATTTGATGTATCGTGTCTTCAATGGGTTTTTAATTACCCATTAGCATATTATTTCTCAAAGAATACCCTCCAACTTTCTCTGTGACCATATTCCCATGTGCAGATTTTTTTAGTGCTCTTCATCATTGCACCTTAATTGTTACTTTTGAATATATAATTAGTTTGATTGTTTTTTTTCTTTAGAGACACATGAACATCCAGGCTGCCTCAACATTTTTATGGCTGTACCTTAAACCTGTTTCTCAGAGTAAACTCTATACATAGTTCTATAAGCAATATATGAAATAGAATATTTGATTTCTGTTTGTGAATTAATACTGTTTAAATTCACAACAAAAATGCAGTTGAAATTAGTAACTTGGAATTATATTCTCAGGAACCAAACTGTCTTGGAAAGTCAAGGAGATTTTCACTGCTAATTTTCAAGATCCATTGAAAATCCATACATATGCTTGACATATTTTTAAGCAAAAAAGTTTCGATTTATGTGTTATCATTATTTTAATATTTTAACATCAGTGGAAATGAAAGTGACTTAAATGCCTTTGGGAATAACATCACAGATGGGACAGGCTCCTGTATTAAAGCTGTTCAGCAGCAGCTAGATTAATACTGCAATATATGAATATCTCTCCAGGGACATTAAATGCAGTTCATCTTAGTTTGATAGGGCTTCTTGATGAGCAGTGTTCTCACAAGGCTCTTTGAGGATGGTAGTGTTTGGTGGACCATAGGTGAACTGAAGGCCCAAGAAAAAAGCCATTAAGCTGCCAGCCTCTGTATGGAATGGCTGGAGCACAAATGGCAGTGGGAACTGATGTGATCAGAGCTGTCTTGTGCAACTCTGTTAGTGCACAGTAAGGAAGGAGGTGTAAGTCTCTGTAATGTCCTGTAGACCCAGGTCATTTCACCATTGCCATTTATTTTTCAACATATAGTTCATTGCTTTGCTGTGGGCTCACCTGTTTGGGTGGCAAACAGGATACTTTGGGAGGAATAAGAATGGGAAGGATAGAGAAAGTGATCAGGAAACAACAGAAAAAAAGACTTCTAGGAGTAGAAACTTGAAAGAAAATATGTGAACACAGTGGGGTACTGGGTAAAGTGTTAGATGATCACAGAGCGTTTTTCAGATGTCTGGCAATTTCTTGGACAAACTCATACCTGACTTTTCTGGTGCTTCCCCCATCATTTTGGAAGTAACCTGCTGGGTATAACGCATGAAGCACAGGATGATGTGGGATCTGCAAAGCCCTGGGAAATTCCTGAAATACTCTCACTTAGTGTGAGAGTCTTGGAAGAGTGGAAGTCATTTACATTGAAACTAATTCAAATTAAATATTCCAACATTTTCATACCTACTTTAACTGTTTGTTTTCATTTCCCTTCCCAATTCCTCAAAACTGTGCTATTTTGTATTTTCATCCAAATCTTGGACACGAGTATGTGTGAAGTATTTGCATCTTCATTTGAACAGAATTTCCTGGGTTTGCTTTTTAATCAGAACCTCTCAAAGAGGAGAAGAATGAAATTCATTTGGGATTATAGGTGTACCAGACTGCCAACAGGTACAATAAGAGACCTGTGAATGGAGCTGTGCACATAAGAAAACATATGAAATAAATCAGTTGAAGCTAAGAAGACTCAACCACCCATCTCTTCTTTTCTGGAATGAATTCTTTGATTGTCAGGACTGATTAAATATTTTCTGCTTCCATCTCTGAGGAGACGCTTTTAATAAATTTTTAATACTTTATTGTAACACTATGTGTGCTGGCTCTCATTAGCAATGAAATCTGTCCAGTGAGATTTGGATTTGACTGAAAGCATATATTTTGCCTTTCCTCAGCTACTCCTGTATACCAAATGATTGAGCGATTAGTGGCAGAAGGACATCAAAACCAAAAAAATTCCCCAAATTATACATCCAGTCAGGTCACCAAATTTGAATGTATGCTATATTATATGTTTAGATCCTATGTGAATGCTTTGTTGTTACCCATTTCATTGCATCTGAGTTATTATTTTAAACAACTTTTCACAAAACTAGCCGGTGGGCTTTACAAATCTCTGTCTTCAAACAGACATTTAGGTTATACAAAAGTGTGTGGGTGACTGGGTGCAGTATAGGCATCACATGCAGAAGTAAACTTATCCCTTCGTGGGTGTCATCAGGTGCCTCCAAAGGAAGAAGGCATTTGGAGATAAATAGAGCTGTTTTAACCTTCCAAAAGCTACAGTTGCCTCTCCTCCTGCCAGTCTTCCTATTTGTGCATTCTCAGGATCTCCCTTTGGCCCATGTTGTTTTCCAGCAGTTTATCTTTCCTTAGTGGTCCTGCAGTATTGTATTCAAACTTTTAGAAAAATGCCATCCACTCCTGGCTATTAATTAAAACCTCTTTTGACTGATTTATTTTAAAGTCTTCTGCTAACTTCACCTCTCTCTGATGGACAGAAATTTTCTAGCAAAAGAAATTTTTCTTACAGCAATTCTGTGAGTAGCTGTTTTAGTGGGGAAAACCTTTGCTTTCCTCTTACATATCCGTCCTATAGGCTAGAGCTGTTGGACTAGTTGGTATAATAATAGCTACTTGCTATAGGGGCAACTACTTAACTTCTGGATGTCTATCATCCCTAGTCAGTTCAGATTTTCAGAAACTAGTCAGGTTAAAGCAGGGAACTGTTATCCTCAAATGACCCATGACAGGTTGAGGTATCTCAGTAAGGAGATAAGAAATAGCAAAAAAACCCCAAAACTGATCTGGGTACTATACTCAACTTTGAAATGGAAATAAAGATGAGTTGAGAAAAGCAAAAACTGCATTTCATTTAGGTTATCATGTTAAAAAGGGCCGAAGAATCTGCGAGCATTTGGAAAGGTCTGAAAGCACTTTTTAGCAGAGCTAGAACAACTCATTTTAATGAATTAAAGATTTGGGTTAAATTGTAACAGACATAACAAATAGTTAAGGCATTAAATAATCATCACCTGGCCTGTTAATAGATTTAGAAACTTTCTGACCTTTGATAAGTCAAGTTAATCTAATTTGTTGTATTGTTTGGGGTTTTTTTTAATCAATAACTCTTTTGAAACTATGAATTTTAATGAAGTACTGAAAAAAATTAATTACCCTTTGAAGAGATGAGTGGATGAAATACCCCTTTTACAGTTCAAATCTGCAATCATTTTCTTTGATGATTCCTTCAGCATGTCTCAGTGCTTGCTGAATCTCTGAACAATATGGAAGACTTTTCATGTACCAGAAAGGTGATGTTTTCTTGGATTTGATATAATCACAGGTTTTCAGCTGCTTTAATACCATTAGCTAACATTTCCAAAAGTTTAGCGTGTGGAAAGATCAATGGCTTTATTAATCAAAATGTATTACTCCCCTCACCCTACCCTATTTCAAATCTGGTTTCTGTTTAAAGCTCTCCATAACCTCAGCCTTATTCTGGGTTAAATGTGATATTAATCAATCTGTGGATAAAGGCCACATATATGACTGAAGCTGTGTTTATTAGCTTTAGTGAAGCCTTTGATTTGGTCACACATTCTTTGCTCCTAACAAAGCCTCAGAATAATACAATATGGGGTTTATGTCAATCCCTAAATTGGTTATCATCATATTTAAGCAATAATGGAAAAAAACCCTTATGTTCACTATAGTGGCATATGATCTGGTTTCAAACTCTCTGATGCAGGTGTTGTCAATGGTATGCTTCTTCTAGTGCTTTGATTGTTTTCTTTGGAAATGTCATATTCAATATGCATAGACAAGGAAAATATCTGCTTTTGTAAAGAATTTTTTTTTTCAAACAAATCCTTCCTTTAATCATAAACTTTATTTGTACTTTCTAGTTTATGCAAGATATGTTCTGAAGAAAGGAAAACTGGAAATGTGCAAATAGTTTATTGCGGCATGGTGGTATGAAGAAATGTTTTGAGGTTCTGTGCAGGTACTTCCATTCTGATGGCTACCACGATTCTCTAATAATAAAAATAAGCTGCAGAGCTGTCCTGCAGATGATATTACCAGCTTGATTCTGCTCTTTGGAGTTCTGTGTATAATCCCTGCCTGTGACTAGACATATGGTGTAAGCGCAGTCTGTGTTGCTTGAAGAGAAGACTACACTTCAGGTATTAATCAGGAGCAGGGATGAGTGGGGACCATATGTGCCACCAACATGCAGAAAGTGAGAATACCTAGAGTCTAAGAAAGTTCTAGCTGTCAATACCTGCTCTTGTGCTGGTAGAATAGGGAGCAGAGGAAAGGAATGTGATACCTTCTTTCAGTGCATCATAGCAACTGACTATTGTGCATATTTATATGCTGACATGACAGATATGCTAAAAACTGTTATCATATCTGTGAAGAATGCGGTCACCAGAGCTCAGAGCAGTGCTGTGCCTCCCACTGAGAAGGTAGGCAGAAAGGTTAGCTTTTGTCCCAAATATGTACTATGCCTGTAGGGCAAGTTTCAGGACTTTGTTGTGACTTGCCCATATCCATTTTCTATTCACATGGACAATAATTTCTCAAAATGTGAGGAGACACAAAGGTTAACATAATTTTCCCTTTGAATAATCAATCTATGCAACGTACTTATGTGGTCCCTCAGGCAGCAACTCAGACCATCACAATGAGAAAACCTGATCTAGAATACAGTATTCTAAATTGCTGACACTTTTTAAAATTTTTTTTTTCTCTTGTCAAGACTCACTGACTGGGTGCTAAAGGTAAAAAACAAATTCAAGTTGCAAACATAGTGCAGTTTTTAACAGGAGGAAACTTAAGATCCAAAACTGGCACTGGGAGATGTGATGCAGTTATTGGCACATGGACACTTCATGCGTCAACACCAGTTGGTGCAAAAAATGATTCTGTGATAAAAGAAAAGATGCTTTCTTCATCCTTAGCTATAATTCCTCCATTATGAGCCCTTTGATTATCTTGGAGACACGGACTGGGTTATGCTAGAGTCTGGGAGTACTGGAAATAAATATTTTCATCTTTTAGAATGGGTGCTTTGCGGGATTTCTGAATCTTGTTTTCCTATTATAATGTTATTATTAACTAAATCATAAGACTTGAACACAGAGGTCTTTTCCAACCTAAATAATTCTGTAATTCTGTGAAATACAATGCCATGACAGTGTTATTTGCTTTCAAATGTCTTTCAAAGTCTTGAGGGATAAAAAAAAGGAAAACTGAGCAACATATCCTCATCAGCAAGTGGAGAAGGTTAAATACAACACATCTTCATAATAAAAAAAAAGATATAAGCAACATTGGACAATGTCTTATAATCCCAAGTAATGGGATGTTCAAATCAATGCCAATTAGCCAAGAAGAAATAAACATACCTGCATTTTCTATAGAGCAATTATGTCTTTGTCAGTTGCTGCAGTTTTCAGAAATATTTTTCAAGTGTATGGAGCGTAAGTATATTATGGCATAAATATTACAAAAGTATTACAAAACTCCTATCAGAGAAGAAGGCACTGAAAGCAAGTGCAGTTTTGAGAGATGTCTTGGAGATTTGAGAATGGAAGTCCCACCTAAAAAAATCCCCTTTGCTCTTAGCAAAGAGAAGTAGGGTCGCTATGACAAACAGGCAGAAAGAGAGTTAAGAGGACTGGACACTAGATGTTCTGAAGTCTAGTTTCTTTACAAGGTCATTTACAGATGCCATTATGGCATGATTTCTGAAGTAGTCTGGAGTTTCTTTATACAAGGTTTGGAAGGTCACTTCCAGAGAACAACACTAAAACTTTTAAGTGCAGGTCTACCCCTTCTCTCGTGTGTCACTGTCTATCATATTCTGTGGAATGAGAGCAGCAGGACCAGGAGAGAGTTAAGGTTGCCCGCCAAATTTCAAAGCTTTCAAGACTTTTTTATTTCGTAACTGCAGCATTGTAATAGCACTGCTTTAAATTAGTTGATGTGTACTTACTAACCTAATCTTAGTACAATGCAGGGACTTGAGGATCTGGGAATATTGTGCAGCTTTGATCTTCATAAACCCTTATTAGCACAGGTACTGACACAATTATCTGCAGGGTCACTCTCCTTACTTACAGCCTAGCAGTCCAGTCAACAGATCAAATTACTTCATTTATCATCATGTGATCTGTGTCTAATTAGTTCACTTCAGTTAATGGTTTCTTAAAACTGTCTTTTTTGAGTTATTTTTTCAGAAACATATAAACCACTTGAAATAACTTCTTGATAGCAGCTAAATATATTATTTATTTTCTGGCATTTTTCCAGTTCTGTGAGTTATGCAGAATTCATTTACTTTATGAAATAGGTCATTTCTTTGCTCTCAGAGATAGAAGGCACAGAACTGTGCTCTGTCGATGGTAGGAACCGATAAAAACCTTTGTAACACATCAAATACATTGTCCTAGCTCATGGAGTCTGCCCTTTAAAGTTCTGAAATAAGTCTGAAGACAGATAGTTTTATCTCCTTCCAGGAAAGCATAATCATGAGATTTACTGAATGACTGGTACTCTGTGAACAAATGTCAAATTAGAATTAAAAGTGTAGGTTGTACTACTAGTGTGAATTAGAACAAAGAGGAAATATCAACGGCTTTGCATGCCAGTCATAAATTGCTGGTCTTAATTAAAGTGTAATAAAAATTTTAATTTGATCAAAGCACGTAGCACCTATTGTAAGCCTACTGTTTCATCAGAGAGATTTATACCCTTTGCTTTCTTCTTAGTATTCCAGTAATTGCATCTGGTTATTACTAGAATCACTATTACAAATACACCTCTGGTCTGTGGGCCAGGATTTAGTGTTATTAGGCTTGACCTGGTTTGATTCCCTGTCAAAGAAAACCCTTCAGCCTCAAGCGTTTCATAAACCACTGTGACCAGTGTGCCAGGAGTCAAGTGGAATTTAACATGCTGGGTATACTCGTGTGGAGGACCTGTGAAAAGCATGAAATTACCAGTCTTAGAAGAAACTGTTTAGTTAAACTAGTTGGAAATAACTGCCTAAGAAACTCTTAACTTGAGCTTTCACCAAAAACTGAAGTGTTAATAAGTTGTCATATTATTTTCTACAAAGGAAGCATTCACTCCTGAAGGATAGTAAACATGGACAAAAGCCAAGTTGAAAATCCTGCTGCACTGTCATTCAAATCAAATGAAGCTGAATTTGCAGGTATCATCAGGTCAGCCCCACTTGTTTGCTTTCAAGCGACATACTAGGTTGTTTTCTGGAAAATTTTCTTTTTCGGTAAGATTTTAAAGAGAAGGTAATCTCTGAAACAAAGTCATAGTTAGCACTGGCTGACAACTGAATAGGGAGTGTGCCAGTGAGAGAGATGTGGACACAACCTGCATCTTTGGATTTTCTGTGTAAAATTTTGATTTCCTAGCTTAAATGATAAGACATCTGTATAGCTTATCATGCAATTTCCCTCAACTTTTTCAGGAATAAGGCAAAGACAAGGTAAAGAAAGGCAGCAATGGAGGAAAGAAATAACTTGGAGAAGGAGATAAAGGTTAAAAAAATGTAACTAAGGAAAATGGAGAGGAAAAACAGCGTTTTGTCTCATCCAAATGTTGGTGACTCAGACATTGAGACAGACTCCTGCCCTTGGATGTCCAAGCCTCACCAGAAGTGAGATTTCCCAGTCTCATATGTTTCCTGTTAGATCATTAGAAGGTGGAAAATGAAAAGAAAATAAAAGAGACTCTTCTCCCCTACATTCTCCAGATTTGGAAAATAATAATTTCCTATGAATGTTCCTCTCTCTCCAATGATGTCTATATTATTAACAGAAATGAAGACTCAGAAATGAAAACTTCTGTGGTATGAGCAGTTTTCACATCTTATTGTTGCCTGGTTAGCAGTCAAAACTGGTTTTATATCTTGTACGGTTTTTTTGATTGTAAGGAGGAATTCCTATAAGGGTAATTCTTGCTCCCGAACTCCAGAAAATCTCTCAATTTTTTTGACATCCTCTTTGCAATGCTTCTTTGTTCCCATGGAGAACTTTTGTGCTGAGCTGGTTTTTGTTAGCAGTTGGCGTGTCTAATTATAGCTAAGTGAATACTCCCAAAACTGAAATAAAGGTTGCTTTAGTCACCTTTCCATGTTATATCCAGTCATGCCCTTCTGGAAGCACCTGGTATTCCTACTATGTGTTGGTGCCATACCATTTTAGATAGTGACTCATGAGTATGACTTAGACTGAAAGTAGACGAGATTCTAACACATTCTTTTATATTCCAAATGGTCTTATTCCCTGACTTCTTTGCTTTTTCTTTTCTTTTTTTTCTTTTTTTTTTTTTTTTCATGGAAATTAATTGGCAAAGCCGACAATGTATGTGTTCTTTTAGAAAAGTCAAGAAATAACCATACTCTGGTGTCTGACACAACAAGTAAAATCACTGAAGGTAGAATCAATTTTATTCCAGTAATAATGATCTTCAACAGAGTGAAAGGACAATGTTGTAATGATGATAAATGTAAGTAATGGTCTATTTCATAAGAGAGTGACTTCTGATCTTTTCTTCATCATGAAGTTTTGCTACTGTTTCCTTTCTGTTTGCCTTCAGACCAATGTGAGCATGTTAAGGGTTTTCAAGAAGTTTGTTCAACTGTTTAAATTGTCAAAAGTTTCATGATTCTTTGGTTTCAGTGAGAGTCATTAGTCTCTTGCAGTCAGTACTACAGAATTCCGTAAAACAAATATTATGTCATATTGGTATATACCATAACTTTTGAGCCCTGCCAAGATTGTGGTTTTGTCTGCTTCGTGAACAAGTCTCATGCAGATATTCTAATTCACACCTCCATGCTGAAGACTCAAGATTATCCTAAACTTCCATCATAATTTTTGAATAATAAATAGGCATATTTTCAGCTTTTACCTGCAGTAAGGTGACAGATATCTGAAAATCACCAAAAAAAGACAACTTGAATGTGCAAATATCAAACATATCACCTGGTGCATGAAAAACAAATGCCATGAGTATAACAGAGTATAAGTGCCAGAGTTTGCATAAGTAAATGCTAGCATGAATTTCATAGTGTGAATAATAAATTCCTCACAGTGTATCTAAGACCATCATGATGCAGACTTACAGAAATGGGTAATATTTTTACTTTACATTTTTTATCCTTCTTTGGTGTGGAAGAAACTCTAGTATCATGAGAACAAGCAGGAAAATAAATCTCTTTCAGTAAGTAACTGGAATTGTTTAATTTATCACCTTAAGGAAGTGGGGAAGGAAAAGACATAATATCTCAAAAATATTTGAATTGCATATATATCTTAAATGAGTACTGAGGCACAGAAAATTCACAGCCTGGAACCAGAACCATCTCTATTTTTCACAGTGCTTGGTTTTTCCTTGAAGGATGTGGAATTCCTATCTGCACTCTCTTGGAAGCTGTTTTTTGTGGTTTCAGATCTTTACATATGAGACAGTTTTGAATCACATGATGTAGCATATGTCTAGCCCAGCTGTTCTTTCTGTACTTATATGGTTCAATCACCATAAATCTCTGAGCAGATCAGAAGTAAAAAGAAAATTACTCTTGCAGTACCCATGACTGGGGAAGCTTTTCGTGTCCCACATTAACTAAAAAGGTAAATTGGAGAGGAGGGTTATGAAGCATTTAGTCTCAAATCAAGCAAAATGTCTGACTCCACTTGAAATTAGTTCCTCTGCTGAGTCCCAACTGAAAGCACCGTCTTCGTTACATCTTCTCCTAGGAAGCAGAGAATCTGTGTATGTTCTGAAGTGACATGTGTGGGCAGTCCTCATGTGTCACTGTGTCTTCAAAGATTAAAAAGAATTGCACCTAAAATCCTCAGTTTCTGTACAGCCCTGGGAAAGATGAGCAGTTCTGGAAAAGGAGTCTGAAAGCAACTATCTCTGCATATCTGCCTTTTACACTGTTAGTACCCTAGTGAGCCATCTCTGCTAATATACTTTTCCCTACCCCTTAATAGCCTCTAGATTTGAAGTTTAATGCAAGTATCAGATCCAGCATGTATTTTTGCCTTTTGTATATACTATGCTTTTTAAATGTAAAAAAACCAAACCAAAACAAAAACAGAAGGAAAAGAAGGAACTATTTTGATCAAAGCATTTTCCTCTGGCATAACAAAGCACAATAATGTATCCTCACAAATACCTCAGCTTTCAAAAGCAGAAGGCATTCTCACGTTTATACCATAGAAGGTGCTACTGGGATATTCCAAATTCCCTTCATTCCCAAGAGATCTGCTAATCTCAGAAGAATGAGGGAGGGAAGGAGTTTGCTTGACCCAGATTTCACAATATTGTGATGCACTTGGAGAGCTTCAGGATTCTGCACCCATGTACAGGGCTACGGACTCCTTTTGCACCTGAGTGTACCACCAGCTGGACTCAGAAGAAGATCTGAGGCTGTCTGAATTAGCATAGAATCACTTCCTTACAGCCACAAGTTTTAAATAGCTTCCCCTGTCCACCCCCCCACCCCCCTCCATTTGAATTTATTACTGGTATTTAAGTACAAGAAATAGCCTTGTTTTATACACTTAGCAGGTAGACATGTCAAATAGTGTCATCCAAGTAGTATAATACAGCTTTATGGAGACCATCTCACCCATAGGATGAAGCACAGGGACAGAGGGAAAACAGCATGCAGAAAACAGAACTCTAAAATAATAATCTGGTGGAGCTTTTACAATGCCTTGTGCCATTCAGGTTGCATTTGTCCTTCAAGATAAACAACCAGTCTAGCAGTGGAGAAGTGGATGGTATTCAGGACAAGCGGACTGCCCCAGCTGGGCATCTCAGCTCAATGAGTGAGTCCAAGATCCTTATTTTATCTTCTTGAACAGTCCACTAGGGTAAACACTGCCTGAAAAGACAAGTTCTGGGGTCTACTGGTGTACTGTGTAGTGGACTGTGTTATAACACCTAACCAAGTATTTATATTACATGGTCAAGAACCGTCTTCCTTGACAAATGGCTGAACTATGTGAAGATGTGAAATGAAGATGTACTGCTGCTGAAAACATTCTCTTCAGAAAGTCAGCCTGCAAATACTGAGTCATATCAGAGAAATCTATAGCAAATAGTGTAAATAACTGGAAGGTATACAATCAAGATATATGGATGGCTGGAAGAGCTGCCCTAGGGAGGGAATTTCAAGCACAAGGGGATGTTGTTATTTAGCCAGAAGCTGATATAATTCTTTTAGTACTCTTGGTGCTTAACTAACAGACATTCATGATATTATTATCAATGAGGACTTAAAGGATATTTTCCTTTTCTTCCTGAGGATTGTGTTATGCAGGTCTCACAGAAGCATTTAAAATCTTCCCTTGACAGAAATTGGTCATCTTGAAAATACCGTTAACAATAGCAGACGTGTTGGTTAAAACCCCTTGATAAATGTATTGAATGGAATCAAATGAACCTAAGAAAATTAGGAAAGACTGGTATATGGGGAATTGGCTTATCTTGCCCAATAAAATTATTAATGCAGAATAATGAGATACAGTAAGCCTTGCACAAAGATTTTAATACTGATTCTAGACAAATTCTTACTAGCTTTTATACTGGATATAAATATTTTTTCTGGATAAACATCCTACTTACTTCCTTAATCTTTTTATCTGTGAAGTTTACTCAGAGGGACAGGTAATAAAAATTGTCTTTTCACTGTAGTTATGATTCAATTTATGTGCTCCTCTGTGTCCAGCTTAAGCAACGAGCCTCACCATATCATTCTGGAGAGCTCACGCAGATTTGTGGTGCTACAGTGTTTGGACTCAGCTCACTGAAGAGAACTTTCCCATACCAAATCTTGAATTGCCATCTTCCCTCATCCTCCAGCCCCATTCCAACTCTTTCTAAAAAACCTAATCACATTCATTCTCTGTTTCATTTAATAACACATTTATGTTCCATCCCCCCCCCCAAAAAAAAAAAGAGTTTTAAGCGATATCCTATTTATTATTAAAACCTGACAATGATTAAAACAACAAATTCATACAAATCATAAATATCTACACTGAATGTCATCTTCTGCATTTTCAGATGTCTATAATCCACAGACTCACACATCCGTATGTGCCCTCATTGACCCTGTAAGTTGCCAGCACTCATACGGCATGGCTATAGGTATTTCTGGTATTGTATTGCTCTATCAATTTCTTTGTAGGTTGGAGAGAGTTACTGTTTGGTATCTCTTTACCTGTAAGCACATATATTGTTTTCATGACATATTTGTGTGCATGAAATGCAAATGCGGACTCACTTGCATTTGAAAATGAGACTGGCTGCTCAAGTTGGCTCTCTTGTCTAGATGCTCTAGACATGTTCCCTGAAGGAAAGGCTGAAGGACTGTGCTAGGACAGTATGAATGATGGAAAGGGTCCAGGACTTAATAGCTCTAATACACCACCTGATGACTAACCGCAGCAATCAGTGAGGCTGAATAGCTCTGCATGGTGGGTGGGACAGCCAGTGAGAACATCTGAATGATCTGACACGCACTTGATTTGGAGGGACTGAGAATATTTTGCTGTGAATAATAAAAGCTCACTCCTTTTGGTCATTGATGTTTTTCTTCAGAAGTTCCCTCTCAGATTCAAAGATATATCTGAAAAGCAGAAAAGATCATCATCATGTGTGCCATCAAAAGCCACTGGTGCCTCAAATTTATTTAGAGATGGTCAGCATGGAGAGGGAGATGTGCTGTCCCACAGTGGTGACAGAATTATCTCCTAGTTTTGTGTCAGGCCCTGGACTCATGTAGACAGAGATATTCCTTGAGGTTTGCCAGGTCCATTGACAGATGCAGCTGATAAGAAGAGGTTTTTCCTTTTCATAGGAAGGAAGAAAGAAACCTGAAAATATTTTTCTCCCTTTTTGGAATTAGCATTTAGGACTTGAGTGGTTCACATTTCACAGACTCAGAAGTCCAACACTCTTCTGTAGCACAAATCATCTTCCAGTTACTCAAGTGAATGTTCCTGAGCATTTATACCTGCAAGATTCCCACTTAGACGTTTGTGTGCCAAACTTGTCTGAACAATCAGGGCATGAGCAGTGTGATTCACTTTAAGATTTAAGAAAACAGTTCTTGGAAAGGATTACTATATACAGCAACTCTAGCAAGAGACTAGGAATCCAAGGTCTTCTTCCTCACTTCTGTACTAAGGAAGGCAATGTAATGGCAAAACTGGACTTTTTCTTCTGAGTTACAGTGAGTTACATCTGTTAAGTAGGACCCCAGGAATTTCAGTAGTTACTCTGAGCCAAATTTTAGAGGTTGCATTCAATACATCAACATACATCTCTTTCGTAAGCTGGTGAAATATCAGGCAATAACTTTTGTACAGATCAAATCCTCTTATGCATCACTATGTAGCTGTAACACCATGGTAGTCCAAAGCACCAAAGCAAGAGGTCTTCAGCAAGGATAAGTCAGCTTAGCTGTACTACGACATTTCCATTTGACATAAAATGAGGATCTGGCTGTACAGATGAGAGGTGTGTTGAAGGCCCAGCGATGCAGTTTTCCTGTGCTCTTTCTTTTAGTGGTGACTATCACTAGCATTAATAGTTTTGGCCTTTTTAGTAGTTTTTGCTTTCCAAATTCAGATGATGTGTTTTCCACTTTGGATCTAGACCTATGCAGCCCGAATGTGGGCTGCATGTGGGAACATTCCTCTGGAACTGGGATAATAATGCCTTTTCTAGCATGAAATGTCTTTGTCCTTATTTTGAACTTTATTTTTTTGGTGATTTTTTTTTTTTATGTTACCTGCACTATTCTTTAAGTGGTGCTTAAAAATCAAAATAATTTAATTTCCAAGGATATGCTCTTTCTGAATGCCGAACAAGCAAAATATGCTGGAGGTGGCAACAGAAACAGAATGAATAAAACAACAAAACTCCTACACAATCAAAGTATCAACAGTGACTCATAAGGCTTTCAAATTACTACCTAATAATTCAAGATATTTGAAATAAATTATTTAAACTCAGCATAAACATGGTGATAGAGGCCTTATTCTCAATTTAGCTCTTAATAGCAATGTTTGATAAATGCAAATATAGGAAATCAGATTTTATACATTATTCTTATAGCAAAATTCTTATTTAGAATTTGGTTTTGTATTTTAAGCCACATCTAAGTTATGAGACAGGTGTTCTTACACGACTTCTAAGAAAACAAGGTGTTTATATGCAGCCAGGTTCCAAGAAACACAATAAGCTTATTTAGGTAGCTAAATCCAGTGTAACTGCAAAGCGATTTGGGAATTTCATTTGCAAAATAGACTCAGTGGAACCTACTATCTACTGTCAATCATGAACAGTTTTTCTTCTGAGTAACTGGTTTATTGCAATAGCTTAAATACAGATGCTCTTTCCTAGATCAGATGATCATTTGGATACCTGATTGTCTCTTTCAAGATACACCATAGCTGAAACAAACTAATGCAGGCTTTGTATAGTTTTGGAAATCAAATCAAATTAGGGTATCACATATTTATAACTAGGAAAAAAATAAAGAGGATGTAGGGAAATGCCAGGGAATGTTTTTGTAAGCAGCAGGTGACAGGTGGAATTTAGGACCCAGGAGCTGAAGGAGCTGAACTGAAAGTGAAAGGACTGACCATGCCATGTAAGGAAGATGCTTGTACAGCACGGCAGTGTCTGATTGGACGAGAGAGAAGCGATATGAGAATTGCTTCTCAGTGGTTAGAAAAGTATAAACTATATGTAGACTATAAAAAAGTATTCTTGTAAACAATAAAGGGATTTCTCCTTTGACACTACATCTGTGTGGTCATGTGTCATTGGGGGGACCCGGATAGCCACAATAGGACTATATAGAGTGTCTCAGTTTCCCTGTCACTTTCAATATTTTGTCACTTAGGGTTTTGGTAAAAGTTTTCCAAAATTTTTCTATCAAATCATGGCCACTGTTTCTCTGAAAATTTTCCTTGTATTTTTCTGCTTATTTCAGCTTCTTTTTCCTTTATGAACCACAGAGGTTTTCCAAATGCCTCATATTTTTCTTTTAATACAACTTCAATACCTATTTGTTTTTCTTTTTTTTTTCTTTTTTCTTTTTTTTTTTTAAAGTTACAGATAACTGACTCTGCATAAGATATGGCCCATGCAAATGACAGGTATAATAGTTCTATATTACCTTTGACTGGGCATGAGAGGACTCTCCCATATATACCATAAATGAAGTTAAGCTTCAGTAAATGCAATTATAATAACCATCCTGCCTAGAAATAGTAGATTTCTTATACCCTGAGAAGTTTGATGGTGTAGAATATGAATTGAATGGCTAGAATTCATAAGTCTCTGGGAAAATTTTTCCAGGAATTTAGCTTTAGTAGTCCAAGAACGGGAGAGAACAGGAGATTATCCTTGTGAAAAGGTGAGGTCACTGAGGTGTTGCCTTGGTGAGTAGGTCTGTATGAATGTATTGGGGGTTTATGTGCAAGACCACTTAAGTGAGAGGGTAAAACTGAGGATGAAGTAGGAAGGGGGCATGCTACTACGCATATGTGCTCTGCACACTCTGAACATTACAAAAAGCTCCTCCTTTCATTGGAGAGTGCAAGTACTTTGACTAGTTACAGTGTACATCTTTGGAAAAATAGGAAAATTCAAAGGCGATGAAGAGAGACAGTGGCACCTAAGGTTGAAATCATTTGCCTAAAAAATTACTTTGTAAGTCTGCTATGCCCATGTATGAATGTATTTGGCTTTACTCTGTAAATGTCATGCTTGTGTTTGATGATGATACTGCTGTAAAATGTAAAGTCAGGTTTTGGAAAAACTGAGTTGACACTGTTCCTCTAAATACAGATGAGGAGTAGCTGTGCAAATTGCTGGGTTTATCCTGGATATAGCAGAGGAGGTGATGTGAGACAGCTTTCTGTGCTGAGCAGGAAAGTCTGACTTCTTAAGGCACAGAGATTAGAAAGTTGCTCTGTGTGTGCAGGGAAGAGCCTGGAGAACATGGAGCGTTTGGAGAGGAATCAAAGCTGCCCAAAGGCTTGCATTTTTGACAGAGCAACTGAGGAGAATGAGAACATGCCAACAGACCTATGAAGTTCTGCAGGGCCCTGAATGTGAAAAGTAGAACTTAAACTTAACAAGAATAGTAAACAGAAAATCAATTATTGAATTAAGAAGGTCTTCTATGGGAGAAGTACATGAAATGACTAACAGTCATTTCAGTTAAGAGTTGTGAAGAGCTCTCAGATGAGAAATAAACTTGCAGAGAAAAACTCTGAAAGCCATTGCCAGTTTATTCTCTACAGAGTAGATTCCAATGTCTGAGTTCTACTGAGCATGCCACATGGTGTGCCACAGTTCTGCTCCTTACTTAACTTGTTCCTAGAAGTGGCTGCAAGTCTTTGCATTCTGGGATGTGTGGATTTAATTGTTTTCTTGGCTTTGCTATCTGTTCTTCAAATGCCATTAATTTCAGTGGGAATTTTTCCTTAGCTAGTTTGGAAAGATGAGTGAAATCCTTAGTGGCTTTAGATCAGCACCAAAATCTGTGCCAATGGGCCAAGATCATGAGACAATCCCAAAGCAGTGCTCAGAATAACAGTGGTTATCTAACCTGCAAAAGTAAAGTGAAAAAATAGGAATTGCTCTGTTATTTTTGTTTGTTTCAAACTAGGAAAGAGTAGCATTATGCTATCCTTTCACATCAATGCTCTCCACATTCAACTCCTTTTTTCCACTTGAACAGAAAACCGTTCCAAAGGACAAGACGGGAGTTTACAAGAGACTGCTAGATGCCAGTCCTACAAATATCTTTGTGCATGTTTAACTTCATGCACAGGGGTGGTCTTGCTGATGTCAAGTTAAGCACATGCCTAAGTGTTTAGAGGACTCAGCATTACATCTGACATCCAAGTAAACAGCCAATCATCTTAAATTGTCTGAGAATTTCTAATCAAAAAGGATGTTTTATTAAAAGCTAAACAAATCTGTAAATGTATCTAAATTCAGCATAAAAAATAGCTTTTAAATTAAAATTATATTAGTGGCTTTAACCCTCTAGTTAGTGAAATCCCTTTTTATACACAGAAGTTTAAAACTTCACCTCCATTTCAATCCCTAAATGCCACTTTACAAATTATTAAAGGTCAAATACATCCCCATTAAACAGAATTTACTCTAATGCTATCCCAGCAAAGCATCAGTCACTCACCTTCTTCATATTTAAACTGATTCTCTCATGTATTCCAGGATTTGCAGATAAAAATCTATTCCAGTAGTGGTGAATTTTGCATGATCATGACATCCACAAGTAACTATTTGAAAGACAGTCTATTATACTTGCACAGCCTCTTTCATCCAGTGGTCTCAAGCCACTATGAAAACCTCACACAAGCATTCTTAAGCAAGATGAGCATTAGTGGCCACATGAAGGGCAATGTATACAGACAGGGGTTGTGCAGGTGGGTTAGGTGCTGCACCGTGTGCTCAAGGATCAAGTTCTTCAAATCTAAAGAGCATTGTTAGATTTCAAGCTGTTTTGGTGAGGCAGGAATCCAGATGGACTCAGCACAGTAATAGATCATGCCACTTACAGACAGACAGAACAGTAGCTATTTTGTGGTCTCAGGTGTCCTCAGCATGCTTTACTCAGAAAACAAGGACCAGGGAAGGGGCACATTACCAATATACGTTGCTTCAAAGGATGACAGGCTGAACAAATGGCTGGGTAACATTGTTTGAAGGTAACAATTTAGTTGATAAATTTAGCCATCATGCTCCTTTTTCCTGTTTCTAAATTGACTGTAAAGTAACTGACTTTTCCAAATCTCTAGATACTGCAGTAGCATTTTTTTTTTTTTGGCCTCTGGGCTACTGGAAAAATGGCTTCTCTGACTATTCGCTGTGTGTTGATTACTGCTTGTGCCACATGGTTGGTCAGCTTAATGGTATGGTATTTCTGTTTCCTGACTGCACACTTCAAGCTTTATGAGCAGGCATAATCATTTTGTTTCTTCTTTGTGAGTTATTCATGAACATGCAAAATTGCTCAATGCACATACAGAGGTTAAAAAAAATATTTAAATGGCTTTGAAGAGTTTTCATAATGTTAAGCTTGAGAATATTTATTTGGTGCAGTGCCTTTGCATCCCAGGGATACTAGAAAATAAAATCTTTCATCTTCCAGATTGTTGGAATGGATGAGTTTCCACATACCAATAAAGCAAAATTTTGTTTGGAGACTCAGATCTGGTTTTGTGGTAGCTATATTTTGCCAGAACTAAACCATCCATTTCCACCAAGGGATCCAGTTTAAAATAACTTCTGTTTTGATTTTGCCAAAACCCGAAAAACAGCTCAGAAATTGGTCCGTAGCTATATAAGAAACACAAGAAGTTCTTTGAACTAAGAACAGATTTTTCTTTCTATCTTACTGTTGCATGAATGCATATATAGAGAAAAGGTATCTCATATCCCTCAGCAGAAGAGATGGGTCTTGCTTATCAGGCATGAAGTTTCAGCACACTTTCAGAGGTATTTTAAGGGCAATAGGTAATAATCTATATATTTTTTTTATAAACATGTGCTGAGGTTATCAACTAGCTTATACAGTAGATGGAACACAGGACTCAGTATCTTGGCTTCAAAAATCTACAGTTTTCTTCTCCTTTGGAAAACCACCTTCCTTCAGTAAAAGAAAAATGTAATCACATTAGCTCGTTTGACATGCCAAGCAAGAGCCCTCTGGGAATGGAATCAGAATGTCTAACAGGCAGCATCAACACATACGCAATGCATTAACAGAGTCCAAACAAGTTTAGAAGGGAATAAAGTAGGTCAAATATCCTGTCCACCTGCCTTGCAGCTTAAATCTTTACTGTAAAGTCAACGAGCTGTGAAAACCATTTTTCATAGAAAACTCACTGATACAGGTCTCTTAAAGGCTTGAGGAATGATTTCTAAACCTAAGATTACAAATAACTAATGTACTTTCCTTTGAACTACAGCCTTGACAGAAAATCACAGAAAATTCTGAGTTGAAAGGTACCCACAAAGATCATTGAGAATATCTCTTCATTTAATGGCCTGTATCAGGATCAAACCCATGACCTTGGCATCATTAGCAACGAGCTCTGACCAGTTGAGCTATCTGTGATCATAGCATGTCAATATTTTTCTGGAACTTGAAAATTAGGTCTTTTTCAAGGCTGAGTTGAATATCAAAGCTCTATTAGCCTATCTATGCTAAAATTGAATTAAATGTAGGTAGCACACCTTCAGGCAAAAATAAAAGCATTATGGACAAGTTTGAGGAATCCCTAGGACAAAGTGGATAACTGACTAAAGAAAAAGTGGTGATTCTTGTAGCCATACTTTAAAATCCTGAATGTTAAAAATGATGAAATGAATTTGTACAAAAAGCCACAGTTCCCTTTTCTGACATTGTTTTATGCGATCCTGAATTCTGAGGACCAGTGTGGCCCCATTTTGACAAAAGACGTCTAGAATAAGAGAGAAGGTTGCACTTGAATAGTGTTACAGCATCCTTAGCTCCCAGCACTGGGAAAACCACATCTGTGTCAATGGAAGTGTCCCAGGAAAACATCTTGGCTCTTCACTGTGACTACCTTGCCCTAGGTAAGGTTGGCAGAACTAATGGGATGGCTCTTGAAAACTCTTTTTCATTTAGAGAACAGCTGTCTCCAAGCATATCACTCATCAATTTAAAATGTAAAAACATACTTGTTGCACTTCTTACTTAGTTTCCAGCAGTCCCAAAAGATGTCTTTTCTAAACAATTCTGGAACTGTATTTTTTCTGTAACTCCTACTTTTGTACGTGCCCTTGCACCTTGTGGCGTAGATGATCCACATCTTCCAGTCTTGTCATGCTCTTATCTCCTCTGACCTGTTCCAGCTCATGTTCAGACCTTGCAATTACGAGCTCTGTTCATACATGCCCAGAGAGTGGCGATGGCTTTGCTCCATCCTAGCAGGCATGCCACGAGTAAGCCAAAGATGCTGCCCTAGCAATGCCTCTGTCTGCCTGAGAGGTCACCTGGGATCAGTCCCACAAGATGAGGCCATAATGTGGTGCTTGTTTTCTTGCAAACATGGGGAAGAAAAGAAGCAAGCTGTTTTCTTAGGCTGCCAACCTTTTCCCTCAGGGCTCCACCATAACACTGGTGTTGCTATGAGCCTCCGAGGTGGTCTTTGCCCCACTGTCTTTATTTTGGCTTTAGATTGCAAGTGGGTAGAGACTTTCTTGCTTACTTTATCTTCTTTTTAGTACCCTGTTGTGCATGGATCTCCACAGTATTATCAAAGTGTTTTCTTCCAATGCCAGACCCCAGCATTGTGTAACTCCAGGCCTTAGCAGCAACAGCAGTGAGGGTGCAAGTATTGAGCTGTGTTATGTTCCAGCAAAGCATCTTCTCACATTTTAGCATAAGGTTACAGTTTAGAGTATTTGAATTTTGGTGCTTTACAGGAAAGCACTTAAAGAAAAGCTCACATCTTCTTCCTCTTTCTTCTAGTAGATCTCTGTTGAACCATTTAGCTGTATAGAAGGCCATGACACCAGCAATGTTCCTTCTTAGTTCTGCTAGTTTTTCACCAGGTAGTGAGTCAAACTCATGCACCTCCCGTTCTTCAGGAGCTTCTGGATATTGTAGGCACTAATGCTGAAAAACACAGTTTGCTCTTTGATGCATTTGCTTCACCTAAGTTTGCGGTACTTGAAAAATGATTCCTACTCTGACAAATGGTGACAGCAGCTGAGTGGGGCATATGGGTATGGGACTATGGAGGCCTAGTGGTGTTGGCTGGATGCCTGCACGAACACCATCTGCCCGCTACACAGGAGGGTGATGGGGCCAGTTGCAACCGGGGAACCTGCTGCCAGAAGTACTTTATTTGTCCTCTGATAAAAGTGACATGCCTTCCCACAACTGGCAATGGGCCTCTCCGCAGCTGCTTGCTGGCAGGGCAGGGTCCTGTGGGGAAGCCATGTGCCAGCCATAAGCACCATGCCTGATCCTTGTGAGAGAGAAGGTCCTTTTTCCAGGCAGTGCTTGGCAGGCCTTGTCAGTGGGAACAAGGGAGGGCCTGGGGCAGACGTGAAAGAGGACAGCAGACTAAATCTTGGGGGGAGATGATTTGAGTGTATGTGTGTGTGGATGCCTGTCTTCTGGGGGAAGGGTGGGATAGAGCAGAGCACCTCTGGATGTGAGCAGGAGTTCTGTGTCAGCATGGGCGCAGTACTGTGCGGATCTGCAGACTGCTCCAGCTAGGTGGATGCCGGTTCATTCGTTGTGCAGAGGAACTGAGGCATTGCCCTTTCTTTTGATGATTTGATTAGGATTGGGGAATATAAGAGGAAACAAAAATTGGATGAATGGAATCTGAACAAAAGGAAATTATAACAGCTAAGAATCCCTACTAATTGGAAGTGTGGTTAAAGAGCTGACGTTTTGATGCACACCTTGGGAACTGGGCAGACATATTGCAGAGGTCCTCCTCAGCACAGCAGTGTCTCCCCTTACCTCTTGCAGTAAATAATAGAAACTAAAATGAAAAATCCCTTTGCAGTGTCCTTAGAAACTCTTCAATCCCTGGAGAAATCATTAGGAACCATCAACTAATGAGTTCTGTCAAATGCTGAGCTGCTCTTCCTTGGTCTGGAGGCAAATCACTCACTTTGCTGGCACGTTCAGAAATGCCTCTGTTCAAAAGGACTTCACAGATTTGATGTGCCTCCACCAAGGCCACGTTCTGCTACTTCTCAGCATGGCTGTTGCAGCTGCACCACAGGTAAAATGTTGGCTGAAGACTTCTCCTGGATGTTTACGGGTATTTATCAGATGAGAAAAAACTCCTATCCATTGCCTGCCTAAAACCTCCAAAGGTGACCAGATCTTGTTCCTGGGCACTCTGCTGTTATGCAGTACCCTGGATATAGGGTGTTCTTATGCATTATGCCATTATGTAGAAGTCACACTGTGTGCTTGCAGGGTGAATAGCAATAATAAAATAGTGAAGAAGTGCTTATTACACAAAACTACGCAGTTGCTGAGTCCAGAAAAAACTGCTGGAAGAACTTGAGGACTGTATCAGAATCAATTATATTCATACCTCAATCAGTAAAATTCATTATTACTTATTTCATGGTAAGAAGAAATGTAATCTTTCCATGCTTATACTTCTGTGAGTGAAAAAGGAGGCACATGATTTGGAATAAACAATAAGAAAAGCACAGGGCTGGGGATATAAAAAACAGAAAGTCCAACATGCAAAAATTAATTTCAGCTTTCCTATGGGGAAAAAAAAGCAGCAAGAAAAGTTTCTAGAAATAGTCAAGGACAAAGAACAGATACTATGTAACAGGAAAAAAGAGCAAGACAGACATGGTGTAAAGAAGTCTAAAATATTAAATGTTTTGTTCTCCCTAACTTTATTGAGGAGACAGGAGCTTTGATAAAATAAAGGAAGAGAACATATTACAGAGAAAATAGATGTATCCAGGCTGTCAGGGCCTGCTAAATAGTCCTGTATAATCTCAGAACCAGTGGTGAGTCTTTGCAGTAACATGACTACGCAAGCATAGTTCTTCTGAAAATGTCAGGAAGTTATAATCAATCCCTCATAGCAGCTTCTGGAAATATTTTGAATTGATTTGTTAAACAAACAATAAATAAGTTGCAGGAGGGTCCTAAAGAGTTGAAATAGTCAACATAAACATGCTGAGTGTCAAATCAATCTTAGTTCCTTCTCTGAGAGCATTTGATTCAGAGAATAAGAGAAAAGCAGTGAATGGGATGTCTCTCTACTTTAGACAGACTTATGACATATAGGTCTGCTGCAAAGCTGTGAAAGTAAGACTTGAATTGCCAGCCTAAACTGACCGAAACAGTTTTTTGAAATGCTGCTTTCAAAAAGTTCTGGGGCTTTCAAAGGCATAGGCAGTTTCCTCGTTAGGTTTATTTGTAAGTGTAGCCTTAGAGGAGCAATTCTGCACTTTCAGAGAGGTGCCTGGAGATGAGCACCGTCAAAGCACCGTTTTTCCTGTCTTCATTGTTCTCCTACTTCAGGGTTTGACTCAAGCAGGAATCAGCTGCTTGAGATGCTGGTTTCTGTATAATTCAGGCAATTGCTGAAAAGCCTGAAGATGGGGTTTAGGTGCATTTGAAGAATGGCTGTCATTGACCACATTTAGTATGCCTAAGATTTATATAGGAATTTACTGTGTGAACAGGAGATTAAAATATCTTTTGGAAAATGTTTCAGATAGCATTTGATCCTCAGAAAAAAGAGGAACATCATGTTATAGACACAATCTAGGCTACACAGTCTTCTCTGTGAAAGTGCAGAGACGGCTTCAAAGAGGGCAGTTTGTTGTGCACCTCCTTTAAAAAAAATTATGCTCGAGAAGTGCCAGAAACTATCTCATCCTAAGAAGACCACTGAAACAGCCACCTGACAAAATGGAGTTTTGTATCTGTTTGTCAGATACTGGTAAAGATGGTAATACAGCACATGCCACATGAACACAAGTTGTATATTGTCATAGGATGATATTTAAAGTACAAAGCAGTTCAAGATTTGGGTACTGCAAATTTATCAGAGTTTATTATCCACATTCCAGTAAATAGCATCTAGAAGTAACAATGCCTGGCATTTGGAGTTTAAGTGAGCATATGGCTGCATCAACCTCTTTAAAAAGAAATTCATAACAATGATAATCTGCCCTGACAGTTTACTGCTAGGTTGAGGCAAAAGTTCAACAAGAATTGTTTTGCAAAAAACCCCTGGTATTTTATAACTGAAGTGGAAATTACAATGAAAAGTATACAAAAATTCACAGAAAAATAAAGAAAAAGTGAAGATGATAGAGGATACTTTCATCAAACAAAATAAGACTTCTGAGGACAGGAATAGGAATAAAATGGAAATGAACAGCTTGGGAAAAAAATAAGCTGCATTACTTTTGCTTAAGGAACTCCTATCATCCCAGGATATAAAAAGCATATCTTAAGAGAGTCTTTCAGATAGTCTCCACACAAGAACTATTTTCACTGGGAACTTTCTTTTGGCAACTGCAGTCCCTTGAAAATACAAGGATTTGCCTTGGGAGTCTACAGGCTCCTCAGCCTGACAGATTGACAGCTCCAAAGAGGAGGATGGGATCATGTTTATAATGGGACATACAGGAATGCAGCTCTATCCAAAAATGCTGTGGATTTACATACATTTCATATCCACATTCCATTAAGTGACATCTAAAACCCAGGAGAGACTTTACTTAAAAAGAAAAGAGACACTGGATGATTCAGAGACTTAGTAATGGAATACAGAGCCATTCACCTCTAGGTCAACTGTCTGAGTTCAGCTCGAGTTATTATTGACCAAACATTTACACTAACTGCAGGCTGTGTGGAATATCAATGGCTTTATAGTTCTGCTAGATGTATTATTTGTTCACGTCTGAGGTGTCCATATGGCAAAAATCACCTCAGACTCCCTTTATAGTGAGGAAAAAACAGGTACTTTTAAGACATAAATCATTTGGAAGATGTCTTCTTTAGGATGAGATTAATTGCACCCTAGAAGTATCTGTTTCTCTCTGCTGACTACAAAAGGAGCACTGGATGACTTGCTCCTATGTAGATGTTTATACTGCAGGAGTCTAAATTTGGATAAGATGAATACCATACTAAGTGATTTCTCTATAGTCACCCAGAGGGCTGTGGTAGGTCTGCAACAGAGCACGGGTCTCATAGATCCACCCGCAGAGAAATGCTAGCTCATGTCTGCCTTTGCTCACCTGAATCTCACCTTTACTATGTCTCAGTGCCCTCTGGGAGATAACCAGAAACCTTTCATTCTCCTTATGGGAGAGACGAACCAACCCAGGAGGAGGCAGATCTTGCTACTAACAGTGCCCTTTTTCTTAATACCTGTCGGCAAAATTTGTTAATGATAGTGTGGGTGGTCTTCAGAAAGTCTGTGGGCTGGGACATGTGTCTTTTCCTTTGCTTAAGAATGTGTGTATGGCCAGGGGCTCTCTGATGCTCTACCGAACTTTCTTGCCTGGCAAATGTCAAAATACATTAAGTTGGCACTTTCAGTTTTAATCTGTGAATGGGTAAATTACTTCCTCTTGCGTCTTTTTTACAAGCCTTTGTTGAGTGACTGAAATAAGAGTAGATTGTGCAGGCCTCTGCAAAGAGGTATAATAATGTTAGTACTAAATAATAACATTAGCTTCAATCTCAAGGAAGTGTTTGCAGTGGCAGGTTGAGACAGTATGCAGAACATGACACACGTGAATTAGTCATCTTTCGCTGCTCCTGAAACATTGGCTCCATTGTAAGTGATAATAAAACCAGAAGAAAATCTTCTGCAGATAAGGTGTATGTTTATTTGGCTTAGAATTTTTGATGGTATATTGGCTGCTATATGATCCGTATTGTATAGTGAGATGTTAAATACATTCTGTTTCTGAAAGTCCTAGTTCATGTGTGGCAGATAACTTCAGAAATATCAGTGATGTCTTGCCTTTTAGCAAAGGCAAGTGTAAAGCAAATATAGCAAAAATAGCAAAGTGTCCACTTGTCTTTGCATTGGCTGTTACATGCAAGACTACTGGACAAACTGCTTTTCGCGTGTGCTCAGTCATTAACTATCTTTTATTAAGATTGCTACAAAATGCTGCCCAGATGCATCTATCTGTTGGATGGAAAATAACTTGTAGGTGTAAATGAAGATACTTCTCCAGTCTTGAGCTATTTTGGCTCTCCCATGAATAATTTAAGCCTTTTGTGGTGCATTGGAACATATACAGCTTCTCAAGTAACTTTGACAATTATGGTAGATCTTTGTATTCTAGAATAGAGCTTGTGTTTATGCTAACAGCATTGCTCACTTACTGTAAGATATTTTTGTTCTGTCACATCCATCTTTCATCTCTGTCTCAGAATATATAAGAATGAGCTGAAATGATGGCAGCAAGCACCCCTTCACCCAGTTAAATTGACATTATTTACTGATTCACTGATACTTGCCTCTTCCACCGTCTCGAGAAAATCAGTTAGTGCTTTTATTCTTACAATCAGCCAGGACAACACTGCTAGAGCTCTAGAGATCATACCTAGCACCCTAGATCATACCCTAGTTTTTGTTCTAATCAAAATCTTCAGGCATTGTGGTTGTCATACTTATTATAATGTAAATCGTAAAAAAAGGCCAGAGAAAAGACATCAGAGTTATTAATGCATTTGGAATTAATGAATTTGGCTTTAGCCATGGATACAATTTTCACTTTTTGACTGCTTTGCTTAAGCAGCCCCTGGCTCAGTCCTATCACCTACAGTCCCATGCCTTGCCAGCTTCAGGAGAAGCTGCCCAGAGAAATGAAAAATTCTCACATCACACTAACTGCTACAAATTAATGCTTTACTGTGAACAGCGGTGCATCTATATTAGCATTTCTGTTCAGACCAGAAATGAGATGTTGAATTCACCCTTCTGACTGTCCCTATTAACTGTTCTGTTTATTCCCTTTCAAAAAAATTTTTGTCAGGTTGCTGAAAAATTTTGATTTGTTTTGCATGGACAGACCCTGCCTTCCAAATCTTTTTTAGCAGCAGGTAGGTCTTTACTTCATGGAACCAGACCAGAAGTGATCTGAAGTAAAGGCACAATGATGGGGCTGCTGTCTTCAAAACTTCTTTACTCTATGGATCGTCTCCTACTGTTCCTCACAACTTGCTAACGAAGACATCTTTTAAATGTCCTGTGCTTTTGAGAGTGAAGAAGGTCACTGTGCAACTAGTGTGCCCTAAGAGCTCCACATGGGAGGCTGCATGGAGTAGTCGTGCAGCTGTCATGACATGGCTCCAATAAGGCTCTGTGGCACTGCAATTGAGAACACTGCCCAAATCTGGAGGAATTTCAATGACTATTTCTATGTTACCTGGATTCCAGTTTGCTGTAGATAAAGCTAGTACTCATTATGTGCTGTTACAGCAGATTTTATTTTGAACAAAATAAGTAAAGTCCATACTGTGTTCAGTTCAGTCTTACCACTATGCTACAGCAATACTAGACTACTACGCCCATCTATTGTACATATACTGCAATATATCTACTGCATCATATTTCAAATAAGTGACACTATACTGTCTCACCTTAGGCTTTTCATAGTGCAATACTTTTCACTCGAGTTTAGCTATGTAAAACTGCCATCTCTAATCTAAACTGCTATAGGTTTTCTATAGAGGCACAACAGACATTTTGGGATAATGGTTCCGGGGTGTACTTCTAAGGGCATGGAACCAGTCATACTTTGTCTGTTAGGTGAGTATAGACAACTGATCTAGGCAAAAGCCTTAACTTTAAAATGGCTAATGTAGTTTAGATGACTCCATGTATAGCTCCTAATGAGACAAGTGAACTGAAGAAAAACATAAAACTCTCAATTCAGTCCCTTAAGAAGAGCAACAATAAATATGGTGAACAAAATAGATGCAAAACAAATACATCTTATGAGTCAAGCTAAATGCTTTCCTTTTCCAATGAAAACAAAATTATGAGGCAGTGAAGCTGTATTTGATGATGACTTTAGTAAAACAACTGTCAGAAAAAAATTGTACTATGCTAAAGATTCTCTAAAAAGGTCCTTACTAAAGTTAATGATAATCAGCAATGCTTTGTACTGGAAAGGCGTCTGTGGAATCTGGAAGATAAGTGAAAAGCCCATTAAGAATTGAGAACAATGAAATTCAGTTTAAGTTTGGGTCTGAGTGTATCTTGCTTAACATATACCACTATATTTTGACATTTATATTGCTTTATTTGCTAGTTTCTTTTTTACACCCCACTCCACACTACCCTGCTGCCTAGTACGTGTGTTTTTAAAATAAGTACAGTGCTATAATATCAGCTAGGTAGGTGCTATGTCCCTCTGTGAGACCTCTTGTGCTGCTGCATCCTGTACAAGCAGATTTTATCAAGATGTACAGACTAGAGGCATTTCTAAAGGAGCGAAATGATCAGGAGGAATGAGTGCTCAGATAGAAAGGGAATTTTATTCTGTAACTTGTTTTCCAATCAGGTTGAAATCCACACTGTAGTCACTGCTAGACTAAGATCAAACAGACGGCTGTAAATACTTTCCTTTCTGTGAAACCTTGAAAAAAATTCCAAGTTATTAAAAGTGATGGTAAGAAAAATGAAACTTACTTTTATTATCCATACTCCAGATTATACCCTTCTGCTTTTTCTAGTGGTTTTTTTCAATTTTTTTCAGGATTGCTCCTGTATAGATTTCCATTAGCTTCACTAGCATGGCAAATCTGAGTCTTCTGGTCCAAATGACCTATATCCATTTACCATCAATACTGTTCCAACTCTAGGCTTCCTGACACCACTTTAATGTGAATTCCAGACATTAGCACAGCACTACAACATTGTTCTGATTGATGCATAATAACACACGAAGTGAACATAAACAGATGTTGACCAATCTTTTCTTTAAACCCCTCAGATACTTTTCTTGTCAAGATAAAATATTGAAATGTAGAGTCTGTTTTTCAGAACAGCGGGTGCATTTAGTAAATTCCCCATTTATTTTAAAAATAATTTTTTATATCTTGTTTGGGAAAGTAGTTAGGCACATATTTAAGTTGTGTTGACTGAAATTTAAGGCCATACCATCATATGTCTGGTGGAGCTCCTTCTTGCTAAATACCTACCTACCAATCCAAAACAGTTAATCCCAGTACACTGAGTCTCTGTGGTCTTTAACATTTTTGTTTCACTGCATAGCTATGGTCTTTACTCCCTTGACCTCTTGTTACTCTTCTTGGATTCAAGATCCCTGTGTGCTCCTCCTTCCCAGCTACGGGGATGTACAAATGAACTGTCCCAGATCAATAAAGATGATAATAAGAAATGTTTTTATAAATATATTAATGGCTGGAAGAAGGGCTGCAAAAACCCCCAATTCTTACTGGATACAGAGGGGAATATAGTAACTAAAGATGAAGGCAGAGGTACTTAATGCCTTCTTCTGTTTTCAATAGTAAAAGAGATTGTCTACCGGATAGCTGAATTCTTCTGAATTGGTAGATGGCGCCAGGGTACAGTATAACCCCCCTGTAATCCAGGAGGAGGAAGTTAGAGACCTGCTGAGTGGTTTGGATCCTCATAAGTCTATGGGACTGGATGGGATTCGCCCTAGGGTGATGAGAGAGTTGGCAGATGAGCTTGCTAAGCCACTCTCAATCATTTTTATCAACCGTCTTGGCCCCCTGTAGAGGCCTCAGATGACTGGAAGTTGGCCAGTGTGACACCCATCCAGAAGAAGGGCTGGAAGGAGGACCTGGGTAATTACAGATCTGTCAGCCTGACCTCGGTTCCAGGTAAAATTGTGGAGCAGATAATCCTGGGTACAATTATGTAGCACTTGCAGGATGATCAGGAGATCAGGCCCAGCCAGCATGGATTTAGGAGGGGTAGGTCCTGCCTGACCAATCTGATCTCCTTTTATGATCAAGTGGCTCACCTGGTTGATGAGGGAAAGACTGTGGATGTAGTATACCTGGACTCCAGTAAAGCCTTTGACTCAGTCTCCCATAGTAAACTCCTGGAGAAGCTCTCAGCCTGTGGCTTGGACAGGAGCATTCTGTGCTGGGTTAGGAACTAGTTGTATGGCCAAGCCCAGAGAGTGGTGGTAAATGGTGTCACATCCAGTTGGCAGCCAGTCAGTAGTGGTGTCCCCCAGGAATGAGTGTTGGGTCCAGCCCTATTTAATATCTTTATTGATGATGTGGACAAGAGAATTGAGTCCACCATCAGTAAGTTTGCAGATGATACTAAGCTGGGAGCAAGTGTTGATCCGTTAGAAGGCAGGAGGGTCCTTCAGAGGGACCTTGACAAACTGGAGAGATGGGTTGATCCTAATAAGATGAGATTTAACAAGTCCAAGTGCCAGGTTCTTCACTTTGGTCGTAATAACCCCATGCAGAGTTATAGGTTGGGGACTGAGTGGCTGGAAAATGGTCAGCAAGAGAGGGACTTGGGAGTGCTTGTTGATAGGAAACTTAATATGAGCCAGCAATGTGCCCAAGTTTCCAAGCAGGCCAATGGCATCTTGGCCCGTATTAATAGTGTTGGACTAGGGAAGTTATTCTTCCCCTGTATTCAGCACTGGTGAGGCTGCGCCTTGAGTACTGTGTCCAATTCTGAACCCCAGTTTAAGAAAGATGTTGAGTTGCTTGAATGTGTCTAGAGAAGTACAACGAGGATGGTGAAGAGGCTGGAGCACAAGCCTTATGAGGAGCGACTAAGGGAGCTGGGGTTGTTCAGCCTGGAGAAGAGGAGGCTCAAGGGAGACCTCACTGCCTTCTACAACTGCCTGAGGGGAGGTTGTAGTCAGGTGGGTGTTGGTCCCTCAGGCTCCCAGTGACAGAACAAGAGGACACGGAGTCTTAAGCTGCATCAGGGGAGGTTTAGACTGGATATTAGGAAAAACTTTTTTGCAGAGAGTGATTTCCCACTGCAGTGGGCTGCCCAGTGAGGTGGTAGAGTCACTGTCCCTGGATGTGTTTAAGAAGAGTTTGGATGATGTACTGAGTGACATGATTTAGATGATGGGATGGTACTGGTAATAGGTTGGTGATAGGTTAGGTAATAAAAAATAGGTTGGACTTGATGATCTCTATGGTCTTTTCCAACCTTGTTAATTCTGTGATTCTGTGAATAGGAGAAGTGACATATGACCTTTTATTTAGTTTCTGCTCTCAGCAACTTAGGCATGAACCCTTCAAAGATTTTAGACACGTAGGCTGAATTGGTCCTACCTTCCGATTGAAATACTCACATTCCTTTGGCTTCCAAAGTGCTGTTTGTGACAATCTGAGACTTTTTTTTACTTTGCTTTGTTTTTCCCTCTCCCTCCTGTAAATGACATGATAGTATTCCTTCATCAGCATTATCCTTTTAACTAACAGTAAAGGTGTGAAAGTAATAATTTGTTTTTGCCTGACCTGGTAGACCCATGTAACAAGCACTTTCAGCAAAGAGTGGACCTCGGCGCTGTTAAAGGACACAATGCCTTCATAATGGCAACCAAAACTCATAAGTTTTATGGATGTAGTCCAAATAATCACCTATGTTTTAATAATGCCTGAAGTCAATATTCATCTGGAGTAACACCAGTTCACTGTAATACTTATGGGACATAAATTTCAAATACATAATATGAACACATTTAGAAGTGCCTTATATATACTAATTGTTAGATTTCTTTTTGATTGAGCTCCATTTCACAGAACTGATCTTGTATACTGATCTTGTACACTTTTTTCATAGCTAGGTGAAAGACTCTCTGGTCACTTTGGTGGTATCAGAGGTATGTAGGGCATGGGGAAGAGGATAATAAACCTAGAGACTGCAGCTTTCGGCATTATTGTTTGTTACAGTGTACCACACTGGTCTTTCAATTAGTAAAAGAATGGATATACTATTTAGAGTGAAATATTTAATGTTTGAAATTTGACTGTACTGGTTTGGGGGGGGCTGGGATCACGGGGGGTGGTCAAAAAGGGCTTTGGAGAGGGAAGAATGTAAGAAACCCCACGTAACTGAGTTAAAATTCCGTTTTCCTTAGAAGCTGTGGGGAGGGGGAGGAGGGGACTGCTCTCCCTGTGCCCCGCTGGGTCCTGGGCTGAGCAGGGGCCAGGACAGAGTTGGGCCTGCGCCAGTCCCGGTCCCCCCCGAGGCCGGGGTGGCCGCGGCTCCTCGCCCTCCCGGGGGTGCGGGGACAGCAGCAGGCTACGTCCCCTGCCTCTGCCGCTCCCGGGAGCGCGGGGGGCGACTCCCCGGCCTCCCGGGAGTGCGGGACGGAGCGGGGACAGGAGGGTGCCGTTCCCACCTGCTCACGCCCCTCCCTGCACAGTGCGCGTGGTCCCTCAGTCCCAGCTCAGGTGGCACAGGTGGCAGCCCCGCCGCCGGCCCAGCCAGGATGGCCCCGGTCCTGCTTCTTCACCCTCCCCTTGCCTCCACCGTTCCCAGGGGAAGCCCCAGGGCTGGCGGGGCAGCAGCGGGACAGCACAATAGGTGCAGTCCCAGCGGCTGTCAGCTTGCAGAAAAAGGGATGCTGTGAGGGCACAGGCGCGGCCCCGGGCCGGCCCTGGCCGGAACCTGAGCACGGCTCCCACTTTTGGACAGCGACGGAGGGCCGGCCCTGGCACCGTGTTGGCGCTGAGGTGTCTCTAAGGTGCTGCAGCNATTCCACTCATTTCTCTCAGCACGAGAGCCATTTCCAGCTTGCAAGCAAGTAACCCCTCTCAGGGAGGTGGTGGGAGGGAATCATTTTCACCTCTTTTTGTGTTTTTTCAGAGAACTTCAAAAGCTGGGGAGTTCCCTCCGGCAGAAGGACGGATAGAGACAGATTTTCCTACCCTTTTCCCTGTTCTTTCTGCTAGCCATCTGGCTGAAAGAGCAGTTCCCTTTCTTTTTTATTTTTTTTCCTTTTTTGTGTTTTTTTTTTTTTCCCTGCATGTTGGGTGTTCCTCTGTGTAATTCTGGGGTCCCTGCGGGTTATCCCTACTTCCCTAATTTAAACCCCCTGTAATAAACTGTTCACCTGCTGCAACTCTATTCAGTTTTCCGTCACCTTTATTGAACCTGCCCCCTAGACAGTAAAAGTGGTCCTAAACCACCACATTGACTCATTCAGAAGATTAAACCAAACTTAAACCAGTGTTTCTTGCAGTTCCAGAAAAGTTTTCATAGAGTCATAGAATGGTCTGAACTGGAAGGTACCTTCAGAGATCATCTAAACCAACCTGCCATTCAATGAGTAGGGGTATCTTCAACTAGATCAGGCTCCTCAGAGGCCCGTCCAACCTTTTGTAAAAGTTGCAAAAGAAGGGTTATTCCTCTATATGACCAAGACTTCCTTTAATTTCCTTACATGGAATATGAACTTTTGTCAAACTAGAACAGTACATAGGCAGAAAAAGTTAAAATTTCCTTAGCATGTGACTACGTGTGACTACATATTTTGTCAATACCTCTACAGACAAATTTCCCATCTGCTTTCAATGAGATAGGATTTTTTCAGCATATAGCCATCATGTTCCTTTGTCATTGCTGATTGTTTCTGATGAAGGGTACGTTGTTATACAGAGCTATCTGTGTACTCTCTCAAGGTACTAAACACTATTTTACTTGACTGATAGAAATTGTTTCTACATTTCTGATAACTTGCAGAAATGCATATTATGTTCTTCCATATACTTTATGCGCTGAAGTAAAATCTTAATTTTTATTTTTTCCTATAAATTTGGTTACACAATTTCTTCAAGCTGGGCTTTTTATCTTCAGTTTCCATCTCTTGTTTATAGTCTCTGTTACTATACTTAATAAAAATCTGTCATAGCCATGGACATTTAATTGTGCAATAATTCTAGGAAAAAACTCTAGAGGTGGTCTGATTTAGTTTTGAACTGCCTTTCCCAGAGGCCTGTGCATTAGGTATACTTAGTTGTATATATAGACCATACATCGCATGTTTTCTGCTTGCAACTGAAAAACTGCTCCTGGGAAACTGTTGAAAGGAGGAAGTAATAGCATACTTGTGTTAGAGCCTTGGACTGATTTTGTATCAAGATAAAAGAAACACTTGCTACTTTGACCAAAATTGCATGTGTATCTGACCATTTATTTCTCTATATGTATCAGAGGGGCTAGAACCCATCCAGGATAAATACATATTAAAATGAGAGAGAGCTTGAAATACAGCATTACTCAGGCAGAGAAGGCAGTACATGAAAGCTGGATAGTCAGTGAAGACAGCCCCGACAGCAATATCTTCATTTTCTTCTCTTTCTTCCTATTAATTTTCATCTCCACACAACTCTTACTGAGGAATACGAACACTGTTTACAAAGTATTCCACTTATACGGTGATGTCGATTTGAGTCAATCATGTTAAAAACATTTTTACTGAACTGAATAACTAAATAGCTGAGGACAATTTTTCTGTATTTATCTGGTAACACATTTCTAAGAAAAAATTAATCACTTGGTTTTAGCCACTCTCAAGGTGATGAGGGAAATAAATTGTTCTCAGCCCACTCCATCATTATATGCTTTTGGTCAGTACAGCGAGAAGTAGCAATGCTGCGCCTATTCACTGTAGACTGGTTACACCACGATGCTATCCAACAGGACACACTCACTCCTGTTTATTTGACTCAAAGGCTGAAAATAGCCAAGGATAGATGCAGATGACACCTGCTGCTTTGCACACCCGTGTGTCTCAGGTCACCATTTAGCCCTGCAACCTGGCACTGGCCAAAAACCAGCAATGGAAAAATATGTTTATTGTAAGAAAGCCTTAAACAGCATATTTTGCCCTTTTGTAATTCCAGGTTCAAAAGAAAACTCATCTTAGTTCTGAGAGGATAAAAGAGTCAAGTGATGGTTGTGGTGCAGGTTGCAATTTTTGGAAGTTGTAAAAACTGGGATGCTGGTTTTGAAAAGAGAGTGAGAGAGGTTCCCACAATAGCAACATAGCATTTAACTTAATTAGTCAATGAAGGAAGTTATAAAACCTCTCAAAGGAAACATGCAAATAAAGAAAATGTCTCTAAATCATTAAAGTTTCACGGAAAGAAAAAGGATACTTACATGGGAAGGGACAGCGCCACAAATTAAATATTTCCAAATTCTATATTTGAAACCTTGGTAGTGTTGCTGTTATTTGCAGCACACATGTGCATCCCAAGTGGCAGCCCCTGCAAGCAGCAGCAGGGTATGTCTACAGATCCTGTCCTTGCTGTTTGAGGCGCTCCAAGTCACAGCAAGTGGCAAGAAATGGACCTAGCTGCTCCCTGCATGCCTGCTAAAGATGTCTGGGGTCATGGGGAGTTCCAATGGATTCATTCCCCTAGAGGTTGTAGACACATGTATGTTTTCTGTGGTCTCTGGGAACATCCCTGAGGAATCCACCTTTGGGGATAGTCTCTTAGTGGGAGCAATTCATCAGTGCTGCCTGCTCAGGATTGTGCCTAACAGCACTTTCAAAACCACAGCTAATAACCAGTAGACAGCCTTCAGCAGCTAAAGAGATATTTTGGAGAGAAACACATGCAAACAAACACATTAAAATTTCTTTAGAATACAAAAATACTACATAGGACAGGTTTAGAATCTTCAATGGTTATCAAGCAAGAGCTATTTTTTTCACCAAACCAGCTAAATAAAGGCTTCAGTATGTGCAGCGTTATTGATGATTCAGTGAGAGACTGAGCCTTTGAAGTCTGTCACCAGCTTTGAATCCTGAGAAGTCTGTTTCTGTCCATGTCACCACCACCCACATGTGTCTATGTGTCTGTCTCTGTCTGTGGTTTTGCTTTAAATTGTTGGTTTTCCTCATGGCAATCAAAGCATCATTGTCAGGACTCTGCAGTGCAGAGCATGGAGAGCTATGAATAGCCATATCCCGGGGAGCTGCACACTGAGTGTCACTGAAGGCAGCAAGGACATCTGGATCCTTACATTGCAACTAGCCCTATAAATGGAAAGGGAATAGAGAAATAGAGAAAACCAAATTACAGAACTGATATGCTAGGCACTTGAGCTGTGTTTGTGTCTTCACTCAGCTGCATTTCAGCTTTGTTCCACTGTAGAAAAAAGCCTGAATATGCCAGGAATAATAATTGATCATTGGTATCAGCAAATAATATCTTGTATTCTGCCATCTTTTTTCCAGACCTTCAAGAAAGAAAAATTTACTCGTGTCCATTTTGGAGTTTATTATTTCAGTATTTGCATGCAACATCTTCCAGATTTTTTAAAGATAATACATGTTGTTGGAGCATAAAATAAATATACTTGAATAATTCCATGGTGATACATTTTAACCCTTAAGATACCCTAAAAGCATTTATGAGGACAGCAATGCATTGAGATTTTAATGTTCAGATATGCTATCAGTTAATCTTTGTCTTGTCACAAGATATAGTTAGTTTTATTTGTCATGCTGCTGTAATTCCAATTTGCTAGAGTTATGAAATACTATTTGCATAGGAAATTGTGTCCTACAGTGCTTGGCAAAGTTAAAGCCACAAAGTCATTTAGGAGAGTGAAAAAGCCACCCTGAATATGTGTATGAAAACCAAATACACTTCCAGATTACTGTGTAGGAAACCTAGGGTGCATTTTAGACCAACTAATGCTGTTGTTTTATTAGCATATATATATTTCAGTTACCTGATGAACCTCTGTTTAAGCACTCGAGTCCACAAAACGGTTTTCCCTCTGCAGGCTTTTAAAGGTCTGTGTCCTTCTCTGTATGAGTAGGACTAGGAGCCCAGAATACAACTATGATTTAAGTATTCAGGCTGGTGCTAATTTCTACTCAGCATAATTGAGTAATTTCACAGTAATATACAGGATGGAAGCTCTAGGACAGCAGATGACCTTGTTGGTCTCAAAGGAGAGTCTGGTACTACAAAAAACTTTCGTGGGGACATCTCTAAGATTTGTCTTAGACAGATGAATGATAAAGCAGTCCTCAGGAGTGACAAGTGACTTACTCTTCAGATTCCATTCTAATGTAATACCTAATATTTGTTCAATGCTGGATCTGGCCAGCCGTTTTCCTGACTGTTTTTGGCCTACTTCAGTTTATCCCAGGTGAAATGCTGGGGTAGATCTCTTGAGACATTTCAGTTCACTCAAAAGGAACTGAAAACTATGGACAAAAGTAGGTCTTTCACAAATAAAGTTTATAAAAGGAGGGCCCTTTATTTAGGGATTAGAGGCACAGTAGTCATTTAAATATAAAGGCAAGATTACATGACACCAGTCTGGCTGGATAATATGAAACAATCTCTTTTTCTGTCGTGAGAATTGGTCCTTTTTAATACTTTTTCACTGGGCTAAAATAATATTTTAAGTTCTTATAAATGTAAGGACATGCAAGCATTGAGATAATGGAACAAAGTAGTTTTAGATGCTATTGCAGTATTATGTAAAAGGTCACCTTTTGTTATAGCAAAAACTGAAGAAGACAACTGGATTCCTTAAAGAAAATTTAAAAAAAAAAAAAAAAGACCCATGATCTAAGGCACTGTCCCACATAAAGTATTTTTATTTTCTTTCGGGCATTCATGATTAGGGATATCAGGATGAGAGCAGAATCTTTTTTTCCTTAGTGTTTATCTGTTCCTGCCACTTACTGGCTTTCCTGTGCACTCTCATAACAAAGCTTACATTAAGCTCCTCCAGAAACTATTCATACATCATTACTCGGCTAAGAACCATGTTCTGTCTTGGTTTTCTTGCCCCAAATCTACAAGGTTTCCTATAAACAGGTTCAGTGACTTGGAAGAGTAAGGTCTGGCATACTTCTTGTCCTTTGAAAGGCATTGTGTACAGTCATCCCTAGCCACAGAGAGAAACAGCAACACTTAAGGTGTTACTTAACCATTGCTCTTTTAAAAGCAATTTGTAGTATACAACTGTAAATGATGGTATCACTAATCAGAATGCAGCAGAACAGGGAGTTCTCAAAAAAGTCAGGGATCTGTGTATAGGTGCTGGTAGGTGTCATCAGTGGCCTCTTCCCTGGACAGAGTTGTCTCATAAACAGAAATGTTATGGATTTAACAGATTTTCATATGAACTTTGGGGTTGATGGGTAAGACATTAGCCATTACTATGAATGACTTTTACTACTGAGAGAAATAGAGGAGAATAATAGAAAATGCAGCTTTAGAGAGACTACTTCCTACTTCTGGCGGTGGGTCCAGATCCACTTTTGTGTCCTGGCTTTTTTGCTTGAGGCTCTTGGTAGCAAATAATGGTTGCAAGACAGTTTAAATTCCTCTTAGATGATGCTGTCCTGGACCTCAGGTGCCAGAGGCTTCTCATTCTAACATGATAGCATCTCTGACAGTGTGGGTCAGTTCACTGCTTCTCAGTGTCATGGTGTTTAGCAGTTCCTGATCAGATTGGGCTGAGGGAGCTCAACTACATCCTTATATTCAACTTAGGGTGCATCAGCAGAGTGATGCAAGGCAGCTAGACTCTCCAAAGTACATAATGCTGACACAGTAACAACTGCAGAAATAAAAGTTTATTGAATTTATTGAGTACTGGACTCCATAAACTTTGATGTTGATTATTTCACTAGTCTTTAAATTTTAGATCCTTGATAAAAATCTCACTAGAAGTCTAAATGTTCTATGTAGTCAAATGAGTGTGCTTGGTGTCTCAAGCATCTGCCTCGGGCAACAGCTCTGCAAGTAAAACTTACAGAGCCCTCCTTTAGCAGATTTTTCAATATTTCCTGAAGACTTTTCCACAGAATGAGTAAATAACATCCATTCCTATTTTAGTTATTATTGGTCAAAAATTATCCTTAGAGTTCTCAGAGATGTATTTTCCACTTTAAAATATAACACTACCACTTTAAAAGACTAAAATTTATGTACTCATTGTAAGGCGTATGTTTTATTATTGAGTAACCACCTCTTTTAACCTGTAAGGAAAAACTATTAATAAAAACTTAGAGTAAATCTGATACTTATCTGGAAAGACAATATCTCACCTATTCACAAACCTACTGGTTATCAACATTAAAAAAAACCACCAAAACAAAACAACAAAAAAAACCCCCAAAGATGGTTTCTTTAAGTTTTCTGTGCTGAATAGGGTGCCAGTATTTGGAAAGACCACAAATCTCTCAAAGTCAATGCTCATGAGGTACCTCCTGCTTGTGAAGATGTTCAAATACTGTGGCATAAAGCAGAGTCTGAGATAATAGTGAAGAGCGTGAATACAATGCGGATGGTGACAAACTGTCCTTCTTAACAGAAAGCAGGTACTTCTCATTTAGTCAGAATAGGGATCCAGAGAAATCCAAAGTGTTCTGCATATCATGGGCCTGCTCCCCAGTTTTTGTCACAGCATGACTGAAGAAAAACTGATTTGAACCTGTGCCTGATACTTTGCTACCCAGATAAAGACTGGGGAAGTGGCAATGAGCCAGATTCTCCAGTTCATTATGTACAAATTCACCTGTAATAGGAAACTCAGAATTTCCACTTGATTCTTATATTTATTCATGCCCACCTTTTTTTTTTTTTTTTTCCCTGAGATAGCTTTCAGGAGAAGCCATAGTCTTGAATGCATTTTGTCCTAAATCATCTTGTTCAGAAATGTTTGCAATCTTCTGCATAGCACTCAGCTTAATCAGCTCTTATGTAAGGGTAGATAAATTTTAAGTGTTCACATAGAAGCGGGCAAGGATGGAGACTCCACTGCCTCTCTGGGAAACATGTGCCTCTGCCTGACTCTCTTTGCGACGAAAAGGTTTCTCATATCCCGATTGAAACTCTCATGTTTTAATTCATGTCTCTGGTGTCTCTTCTTCCCACCATGCACTGCTGTGAAGACCTGTCTCATCACCTGATAATCTCCATGTAGTCACTCGGGAGCTGCTGTTAGGTCTGCTGGAGCTGTCTCTGCTCCAGGCTGAACAAGCTCAGCTCCTCCATCCTCAAGGAGCTCAAGGTGGGAGCAAGGAGAGGGAGTGGGAAGGAAATGGTTAGTCCATACTATGAGGCCATTGTGCTGTCAAGGTCTCTCCCTGTTTTGGCCTGAAGCAGAAGAGAGGGAGCTCTGCTGAGAGATTAATGGTATGGCCAGACCTTACACTTGTAACCAACAAATAACTTCTTGAAGTAGAACTTCACAAATTAGAAGACCTACAATAAAGGAACCTCTAGCAAGGAGCTGGAGGGAGATTTACAGTCACCTCATGCTTCTGTAAAACTGTTTTAATAAACCTGGAAGTTTATCGAGCATTTATGAAAGTTAGAAAAAACAGTTCAGTACAACAAAGCTGTACTGCTACAGCTAAAAATATATTTTGAAATAAATGTAGGATTTTTTTAAATTAAGAAATTGGACAAAGTCCTACAGACCCCTGTTTCTGGTTTGGCATTAAGCCTCCAAAAATACTATTACGGTCAGCCTCTGCTACTGAAACATTTATTACAGCTGAATGTAGGCAGGCTTGGTCAATGTGAAAGATGCTTCTAATCTCCCTTGCTCTTGATGAGTATGTTTTTCACCATGTTCCAATTCAGCAGTCTGTCTCGCTGCAGAATAAGCTCCCCACCCCCACTCCATCAGATTTTATTACTTAACTCACAGATTTGTATGAAAGCTATTTTTGTTCCTAGAAGGGTGCAAGGAATTTTTTAATTTTTTTTTACATAATTACTATGCTGGTGTTGCTTGTCTGCATTTTATTTGGGATATGTTTAAATTTATAAGTTGATAAAAGTGAGTTTTCTTTTTGATCATTAAATGGTATGAAAATTGGAGAAGTAAGACCACACAAAAAAAAAATGGTAACATAAACATCTGATACTGCTGGAAAAAAATGCCTTCAGAAAAATAAAAGAATATCTTATAATTATTTCCTCTATGGAACTGGAGACTGAAATAGATCCTATAACCTCTTGTCATCATTTAGACAAGGTTCTAATTATTGTGTGCCATATTGATCTATTATGTACTGTAGCGGAGCTTGTGATGTAGTTCATGCTAAGAAGTCAACTTTCCTTAATTGAAGTACCTTAGGTTTAAGGAGTTAGTTGATGCTTCATGAATGAAACCTTGTACGGTCTTTTACTGTATGCTTCATACCTCATTGCCTTGCCCAAAAGAAATATGTCGACTCATAATATTTTGTTGGAGATATTGCTGGATATGGTGGATATACCTTTATGTTTTGAGAAACAGATACAAATTAAGCAAAGATATAGTATCTTCTCTACTATCACCAAAAGCTTTCTATTTGTTTACAACACAAAGAGAAATTGCTACATATTCAAGTATTTTTTCTCTTGTGCTGTTTTCTGTGTGTTTTTTGAGGGAAAGAAAAGGAACTAACTGTATATATGCCTATTTTTACTCTAATGGCTTTCCGTATCCTGCTCCTTTTTCGATCTTGTTATACTGCAAGATATTTGGAGCAGGAAATTATGATAAATTTGAACAATACATGTCACAAAGACACTATTCCTCAGGGAAGAGCTGGGCATGGCTGTAAGTCTAATAGAAAGAATGTTCATGGACTGTCATTAATTAAAATAAAAAGAAAGAACTACTGAAATTCAAAACTAGCTTCAATACATCTTCCAGAATTAACCTCTTAAAAATGATTTGCAAAAATACTAAGAAAGGTAATGGTTTATTTAATGTGAAAAAATACTTACACTGATTGTTCTAATACTGTACCTTATGGAATTCTCTCTCTTCCAGCCCTTGTCCTTGCCCCTGGCTTTGGGGTCTCAGGGCAAGCATGTTCTACAAGAGCCCTGGCAGCATGAACAGTTACAGCAACAGGCTCACTCAATCCAAGGAGCTGGGGTGTGCCTAGCACAGATGAGAGCTTTGGAGACTTTAGACATCTAGATGTAAACTCCTCACTGAATGTGTGTAAAGGAAGACTCATTTTTCAAAGCATAAATTTACCACATCTTAGCATCTGTTTCTGTAGCAACAACTAAAGGCACAACTCCAACATAAACTCAGTGTACACAAACTGAAATGTTTATCTTTACTTTAGAAGAATGTTTGCAAGAATACAGAGAGAATATAAAAACCATCACATACTATAAAACTTTGACATGGAGAACACAAACTGCTCCTTAAAAGTGGAACAGCTCTTGGTTCCAAATGATCTGTGTGAAAACATAGTAATTATTAACACAGTACCTGTGTTTGAGTGAAAGGTAGCTTCTCTGAGATGTGTTTTTTAAGTGCCAAAAAGAGTTGCATATAAACCCAGGGGTTTATTTTATTTTTCCCAACTTTCAGGCTCATACAGCATATTATTTTGATTAGTCAGTTCATGTGGTTGAGGGTACTTTTTTGGTCTGGTCCTTCCAGCTTTTCTGTTCCAATTAAAGCAGGCCCATTTAAACAGCCTTTATAACCATTTCAAAGTTTCATGAATGGCTGCACACATGCACATGCACAGAGGTCCACACACAATTCTCATCGTTTCAGGACCTGTCTGATAGCAAATATCACTGATTTTCTCACATTGTTAACCTTTAATTATCAATGTTTCCTCAGGAACTTCTTAAATTATTGTTGAAATTTCATGCATTTACTAACCCTCACTGATTTGTACAAACCTTTGTAGTCAGTTTTATATTCCACTCTTGAATCCTGCATGTCAGCTATTTCTGATAAGAATGCAAAATATTTGACCAACTTTAGCAGAGCTGATCAAGTTGTCATCAATGTGTTAGAATAAGCAAATTCAGATCATCCTTTCTTCCTTTTGTGAGCCTGAGACAAAAAGAGTTACTGAACAGCCTTGTGTTTTTCTAACAGGAAAGGAAGAAGAGACCTAAAAAAGAACTCTAACAGTGCAGGAGGGCATGATGTTGACTTGTTATGCTTCTAAGGAATGTAATTTAATGCATGAAGAAGACGCCCTTAGTCTGGTGGTGACCATCAATAAAAGATACAAAAAAAGACTTTACACAACAAGCAGTTTGGTTCCAAGTTTAGATTAAAAGATGTTATCGAATAAAAGAGTGGGCTTAACAATTACACAGCACCTAGAATCTTATATCAGAAATAGAAATAACCCAGATTCAGAAATAACTTCCAGGCACATCAGTCAATCAAATAAGGATGCTACTGAAAAAGGATCTAAATATCTTAGTCACAACAAAGATGATTATTTTCTGCATATTCTGTTTGCAGCTGTAGCCCAGACCTAAAAAGAGAGTTTGATTGGGTTGGAGGGAATCCAGCATGAGGATCTGAATGAGCTCCAAGGCCTAGTGCTTCAGATGAATATGAGCATCTCAAGCCAGATCAGGATTTTTGTCCACTAGAGACACCAGGGGAGTTTTAAGGCATCTCATCTGTACATCTGAACCATAAATCAATTTCCATTTGTGTCAGCAGAGCTAAAACTTGTGTTGGTTTTTTCTTGTTGTCAATTTTAAAGCACCTCCAAACTAAGGGATGTGCAGTTAAATGGTGTAAAAGGCAATATTTTTAATCGGAGGAACCATACATGGTGATATTTAAAGGCCTCCTATGTTCATTCAGTAGCTTGCGAATGTAGGTACTACAGCATGTGAAATGAAGAGGGTGAGAATCAGGGGCAAGTTCTTCACTTGGTATAAAATGGCATATATGTACTGACCTGCTGTGTTTTAGACCCACTGAAGAGTGGAATGGTAGTATCAGAGATTATAAAACAAATGAACAAACAAATACAGAATCTGTAATTTAAAGGCTTAAATTTTGATGGCAGTGGACACAAAAATAACCTTGTGGATGGTCTGCTCATGTGGACTGACCTTCTCAGCTGACTAGAATTGGTCTTTCCCAGGTGAAAACAATTATAACCCAATGGTGATATTTTTCCCATGGGAAGCAAATGCAGAGTGCTAAAAACCTTTGTAGCTGTTGGACTTTCTGCAAATGCATATGAAATATTACAGTGTATGATTTAATGACTCCTTCTGGCCTTCAACTCAGTGGAGTGGGAGTCTACAGACTAGGCAGTGGAAACCGAATTCCAGAAGTGCATGACAGAAGGAACCTGGCTATAGACAGCTCCTGCTATAAATAAAGACACAGTCTCCCTCAGTAAAGGGAATCTGAAGATCAGAGAAGTTGGGGACATGCTGCAGGACTTATTTCTTCTACAGTTTTTAGAGTGAGAAACAGCTGAATGTGGGGTCTTTTTCTCTTTCTGCTTGAATGACAGAGTGTCATAGTGCTTCGAGCCCTTTGGGTCTCACTTTGTTCATGAAGGTTAACAGTTTTGTCCTATGTGGGTTTGCTGTGTGAGGAAATGTCTCAATTTGAGCAGATCTTTTACACTCAGCTAAAAATTAAAACAACAGACTCTTTGTAATTCCTTGGAGATTCAGTAGAATTTCAAAGAACTTATTACATCTTCCTTCACCTGGTGAGACATCTGCCAGAATGAAGGAGATGTTTCTCCCGTGAAGAATGGATCCAGGTTAGCCCAATGGGAATTGAGCGCTTCTGTGTCAGAGTCCTACATATGCTAGATGGGTCTGAGTGGCACATTATCACAGGCATGCTCTGATTCTCCTGAATGATTTTTATCTGGATGATCCGTGGCTCTTCTCTGTGTGTAGATACAGGCCATCTGGTGTATTTTGATGAATGATTTGCTAACTACTTATCTGTGTACCTCTTTCAATTGCTGTCTTCTTGGAGGAATTACTGCTGGTCCTTACATTATGCATACATCCTACAGGTGTTCTTGGTATCTTAGAATAGCCACAGGCAAAGCTCTTACACATGGATCAGTATAATTTTATAATTTGAAAGGATTGTGAGAGTACTTCTGCTACATCCCATGGCATTTGAGGAAGAATTTAGTCTCCCTGGGGCTAAGGAATGACCCAGGGTTCCCTGCTGGAGAAGCCAAGTGACCTTTACCTGCTGGCAATTTTCCTCAGCAGAAAAGTTAAACTGTGCTTTAAATAGTAAATAAGATTGCCCCCCAAGGACAACAGAGCTCTTCTCTTCCTATCTGAGGTGCTGTTACTTAGTGCAGCAAGTTAAAATAATTGAAAAACAACAATAAATAATCTAGTTTTCAAAAATCGATGCTTTTTGTAGAGTTATTTGAATGCATTTACAAAAATTCTGTTGAATCATTCAGCAAAATGCTGTGAACATTGATAACATGAGCTGGGAAAAGTGAGTTCCTTTGCCTTCATATCTTAACAAAATGAATGGAATGAGAGCTAACTCTCTCTGCAGATGTCTACACTTAATGCAGGCAATCATGACACTGGCAGTATCATGACCATCAGAAGAAATAGACATATGCATGTTCCTAAGAGTCCTAAGACTCAAATAAGTCAGGACACCAATGATACCTGCAGAAGAGGAAGGCACAGGAATGTACAACATGACTTTTTATATGCCTGCTTTTTTGTCCTGTTTAACTCCCAAACCCTCATAGTTTCTTTGTGAAAAGTCTGATGCTCACCCCACCTCCACACACTTCAGAAGTGAGATTTTTCATTTGCCCCAATCTAAAGGAAGTTTGACAGACAGAGCCAAGGATATGTGGGAGTTAAGGGCTGGTGGCATTTCACAAAGCTGTCCCTGGTGACAGCAGAAAGGCACAGGATATATATGGCTCTTAATGCATTTGACCAGTGGCAGTAGTCGTCATCTCAGGATCTACAACTCTCTAGGGCCAGAAGGGATCCACCCAAGGGTATGGAAGGAGCTGGTGGAAGAGCTGGTCGAGTCACTTTCAAACATCAGCAGCAGTCCGGGCTAACCAGGGAGGTCCTGGCTGACTGTCTGTCAGCAAACAAGTTGCTCATCTACAAGAAGGACTGGAAGGAGGATCTAGGGAACTACAGGCCTGTCAGCCTGAGTTCAGCACCAGGGAAGGTCATAGATGATCTTGAATGCCGTCACATAGTGTGTGCAGGATAACCAGAGAGTCAGGGCAAGTTGGGATGGGCTTCTGAAAGTATGGTCCGGCTTGACCGACATGACAAGGTGACCTGCTTAGTGGATGAGGGAAAGGCTGTGGATGTTGTCTGCCTGGACTTTAGTAAAGCTTTTGACACTGTTTCCCATAGAATTCTCCTACAGAAACTAGCTGCCCATGGCTTGGATGAGTGTACTCTGTTCAGTAAAAAACTGTCTCCAGGCTGGATTGATGGGCCAAGGTGTATGCACTTCAACAAGACCAAGCACCAGGTCCTGCAGTTGGGTCACAACAACCCCACGAAGTGCAATGGATTTGAGGAATGTGTCTGGAAAGCAGCCTGGAGGAAAGGGACCCGGGAGTGCTGATCAACACGTGTGGATGAACATAAGCCATCAGTGTGCCTAGGTGGCCAAGAAAGCCAATGGCAACCTAGCCCGTATCAGTAATAGTGTGGCCAGCAGGACCAGGTCAGTAATTGTCCCCCTGTACTTGGCACTGATGAGGTCAGACTTCAAATTCTGTGTTCAGTGTTGGGCCTGTCTCTACAAGAAGACATAGAGGTGCTGGAGTGTGTCCAGGGAAAGGCAATGGAGTTGGTGAAGGGTGTGGAGCACAAGTCTTATGAGGAGCAGCTGAGGGAGCTGGGGGTATTTAACCTGGAGAAAAGGGGAATTAGGGGAGCCCTTATCATTTTCTACAGTTACCTGAATGGAGCTGTAGGAAGATAGGAGCCAAGTAGAGGGTCAGTCTCTTCTTTCTAGTTACAAGTGATAGAACAAGAGGAAATGGCTTCAAGTTGTTCTGGGGAAGGTTTAGGCCGGATATTAGGAAAAAATTTCTTCACTAAAAGAGTGGTCAGGCATTGGAACAGATGGCCCAGGGAAGTGGTAGAGTCATTTGGAGTGTTCAAAAAATGTGTGGATACGGCACTTGGAGACTTGGTTTAGTGCTGGATTTCAAAGTGCTAACTGTTTCACTCTATGATCTTAGAGGACTGAAAAGTGTTCCTCCTGGTAGGAAACTGTTCAGGACAGCTGATCTTCAAAATGTGTGATGCCCCTACCCTAAATCTTGAACATAATTTTCAGACTTTGTATTGTTCTCTATTCTGCAAAGACTTACAGTGCTCCTTCATAAGCTGTTCACAGAGAGGACAAGAGAAACCCACAGAGTTTTGCAATCAGTGGTGGTGGGAGCATGACGTTAATGCTTCTTTTTAGCATGACAGTATGTGTGTGTGAGATGAACCAGGGCACTCAGCAGCAGAGAAAGAAGGGGAAGCTGATGCCTAGATTTGGTACGTCTGGGCCATTGCAATGTTGCTTTCTTTGAAAACTCCTGAGGCAACAAGACTGAGATCACCAGGATAACATCTAAAATTTTTCTGGGTGAACTTCTTTACAATTATACATGAAAATAACTTCAGGAAAAGGAAAACCATAATGGTCATAGGTCCTCATCACTTTTAGGCAGCAGAGGAATGAGTTTAAAGTTCAGTATTATAGTCTAAACAAATTACTTCGCTTTCAGCTGTTTTTCTCTTAACTCTCACCTACAACTCACTGACAAGTAGGAATATTTAGGTCCCACTTGGAATTTCTGCACAAATGTTTGCCAAACATGGCTCACATTTTCACACCAGACAGTATATTGTTCAGTATGCATAAAATAAATTGATCCTTGATTCTGCAAGTATCTGTATCTTGCAGGGACAACTTTGCTTCTTTCGCCACAGTGTATTCGAAACAGATGGATTTTCTCTTTATTTATCCCTTTTCACCTCAAGACTTTAAATCATTCTGAACGTATTAATTATGACTGAGGCAATTTGTCTGATAGAGGATTTTCTCAGTTTGGTTTTCCTGGACATGGAAAATGTAAGAGACTCTCTCATGAGCGCAGACCATATCTGGTCTTGCCTATAGTCAAGATTTCCATTGAAGGAGGGTCAAGTAAGTGAGTAACACCAACTTAAATCATGATGCAATAATGAAATTTTAGTCTGCTTTTTAACTAAATACTTTGTACCCTGATACAGGTGAGGCTGCAGCAGCTCCATGCCCCTGGTCCAACCTGTCATGGGGATGAGCCTGTATTTGCATTGGGCACATGCATACGAACAACAGTTATGCATCACGTTCATATATATGTGTAGAGTTGGTGACACAGATCACAGACAGACACACAGAGGACTCACATGATCACAAGCAGTGCCTCTGGTCTCATCTTGCTGCCCTCTCTGACAGAGCAGAATGGAAGTCTGTTAGAGGGAATATTTATATCATATATATGCACAATATGGATCTCTCCAGGAGCTGGGCTCAGACACATAGTCTGCCTAGTTGCTGTCCCTGCATTCTAGGCTTCCCAGAAGTTGACAATTGGACATATGAGTCCCTGGAAACACAGTTCCACTCCATTTGCTGGTAAAAACCTCCCTGTACACACCAACAGACCCACCTCACCACATATTCACCAGATCCCATAGTTACTTTGGCAGACGTCTAGGACCTCCTAGAAATATCAGCGAGGACCTCATTGAGATTCCTCACTCGCAGACATACAGCTCTTTGGCTCCCAGATGACTTCACCTGTATGACAGCTCATACTACTTGATCTTCACTGGCACCCACAAGGTGCTCATGTGCACACCTGCAGTGATACCAGATGCTGTACCATGAACGCAGGCATCTGTGACCACTGGTCCCAGCCCCGTGGCTGCACTCAGATCCCCATCAACACACATGTGCACAGTTCCTCACTCAGGAAAAATATAGAAGGCTATTGAATAAAATCGGACAAACTATGCTGATCAGGTGCAGGGCATGGCCAGGCAAGCATATAGACCAACAAACTAATTTGAAAAATGGACTTGTTTAGACTTAGGGCTTTTTTTTTAGCTGATGCTTGACCATCCCTAAAAGTACCTTGACCCTCCCTCCTGCCTTTGTTTTCTTCCCTAATCATCTCATAATAAATTTTCTAGACTCCAAAAATGCCTTTGCCTGCATTCCATAATAAATCTCATAGCTCCATAGGCAGTGACCCTCCTCAGTCCAAAACATGCTGCAGAGATCCAGTCTGGAGTGTTCCCTGGTCAGTGGGGCTAAGGGTCCTCCAGGTTGGCCTTGGAAGCAGCTGGGTTGGTGCTCATGTCCCTGGGAGGTATGCTGGGGCTACTCTGCCTGCCACCCTTTGCTGTGCTTATTCATGCATGTGGAGTTGAGATTTTTATGTGTAAGGGAACAAATTCATACAAAAGTATATATCACTTGTTTGCACCAATCCTAGTAGATTTGCACTAAGCCTGCTGTATTAGCAGTCTGGAAAATGTTTCACCAGATGCTCTGCTGGGGCCATAACTCTACTGGCATTGAAGAAGCAATGACAATTGTCCCCAACTGGTATAGCCACATTATTGAGCCTGGGCACCTATCTAGCAAGTCTGCTATTGGGTTCTATTCCCCTCAAGCATTTGCAGATGCAAGTTTTGTTGTGTTCTCTCTGATGCTGGCGAGATAGGGAATTAAAATTCCATTTTGAGGTCATATGAGAAGGAAACTAAGAAGTTCATGTTCTTTTGTTTCTATGTTTTGTTGCTCTCTCCTCTTTGGTTCATTTTATGACCGGAAACTGGTATGGAAAGAAGTGCAGAGTGATAAAGAGACAGCAAACACTTATGCGACACAGCCATGAATATTTCAGATGTTGCACTTTAACAAGGCTCCCTTGAGCTTTTGAAATCAGCTCAATTTCAATAGTAATCATTAAAAGGAGATTTCAATTCTTATTTTCCTAGACAAACTCATTCATTTTGCAATCTTCTGTTTATAGACACTTTCCTGGTCCCAGAAACAAAAATGAGTGCTAAGTTAGTTCTATATAAGTAAATATTTATCAGATGCATGACTGCACCTTGGAACTGTGGAAGAACATACTCTAACATCTTACCCATTCACAATGATGTTTTCATCTACACAGGTGGTGAACACATGTGCTGTCTTTCTAATTTCATTACATACATAACAACAGTTATGAATAATACAATAGTGACAGCTTACATGATCCCTTTCATGGTGTGGAATAGCTCCGTGTGAATTTGCAAAAGTTAGAAAGTTTTCAGCAAGGCTCCTTGAGCCATTGCTGTAGCAGGAGAATGGTTGCAGTGATTTGGGAATTGCTGTATGTGAAGTTTCTTATGCTACTCTTTTAAAGTCGATGATAAACAGCTGCAGTGAGATCAGAACCTGGTTGTTTGTATTCAAACAAATACGGGTTGGATGATCCCAGGATTTGTATGTCCATACATGATCACAGGATTGTTTATTTGCATACATAATCCTCCATTCTTCCACTCTCATTCTCCCAACAGCACTTACTGGGCCACAAATATTAAATTATATGCAAGCGCATTGTTAAATCTAATAAGAATATCCAGGTTACACAGTTATTGTAGCAAAATCATGTCAGGAGATGCTTAAAGAAGTAAAACCCAGGTGTCTAATCTTAGAGGGTGAGATAAACCATGCATAGCTGCTGACTGTTCTATGGTGTACTCCCTAACAGACCATAGACTGGACCACTGAAATTAGCTTGTATTTAATGAATAACAAAATTATTAGCCAAAATCTTCAACAATCACACACAGAGAGGCATGACATTTTCCATTAGCGCTGCTATGTATTAATTTCTCGATAAAAGTCCAAGTGTTCATCTATCTATAGACTTGTAAAAAGATAGTTAAGCAATTTTTCCCCCTACCTTTCTTTACCATTCCAGCACAACCTGATTGAAGTATAACTAGCCAGATGGCAAATGCCACTTCCTCTAATGGCATGTTTGTCGAAGAAAATGGTCATGAAAATTTTTCTTCAGCTTCATCTTAGCTTTTCATTTTTTAAGAACTTCACAGTTTCTAAAAGAAAGAAATAGAACCTCTGTTGAAAACATTTCAACTTTTGCTCACCAAGTTGATTAATTTGTTTTCAGGGGTGCCTAGTGTATGAAAACCAGTGTTTTCCATGTGTCATCTCTGGGGCATCATGATAGCAGAAAACTGCAATCACAGTGACCGTCAGCCTGTTACAGTGTCCCAGTCAAGGGGAGAGGCTTCAGATCCATAGCCGATACTCATGGAATAGCTAAGGCTGGAATGGACCTCTGGATGTCATCTAGTCCTAGATGAAAGGATGATGTAGAAGCCATTTTCTTCTTCTTGCTGTGATGATGGCACTGCTTGGAGACAGTAGAGGGCACTCAGATCAAAAGAAGTTGACAGTGGGACAGCTGATGTCTGCACAGTACCCTGAGCTTCCACCTAAACTGCATCATTTCTTCCAGCTTGAGGGAAAGATGTGCAAAAAACGCATCTTCCTTTTCTGATTCCTTGTTTTTCGATTGGGAAGGAGAGCTTGTCCAAGAAAGAAGTCATATGGTTGACATTTTTTCCCAGGTGTCACTGTAAGTTCTGGAGAAGCCCTGAGAGGAGATGGAGAGGAGATGAGACTGCATTTTTCTCTTGTTGTTCAATCTTGGTAAAATTTACTTACTGATCAGTCTTTTTGTCTTCCCCACATCTTAGCAACTTCTCCTAACTGTTATTTTCTGAAAACTGGGGGAATTCACGTGCACTCCTTAGTCAGAGGGAACAAATTCTGCAAGAGCAAATAGCCCTGAGGAAGCTATATACCAGATAGTTTGTAAGTACTCTTTAACTTGCTTAATGGTGGATCCCCAGTTCACTGTTCCAGGTTAACAAGTAAAGAATGTCATCAGGAGACAATGTCTTGATCTCCTTGCTCATAGGTTAATTGATAACCTTGATTTCAAGTTAATTTAGGCACTCTGACTTTAAGTTCCATTGGATATCTGAATGCATTTTGAGATAATTGCATGCTGAGGTGCTCAGGGCAATTTGCCCTGAGTGGTGTTTTCTGTCAATCAAGAACAAGGAGCTGTACTTCATGGGCCAACAGAGAAAAGGGCCAGGATATATTTTAATGGTGAGCAATCCCAAATATGTTCCCAAATACCTTGGATGAGAAAGCTCTTGTATCTGCTGCAGGAACTGTCAAAATTTTTTCCTAGGTTCTGACCCCTTGGACTTAAATAGAAATAAATGAGGAATGAGTAAGTCATACAAAGGAAAAAAATGTAAAAAAACCCCAAATGTTTGGGCATATAATCAACAAAAAACCAAACAAAACCCCATGTGACATCCCCAAATCTTCCTGCCAAGCATGTGATTTACATCTTCTGCAGGAGGATTTGAAAGAAATGTCTAATAACATATTTGATTCTCGTAAGCCTCTCCCCTTTTGTTACCTCTGTCCATGACATTTAAGAGTACAGCTGGAGCCCCCCAAGCTAACTGAAGTCATACGATGCTCCGAGGGCAGCCAAACATCCCAGAAGCAATAAAAGGCTGACAGGCTCAGCAGCCATAAATGATAGCAAAATGCTTTTTAAAAAGGGAAGGAAACAGAAAGATAAGGTGGAAAAAGTGGATGGGGTGGGGGGATAAAGACTATTTGATAAAATTTGTCATGTAAATAAAAGTACTCTTTTAAATTAAATATTACATGCTTCTATTTGTCTTTTCTTCTGTTATAATGGAGGAGTCATACTGAACTATTTTTGGTATGTGAAGTATTGGAAAAATAAACCTGGACAGAAGACAGGCACAGATGTTTTCTATGTTCAATTACTTTTTAAAAATACCTTCTTGGTTACTACCCTTTGCTGCAGGACACAGCTCTATGGGCCACATATTGAATATCCTGCTGCGCAGTTTAGGGTCTGTGTGAACCAGTAGGTGCTTCTAAGACAGGGGAAGAGAGGGATGGTCTGCTCAGGACGTGCAACAGGAGCAGATATACTATGCTATCAGGCTGGCAGAAAAAGAGTCTTCTCATCATTCCACATGGGACAAGCGTGGCTCTGCTGGGGACTTGCACTGGTGCAAACACCAGTACCAATTTTTCCTTCTTACTAATTCAGAGGCTGACAAAAACAGTTAAAATTCCATGAAAAACAAGTGCAAAATATTAGGATTTGTGGCTGAATACTAGAACAAAATGCCGCCTAAGATATAAGAAATCAGGGACACTGTTCCTTGGTTTGAGGCAATGTAGCTGTAACTCCAGTCAAAACTGGAAGCATAAAGCCAAGTGAAGCCAGCTGTGGAGAGGGCCTCCTGCTCTTACATCTCTGACATGGTATAATAAGGAATGAAGGATTTCCACAGCTGTTAAGACCTCCATGGCACTGTATAACTTTGCAATGAAGAAAATGTTTTCATTTAGGAGTGTGTTTTTTTAGTTTCAGAACAGTCACACAACTATTATGAAAATGTAAAAATTGGATTGAACCTTGAGCTTTAGAAAGTAAATTGTACTTTTTAGAGGGAAAAAGCAAATATGATAAAAATCTTTCTTCTTCTTCTACTAATTCATCATAGAATCATAGAATGGTTTGGGTTGCAATAGAGCTTACAGACCATCAAGTTCCAACCCCTCTGCGATAGGCAGGGATGCCACTCACAAGATCAGGTTGCCCATGGCCCCATCCAATCTGGCCATGAGTTCTCATGTCTGTATTTTTATTTCAAGGTAAAAAACTAGAGACAGAAGGACTGTGTCTTCCCTCTTGAGCTATTCTATTTGAGCTGCATAGTCTGTCTGACCAGAACAGCTTTCTCTCCATCCAGAATGATATATTTCACTTTGTTGGCATTTGGCATCAGTATGAGAGAATTTAGCAGTCAATCATGTCAATCTGATACAGCAATTTGGCCATAGATACATATACTACATTAAAGCATGATTTGTTTTAATCTCGAGATGATGTACATAAGGTATATCTCCACTGCAGTCTATAGATCTACATTAGCACAAATATATTATACATTAAGGCAGAAAAAGATACTTTTAGAGAGCCTGGTGCTACAGTCTTTCAGAGAAACATGAAAGGAGTTTCCTGAGAAAAATTCAGCCCATCATTTTAGTCAATTAAATAGCAAAATCCACTGCCATGACAAATGTGTCACTTAAGTTTATTTTGTGGTGGCCAGATTATCACAAAACCATAATGCTGTATTCTGTTGGAGATACTGGCCGAATGTAATCACAGATGGATTGATTTTGCAGTGTATTTGCATTGCTAGATCATGCACCTTTCTGCCTTGCACCATGAAAAATGTGACTCTGCAAAGAACAGAGAGATCTACAGAGGCCAGGGATGCCTTTTTACAGAATACTTAGAAATATAAAAAACCATAATGATAATTCTCCACATAGTTAATCATCTTCTGATATTTTCTTAATAAAATGTCTCGATCATTACATAAAGCAACTAAAACCAGTGAAATAAAACACTAAATTAAAAATGCAACTTCAACATCATTAGGAATTTTCTATCAGAAATTCTCAGAGAAACACAAGATACCAAATTCCATTTTACTAAAATAAACTACAAAGGTGTTTTGTTCTGGCAGTGCTGGATATTGTGATGAAATATTCTGATAGCTCTGTCAATATTTCTGTTGAATGCTATAAGAGAAACCATTTCTACAGAGTAAGTGGACCGTGTACATAAACCATCTCTTACATATCCCATTTCAGTAATTTCAAGACTCCATTCCCATGCAACCTGTATGGATCTTCCTTTATATCCTTATAATTTTATATTAATTTGTATCTTTGTGGATACCTTTGCTTAGAAATACTCTCCCCAGATCTGCCACAAAGTTTGTGAGACACCAGAAATTATCTTTCATTTGAATCTGTAACAATGACTGCTAAAATTGAGGTGAACCACTGGTGACCTTCTGTAAGGCAGTCAATACTTCAGCTTTCAAGTATATTTAACAATAAACTTTTGTTTGAAAAGTTCACACCATGGAAAAGAATTTTGCAAAACACTGAGGACTGCTCATGTTCTGTTCGTGTCCAGCTTAGGACCAGTTCCATCAGCTCTAAGAGAAGAAAAGACAATCGGTCATTTGGGGAAATATTAAAGCTATTTGCTTACTGTGTGCACAGATGATGGAATGAGCGAGATAAATGAGAAATTCAGAGCCCTACAGCAGTCAGAAAAGGGCTTGAACTTTCTTTAAACACCAGCAGTTTTGTAACTGGTCAATTGATCCAGGATAAAAAGAATGTTGTTGGTATCTCAGTAAGCTGGTTAATGTGAATTAGAGTAAAGTGTTTCAGAGGTAATGGGGACAACTCGGTTAGCCAAAAAATGCATTAAGAAAATATGTTTTAAAAAATGTAAGTTTGCAGAGCTGTCAACATGAGGAGGGTGTGTGTCATGCCAAATGGAACTGCAACATCTTCCTGACAACTCTAAGATTCCATTAGCAACTGAGGATGCCTGTGAATTCAAGTGTTATATCCATTAGTGAGCAGATCATGCTCATCTTTATTAGTTGAATCACCATCCATCTCACAGACTATATTTGCTTTTCTGAGAATGACACTGGGAAAAATGCGCGACCAAACACCACAACTGAATTTGATGTTCTTTTGCATCTACAGGAAAAGACATGCTTGAATGCAATTATTCTCTTAAGAAAAAAAACAACTAACCCATGGTTTAATTTGGGGCCAAGCTGTGCTTTGGCAACAGGTAATGCTGAAATAACAGCCAGGGTCACAGATGTTCTCCTCTCTCTCCTCCTACTTGCTGTATTTCACATGAGAACCATGCACAAATGCAATCCTTACATTCAGGGAAGGAAATACAGAGATTGTACTCTCCTTACTTCCCTAAAAATATACTAGGTGAGATTACAAAAAGCTTTTAAGAGCCTGAAATTAAAAATTTCTGGCTGTCATGTACCTGAATCTAAAACATCGGTTCTGACTTCACCCTCCTACTTATCCCCTGGGAGTTCATGCTAGTTTGTCAAATAAGAATTCCTAAGATTCATGTCTAAGCACTCTCAATATTATAGGGTAGAGGAAGAACAACTGTGAGGGAGCATGATACTGTAATGCAATAGGCATTCAAGCAGGCAGGCAAGCCTAGGTCTCTTTTTTCATTCAGTTGCTACTCAACAAAAGGAATGGGAGGTGAAATAATTTATGCCACTCTTTTTATAAGACTAGCTTTGAACTCCTAGACCAAGAGGAATTTTGATCTCATTCTGTGTCTTCCTGCATGATTGCTCTAGCTATTAGCTATGATGTAAAGACCACAGCAATGCTACAATGGTCTGGGATTGGCTGATATGTCTTGCACTGAATTTATTGCTTTGGAGTGATGGTTAGGTATGCTCTGAGCAAGGCTATAGATAAGGCTAATCAGAGGAGCTGGACTCTTGATATAGTGTGTGCATTCCAGATGACCTCAAGGCAATGGGTGTTCAGATGTTCAGCTCAGCAGGCACAATGCAAGTAACATAGAAATTATTTCATGGAAACCAGTCTCAGGCTACATCTCTACTATACTGGACATTTCCTTGAGTCTCCTTTGTGGCCAATATGATGCCTCTGTAATCAGCTGTAAGAATGCCAAGTGTTGTATGATGCTTCTCAGCTGCTAGTGTTTTGGCAGAATGAAAAAAGTGCATTTCTGTAGAGATTGTTCCAAAGAGAAATGTCTTCTCCAAAGATGATTTTATTTGTACATAGAAATATTTTACATAATAACAAAACATTAACCTGCAGACATATTTAGAAGCAAACCTGCAAAATAATATCTGCACCCAATTTGTTGACCCATAACTACATCATGACTCTGAGAATGAAACATGATTAAGCATCACATTTAAAAAGACAGACAGTGTAGTACAAATTGCAGTGTACCGCACCAAAAGAGACCAAGGAACACAAAATCCATGGAACAACTTGACAAAGTTATTTAGAACAGGGGCATAACTGGGATCTGAGGGTCCATTTTGAGAAATTTCAGTGACCCCATGAGATAGTTTTCAGATGGGCAACAAGACCATACAGAGTAAAATATCATATTTGATAAGCACCAGCCATGGAATTGCAGTTTCACTGCAGTCCTCATGGGTCCAAAGCTGACATCCCTTGAAACACTTCAGGCCACCCACTGCTTGCACAGGTTGTTCCAAGGAGAAATGGACAGAAGAGCTCAGAGCTAACACAAGTAACTGAAAAAAATGTGAAAAAACATCAGAATGTCTTGAAACGGAGTAGTAGATATGATAGTATTCATGTACTTGAGTAATTTGTTTTGAAGGTTCCTGTCTCTCATTTAAGTTGTTGCTGCAGTGGCTGAAGTATGCCTGGCTGTACAGCAGGTCCTCATTCTCTGCAGCAGTTGGGTTCTAGATCAGCAGCCCTAGAGCTAGAGGGGTCACTCAGGCTCTTCCTACCCCACAGAGAGGCTCCATACAGGCAGTGGACCATAAGGGCTCTCTGCCTCAGCTGCTGGTTCTCAGAAAGCTGTGCTCTGCCATGTGAGTAATTTTGTTCTTAAATTTAAACCACACATATCAGTGAAAATTTCATGCACAAATAAAGGAGAGAATAAATTGGCAATCAGATATAAGGGACATAGAAAGCTGTCAACAAACTTAGTGGTGGGAGAAGACCATTTTCAGGCTGATTGTCTGCACACTTGTGGTGACCATACAGATATTTGCTTATCTCCCTCCAACCTCTGAAAGGCTGCTTCAAATGCCTGAGATACACCAGACACCTGTACACCAAGCAAAATTTTGTTTGATTTCCAGGGATCAAGAGGAATTAACTTGCTTATTTAAAGCGTTTTTTTCTTTTAATTAAACATCTTCTGAATTTGGTGAAAATAATCATCTTCATATAGTCTCTGTACAACAAGATTTTTCCTATCTATTCATCATACTTCCAAAACATTAAATCTCTAATATTCAAGTGCATACATTGCTGCACTTTAAGAGAGTAAACAAAAGAAATTTTCCTTTTTGATCCTGATTGCACTCCTTTAAATTAAAAGTGTGGAAAAATAGATTTCTTGTAAAAATAAAATGTAGGAAAATCAAGTAAACAAAGTATTAGCTTTTTAAATTCAAAAAAAGGCAATGCTAGTATTTTAAAATAAACAGGACAAATATGATAATAAAACTTTTTAAAATATTTTCTCTCCACATGAAAGACATGTTCTCATTCTTTATCAGCACTTTATATAAAGGATGTAAGACATGTGCTCATATTCCAGAGCAATAAAAGGAATATGAAGAAAAAAATTCTATCAAGTTTGACATATTTAGTTTGCCAGTTCCTTGGGATTTAGATATGTTTTTCTGTTTAAGTATGCTAGTATCTGTAGCTCTGAACACATGATGGCCATGAAATATCAGTTTGAGGTTCTTCTGTTGACACAGCACCATGCTGGAGTTTTGAGCTTCCACTCAATATAAAATATTGCCTACTGAAATACCCCCTCCTCTTCTCACAGCCCTGTGCTTTACTAGCCTTGATTAATAATCATATGTGGTGTTGCTTGAGACCTTTAATGCATATAGGTATCACTGCACATGCCACCTGAATCAGATTTCCCTTAATATGGAAAATCTTAAAAAAAAGAAAAAAAAGAATAAAGACAACTTGTTTGATTGAACTCTTTCTCTGGATGACTTCAAATATGTTGACATTCATTTTTATTTTTATTTGGCAAATGAGTCAAGAATAATTAAATGAGAATGGTAACATCTGTCACCAATAAATGGACTCAGAGTAAAATTAAAATGTTTTTTTTTCTCCAAAAATCCATTTTTTTTCATCTGATGCCATTCATTGAGATCAGATGCATTTCACTCGAGCGGTGTCAGATCTTGGAATTACATAAGTAATAAAGTCCTGAAGGCCAGTGGCATGGGAACAATGGAATGCGTAACAATATAATCAGCAGCAAAATCTATATGTAATGTGTGGCATTCTAATGTTACACAATACCATGATTTTTAAATCTCTTTGTTCTTTGTCACCAGGTTCTACAGCTGCTAAGAGTTTTTCAAATTGTGTCATTATCTTAGCTGATGCCTTTTTAATTTTTTTTTGTTTCTTACTTTGGAAATTATTATATAAGACATACGAAGGAGACAAGCGATGCAATATAAATGGATAAAACAGTCTATACTGTACTTAGGAAATGTTAAGCAGAGCACACAACTTTGTAAACTTGACAGTCTTAATCATTTGCAGTGAACATAGAAAAAGTTTTCTTGTCTGAAAAGCTACCACAGAATTCAATAGCAACAATTTTATTGCTGGGATCAGTTGAGCTCTAGAACTTCTTTAATGAAAACTTAACTTTGCAAGAAGAGAAAAATTCCAGGTCAGTACTCAATCTAGTAAATGACAGATACAGCTTTTTATACAGTTTCTTTTTGAAAAAATCATAGAATCATTTGAGTTGGAAGGGACTTTTAAATGTCATCTGGTCCAACCCTTTGCAATGTGCAGGGACATCTTCAACTACGTCCAGTTGCTCAGAGACCCTTCCAACTTGATCTTGAATGTTAGCAGGAATAGAACATCCATCATGTCTTCAGGCAACCTGTTCCAGTGTTTCACCATCCTCTTTATAAAAAATTCTTCCTTATACCTAATGTTGTTGTTTAAAACCATTACACCTTGTCCTATTACAATAGGCCATGCTAAAAAATCTGTCCCCATCTTTCTCGCAGGCTCCCTTTAGGTACTAAAAGCCTGCAATAAGGTCTACCTGGTGCCTTTTCTTCTACAGGCAAAACAGCCCCAGATCTCTCAACTTGTCTTCATAAGAGATGTGCTCCAGACTTTTGATCATCCTTGCGGCTCTCCTCTTGACCCAACCCAACATTTTATATAAACCTAACACTACTGTAAAGCAATGTCTAGGGGATGGTGCTAAAGATATGACAGGAAAGGCAGGAAGATTATACATAAAGTGGATCACTCTATTGAAAGGCTGTGACAAAGGGACAGGAAGTCAAGTATGACAAAAAATTTCAGAAACCAATCCTAGGAATCCCTGGGGAAGCCAGATGGGATTTGTAGGCAGAGGGATTAATTTGCTTGAGCTTATTGTAGGATTATGATCTTAATTTTCTCGGATGAATTTAAGTAGAAAGAATCACCACACACTGGGACTCTGAGAGAAAATGTTTCAGGATTGGATTCATCCCACGTAACTCCAGCCAGTTGCTGTTAGATAACAGCTCTGAAAGAATTTTGTCAAGTCCATAATCACATGGGACTCACTCATAATCAAAGGGGCTTACAGCTCTAGATTTGTCATCTGTTTTTCCAAAAGCCATTGCTTACTTAGGGTAAACTAACTGTCTATCTTTTAAGGAGGTATATCATGTGGTAGGAGTTCCTATCCCAAATATCTTTGACTGATTGATATTTTCTCTAGCGTACCTCCAATAGCTGGTGGCTGGGTCCATGTGGCTGGGTCCTCAAGTAGTGACTGCAGAAGGTCTGGGAGCCCTTCCACTTTTTTTTTTTTTTTTTTTCCCTTACAGCATTTGCCTGTTTTGCAAAGTTTTTAGATTTCTGCCAGGGGTGAAATATTATGCCTTAACCTTGCAATAAAATTACTGCTTTTTCAGTGGGTAGATGTTAGTAACCTCAATGTTTGCAGCTGCGAGGTACTTAGGATAATATAGAGTGCCTTGGGGCAATCAAAGCAGAGATCGCCTCTGAACTTGCAGAATATACAAAATGGAGAATTTGAGAAACTGGAGATTTGAAGAGTCAGTGGTCATGTGAGGTAATTATATTTTCACAAGGAGAATGTTAAACTCAGTGATCTTTCTGTGTCCCTTTCAACTCAGGATATTCTACCATTCTACAAACCAGTTTGCTTCTACCTAAAAATAAAGAAAAGCTCAGGGAAATGTTGAAAGGAAATGGTTGCTTCTGATTCTCCTAAAAATTTGTGTTTAGAGGAAACCCTCTGTTTATGGAGGACATGGTAGCTTGGGCCAGTTTGTGGATGTTTAGACCATCTCCAGCTCCCTGTGACGTCCAATGTCAGGTTTTGTTATTTCTATGAATTTGCTTCTTTTGTGCTTGCTACATAAAAAAATGGCTTGTAATAACATAACATTTGTCCCTACTGGAAGCCCTCTGCCAAGTCCTATCGATTTTGGTAAATCATCCTCTGGAGTGGTACCATCTTGTATGCTTGGCTCTTTTCCAAATCCTTTTCTCCTCTGAATTTATAAAGTTTTAACATTTCTGGAGATCTTTTTAGAGACATGAAAAAGCAGAAGGCTATGAGTACCTTGCATTGCCTCTGCTCTTTACTTGCTCACTGGCCACAACTCAGTGAAAAGAGGTGGAAACTTTGACAGTAGCTTTCAGTAAGGAGGACAAATGATGGCAGTGGCTTAAGCATTGGCCTGATCCCAAAAGAGAATTTTGCTGGTGGTGCTCACAGTCCTTGGGATCAATTTTCCCAAACTGACAAACTGCTCTTAGACTGTGAGTTTGCATATTCTTCAGAATAAGGAGAAAATGACAAATAGGCAGCAGAAAATGGCATATCTTGACGTTAAGGAGGACCCAGAGCTTTGGGCAGGGACCAGTAAGGGTTCAGTAATTTTTCCTGATGAGGAGCCCACAATCAAAATATGGAAGATGTTTCCTCTGCTCTTGCAGACTTTTCTGTCTTATCTTGCAACACGACATTTTTTCTTTTCCTCTGCTGTTTCATTACACCTGTCTTTGCAGACCCAGAAAAAGACTGGTAGTGGTGTTGCATACAGAAAATCTGCAGTGATTTTCAAGTCCATCGAATGTGATTAAATTTAATTGAGTAGTTATTTTACTGAAGCAAGAGCCAATAGTTGAAACTGTAGCAATTTTACCAGATGAATAATTTTAACAGACACACATAAACTTGACTTTTTATCAGCTGCCCAATGGATTTAACATGCCTCTTGGCTGAGAGCAAAACAGGTATCAGGACATCTTAGCTGTTACCCTTGAAGTGAGTCTTTTTCAGACTGGAAAACATACATAATTTGCTACATTTCAACATTCTCTACATCCACGTTTTGCCTTCCTCTGGTTGCAACGCGTCACCTAGCTCACATATGAAAGGAAAGGATATTTTTTCAGGATAACTGGGGAAGAGAAGATTGAATAAGGCAATGTATTTTGGAGAAGAAACGGTAAGTTCTCTCTGAAATCAAAACAAATCTTGAGATTTTCAGATGCCCATAAGGCAACCTTAAGGTTCTGAAAAGATGGAGGCTTATTTGAGGGACAGTTGAGATCGCAGTGGTTCTTCAAATCCAGGAAGTCACTAAGAATTGCAGGACTAGAGAGCCAAAGTGTGACAAAGGGTGTGATGGGGAGCAAGGAGATTCATATTCAAATAATTTCAGGCAGTCTACCCATCCAATAGTCTGAACTTAGTCAACTTAAAGAAGTGCTGTGTTTTAGTTTAAGAGTTTCTATTCTAGTAAAATCTTGCTTTAGAAACTGGAAACCTTTCTGTATCTGTTGGTGCACTCATCTTCAAGAAACAATGGGGCAATTCTCCCTCTAAGTCCTGGCCAGTTTGGAGCCTCGCTGCACATGAATGCAGAGGTTTAAGGAGGACAATATGCCAGAACGATTGGCAGCACCAGCATCTTCCAAGATGAAGAGAAATCAGATCTGAAGACTGGAGCTATTCACAGCTTTAGAGATTGAGGGCTACTCTGTATGCTGGGTCTCAAATGCTTCTTTTCCACTCAGCTATTGTGTGTTGCCAGATTTTGAAAATATTTTGTCTTTTTCAGGGGTTTCTCCATGTATTACAAGCAAAACATAGCTATTTCTGCATACCCAGAAACCTCAGATCCATCTGATGTACATGCACAGAGAAATTCTACCACATAGTTGTGAGACATTCATTAGAGCTGTGGAATTTCCAGAAAGAGCTGGATGGACTTATAGTACATGCATGTATCAATGACACAGCACTTCCATATTATTTGCAGCACTTCCAAAGCTAAATCTACAACACATATTCTGCAATACATATTTGTACATGTGTAGCCACTTGGACTTGCCCGCAGATGTAGAATTTGTTGAGTATCTGCAGAGCATGAGGGAAGCATTTGCTTCTGCTCCCCTTGGATTTACAATGCCTACGTAATATGGTGCATGTGTCCATATTTTTTTGTGGGAAAACAAAACTATGAGGGCAATAAGCAAGTGTTCAAGGCATTGGAAAATTAATGGAGGAATAATGTGCTGGGTGAATCAGAAGAAAATGTTGTGACAAACGGCAGTTTGGTGGATGTAGACAACTATGACAATGGCAATGCTCAGCACTGGAATGGGGCCTCCTTGGAAGTACTTGGTGCTTTTAGCACCACGAGGAAAGAAAGGACAGGCTTCAGTGATATTCTGAAGGAATGAAACATCTATCAGAAGTTCACATGAATATAGAAGTTAGAAAGAAAAGAACAGGAGAAATTGTTTTTTCTTTATATGCTGATGGATCACAGCGTGGGACATTTTAGCACACTGGTATTTTGTTGTGGGTTTTGGGAGAGTTTTACTTGTGGTTTGCTTATGTTTAGAAAATAGAAACAGAATTGTTATTCCCTGTGGTGTACATGCAAGCAACAGGCTTCCCAGGGTGCTGTTGAGGGACACACTGGAAGCCATGGAAAACACATACAGTTGCATGTGAGACTGCAAAGTGCCCACTGGAGAGACTCCAATCACTTTGCAGAACCCTGGAGATGCAGAGAACACATTTCAGACTGATCCACAAGCCAAGCTTACTCTTGCTGGCATACACAGGTGAACAGTTCCATTGTATCACAGAATTACAGAATATTATGCTTTGGAAGAGACCCACAAGGATCATCAAATCCACCTCTTAAACATATGTGCAAAGCAGATTAAAAGATCAGATTAATAATTTTAATGAAAATTATTCACTGCATATGGTAAAGTCATTTTCAATTCTAGGGTCTCAACCATTCACTTTTTAATACCCTGAAGGGAATTAGAGCAATTGAACTAATTGCCTAACAAATTGCCTTTGTAGACCAAAGGCATTTTTAAATGCTGCAAGACCAGAAAAGTTTTTTTTCTTGCTATAACCAAAGGTGTCCAAACTAATATTTTTTTAAACTTTGGCATTATAAATGAGTGTCAGGCTAAGCTTTTATTTACCAAGTCCTAGATGTAAGCCAATTCTGATGTCCAAGTTATAAAAAATTCTTGCAAACAGCAACTTCTAATGGAAAAACTGCAGTTGCCCAAGCTTTGATGAGGTAAAAGTGCCACTGTAATAACACAAAATATCTGTTTTTTCTATACACTGAATCTCACCACAATTTTTTGTGAGGAATTTATATTATTAGAGTAGAATTTCCCAGTGGGATGTGTGTTCTTTATAGTATTGATGAATTAACCTTCCCCATTTTCTTCAGATAGAAATTTTTTTTCTTGTTTACATAATGTTCTCAACCGTCCTTTGTATACTGCACATCAAGCATTGACCACTGTTCTGTCTTACTTCCAGTAAAAGTTATGTTAAAATTACGTTAAAATTTGAGTAGATTTCTTTTTAGTGTTTCTTCCAAAAAAGCTTCCCTACATAGCAGCGTATACACTTTTCTTAATCTTGGCATTCTGCTCCTCAGCTGCCGTCATTCCATCTGAAGCATTTACTTTGAAATGCCTGCCAAGTATTTTTGCCCCAGTACCACAATAATAGTGCAGCAATGTGAGAGTGGTTCAACTCAGTAGGTTTAAAATGAGAGCAGAGGAACAGGCTCGGGAAAGTGGTCTGTGCACTAGGTTCTCCTAGTGATAGCCAAATCCTAAGCAGAACTGCTGAACTTTTTTTAAAGATCATGCTTGCATTCTTCTAAGTTACTGTTTCTTCTGATAAATAAGACAACTTGGTTAATTTGTTTGGAGCTTGTTCTCCACTTTACTTTTAAAAATTAAACTCAAAAAAGTACATTCTAAATAGAGCTGCATTAGGCAATGTCTGCAGTAGTGCTAACCTGCAGAGCTCTCATGAAAACACAGGAGCCCTTGGTTCAACCAGCTGGCTCCATGGTCCTTTCTGTGGGTACTTAATTCTTGCAAAGGTGCTAAGGTTATTTGGACGGTGCATCACCTTTACATGTGTTTTCCCCTGGGTGGATCCAAAGCATGCCATGTGACCCGATGTTAAACTTTAACACTGAGGTATAGGGAGCATTTTGCAAGTCAGGATCTCCAAGTTTCATCTCAGTCAGATCCTGGCTGCCTTGTAAATCCTTCTTGCCCCACTCCAATGGAGATAAAGAGGGATTGTGTGTTTGGGGTTCAGCTGAGAGAGACCACCCAAGTCATAGCTCATTTCACTTCTGCTGACCTCCTCTGATATACCCATCAAAGTAGTGATTAAAATACCGAGCAGGAACTTTGTGTAGGGCAAATGTGTTCCATCAATCTCCTTTTCATCTGGCTCTACAAATATTTCAGACCTGAGTAAGCAGCTGAAAATTTTGCAAACAAGAACGAGTAAATGTAAAGACAGATTTCCCCCCCCCTCCCTGTTCTGGAGCAGGATGATCTGTTTACCTTTGAGAAGGATCTGTCAGCAGAATGGTCATCAAGAAATATGAATTCACAAATGGTTCACTCCTAGGAAAACAAGTACATGTAGGAACTTGTTCCTTCTGTTTTCGAGATTTTTTTTCATTGCTATTTGTGTTTGGCAGCAGACTTTCTTTTTTAGATGCTGTTCAGCCTTTTAATAGATGCTTAGTCGCCTGCTTAACTAGATGGGGCTGAACCTGCAAACATTCTACTCTCATGTTTGGCTACAGTTGTACCACACATAAATCAGGAATGTCAAGTAAGTGAGTGATTGGGGCACAATGGTGCATTTCATCTATAGGTGCTGCTGCATTTATAAACAGCAAGAATGTTACTGTACCCTTCAGTCTCCTGTGTTATTCTCCTATGCGGTCTATGCTATTGATGTTTTTTCATCACCAGCCTAGTCCTACTAGCTCCAATGGGTAATTGTCAAAAACGTGAAAATTAAGAGTATTTTTTAGGGGAAAAAAAAAAAGTAAAGGAGCATGACAGGGGCATTGCATAGTAGTTAAAATACATACACATACATCACCCACCAGGAACCAACTGTTTAATTTTGAGCACTGCAGACAGCCTGGCCCAGACCCAGGACCGCAGACGTCACCAGGGAAGAGGTTGTGCAGGTGGGGAGGAGCTGGGGCTCAGGAGTATATATTGCCATAACTTCTTCCTTTGGGCCCCAGTCGGTGTCTCTCTACCTGCAAGACAACACACATATATATCAATCTTTCTCCAGACATACCCTGTGGGGCTGTAATAAGTAGTGCAATTCCTTATTGTGGGCCTTCTGAAGCTTCGTTCTATATGTATATGCCCTTTCCTGTGGTTCTGGGCCTCACAGGCTCATACAACACATACATTCATACAGAGAAACACAACAGAAACCTCTTGCTTCTGTAGTGTTTTGGGCTTTGCACTCCCACACAGGGGCTTTATTTAATTTGATCTGTAATCTTTGGATATAGGATTTTCTTCCTAAGTCATCTTTATGTCTAGGAGACGTACACTGGAGGAAATCCAAACTCATTTGCCCTGTTTCCTGGAGCTGGACAGAGCCATGCTCACACGTACCAGGAGCTTGCACTGGGCTGCGTCAGAAGGGTGTACTATTCTCCACAGACCACCATGACCTCCTACATCTTTTGCAAAGGAAGAGATCTCTGAAGAGCATGAATAAAGTTGTGTACTCTTCGACTGGTCATTGTGTGGAAGAAAAGAATGAGAAGGCTTTGTACGTTTCACTATTTCATGAGCACTCACAGAGGTGACATGTATGAAACATTCCTTAACATCCCTGCAGTCCATCCTACTGGAGTCAAGTGCACTGCACCCACTTTCATGTGGACCAGGCCTTTACAGGTGATGCAGACCTGCATGCCTTTGTACCTGCCCATAAGTAAGAAAATATGCATGTTAATCATATGATCACAGTAGCACAAAGCTGCCTCTGAATAGTCCCATGCACACCAGTCACACTCACAGCAGAAGGAACTACTCTCTGATACATTGCAAGTGTTGAAGCAGATCTGACAGAGCATTTCATCTCTTCATCATTGTGCTTAATTGAGGTGGGAGATGAGAAGAAAGGAAGAGCACAGAGCTCTCTGTGAGTATTTCAGGGTGTCCAGATAACTAGCCTAGATTCCTTAAACCATCAAAAAGTAAGTCATCTACATATTGGTTCTCTGGTCATATGAAACTTGGGTCTCTGCTGCACTCAGTGAACACAGATATATGCCTTCAGGATGTAATTCATCTTAAGATAGGTATCTAAGGGATACATAAGGTAAATCCTCCTTCAGACGTGCCCATGATTTTCCATTAACTTCAGGGAAAAATCTGCACTAATTGAGAAAAAATATCTTTAATTTGAGTAGATTAAGTTAGGTGGAACAAATTCACACTCATATCCTTCTCACGACAACTATAAGTCACTTCTCAGTCAAGCAAATAAGTTAAAAGCAAAGGATTGTCTCCAGTACATTCCAACCCATATCTGAGCTGACATTAAAGACAATCTTATTTTTCTCTCTGTGAATTTATATAAGTTCTCTCATGTTACTGTTTGGTATCTTCTGGGAGGCTAGCAAGTCAGACCTGATTTATCTCTCTTCATTCTTTCCAATAAAAAAGAAATGAGAAAAAATGTTTCAATTGTACTCAGGTGGAAATCAGAGATAGAACAGAGCCATCAGGAGCATGAATAATCTACGCAGATGGTTGCTGAGAGAAACTGGGCTCCTGTGCTCCACCATTGTTTTTGCAGGTGAGACCTTTGCCTTCTAAAGCTAAGGAAGTCTAAAGGCTGGATGGGTTTGAAAGACCTTCATATACCTTTGAATTCTACTGTTTTTATCATAGAATCATTTTATGTAATTGACACCTTTTACACAAAAAAATTGATTTGGAAGATATTTTGTTTATACTGTAGCTACATTCTGCCTGAGTTGTTGAACCATGCAGTATATTCATCAATACATAGTTGTCTTGCATTTCAGCTTTTGTTATGAAAACCAAAATTCTTACTCTGAGCTATTTATGCTGGCAACGCTTCAAAGGGAGAAACTGTTTTACTTCATGCCAGCCTCTGTAGCAGTGGGGAAGAATACCTCTCCTAAGATCGTTTATATCTTGTTAACCTTTCCATGCAGATTTGTCTGAACATATTTTTTTCCTTTAGTACAAACTTGTAATGACAGGAACCTTTTTGATAAGACACTGATACAAGAAGTTATATGTTCTTGTTTAGTGAAAATAAATTTACCTGTGAATCAAAACATCTTTTAATTTCTTTCTTCACTTGTTGGCAAAACACATATAAGAATTTCCAAGCTGCAGAAACATAACATCCCACTTCTTGCATGTAAGGGTGGCCATTACACAGTGTTGCTATCAGAGCCGAGAATGAAGGACTGAACCTTTAAACGCTGACAAGAGAGTACTATTCAAAAGGGACAATTTATTCCAGTGAAGGGAAAACCAAATCTGCCTGCTTGATATCAGTTGCTACTCCAGTTATTTCCCAGAAACTTTACCATACGCACATGCAGGTCTTCCACTCTGGGCTATGCCTTGACTTGTCATATAATCAAGACATTCACAAGACCAGGTAAATTACTATCATCAGTTCCCATTTATCTGCTCTTTTAATTGCTTCCAGAAAAGGTACAAGACTGACTGTTTGTTTTGCAGAAGGAAAGCATCAGATATGTGTTTGTGGGAGCCAAAATGCTAGAACAAAAGCCAATCCATAGTGTGGAGTAGGGCATGCTCTGTTAAGGGGTAACTTTTCCGGATAGCAGCAGAAGCTGTGCTGCTGCACCAAGCACATCCGTGTTGCACTTGTCTTTTGCCAAGGAAAATTAAAGTATGGTAGGATTCCACCAGCAGTGATATAAGCATGTAAATCATGCCTGCTGTAAAGGAAGAGGAAAGCCTTCATTGCCCCAGAATCTGCCTGTTTCCATGGGTTTAGAAGCATGTGAGGCCAGGCTAAAACTGCTTGTGTCCAAAGCACCTTACAACACTTCATGCAGTGTTACCTCAGGATTACCAGCTCACCAAGATGCATAGAGGTGAGCTAACCTCACTGCCTCTGCCTGCTTGCAAACATCGACAGATCTTGCTCTTTTCTGTGTATTGTTTGGAAAGGGGAGGTGCTGATATAATCACTACATTGCATAGTATCCTGGCATTACAGCAGTCCAGGTCTGAAGCACACGTGTATTTTCCAGTAACTGAAAACAGAAGATAGTACACCATAAGGTACAGTTCACTAAATACCATCATAAGTGAAAAATAAGATTGAGAGTTAGTGCTCAGAAAAGCAGATTACAATAGTTGTGTAATGACTCTCTTGCAACACATCTAATTTTGTTCAGGTAAGATCAAACCACACTTACTTGTCCAGGATTTTTTACTGGAACAGGTATGTGTTTATATCTTAGGACAGAGATTAGGTGTCATTTCCCTGAAGCTAAACAGAAATACAGCACAAACTCACATTTTTTCTCACTTTTCAGTGTAGAAAGGCTGTATTTATGTTAGTAACCAGTGCTATGGGACCAGCTCCATAGAGTTAAACAGTTGATGTTGAGGCTACTATATATATAACTTCTAAAGTGACTTACTTAAGAATAGTGTAAATCTGATTCCATAGACCCAAGAGCAAATAGACTGCATTAGGCAAGCCAAAATGAAAATGAATGAGACATCTGCTTTGAAAATACACTTCTGATCTGAATTGAAGTTCCAATGCCCTGTAACATTGTAGGTGGAACCTGGATCTGCTACATTCCTGTCCTTTGCCCCTGACTGGAGTACACCAGGTAGTTCAAAAGAACAAATATTCATCTAACAGCAACTTCAATACACTTTATTTGGAAGTTAATTCTGGACCATTATGAGTCACTCAAAGAGGGTGTCGGAAGTACTACTGTGTATTACGAGAGACTGCTCCTTCTGCAGAAATAGAAAAGTACTGACAGGGAAAACCAGATGAAATGCCTGGAGTATGAAAATAGATTTTTCAAAGCTCCCGTCTCTGTTACTTGCAGTTTGTGGAACATGGGTTGGTGTGATTACTGCTAATCTTGTTCAACAGCAAGTGATGAAGACTTAGAATTTATGCATATCTATAATGTGTATACGATAAATGATAATGAAACACCCCTGTGGTTACACATGACAATGTCTTTCTGCTATCATATGTTTTCAGTTATTTTGTCATTTACGTATTTTCTGTTGCTTGTTATGTTCTCTTAAATGTCCCCGACTTATTTTCCTACACCAACTTCATCTTTCTTTTGCTTGGCAGAGATTGTTGTTTTTTCAGCTTACCATTGAGGGCATTAAAATTATGTATTTATTTTTTTATAAACAGCATAAGTGCTGCCAGCAGAAATTCTTGGAAAAGTGCTAGGCCTAGCCTCATTCTGTACGGTAGCCAAGCACGGTACATTGTTAGTACTCTGCTAACAATGGGTATTATTGTTATATTAACTTGGTTTCAGTTCTTGGGGGAGAAAAGAAAGATTGGGGACTTAATAGGAGATAAACTACATAATAGGCACATGCCCAATTTAGATTTCACTGAGAGCAACTGAATAACTCCAGTTAGAATCACCGGGAATGGTGTTAAGCTTTTAGGATTACATCTGTTTCACCAGCTGTAGTCATCCATATGTTAGTTTTCTAACCTCACTCACTGGTTCTCCACGTCAGTGGAGACAAGCTGCAACCCTCCTGAGGGGCTGTCCTTTGGTGCCTAGGTAGCGTGTGATGAATCGGCCTTGTTTGCTGAATGTTTCATTCTGCTTTCAAAATTGTTAGTGTTACAAGTCTTTTTATTGAGTGTCTTGAGCAATGAATAGCCCACAGTGGTGTTTTGAACATGGCGAGTTGTTTCGTTAGAGCTTGGGCAGCATTTTCAAGGCATACAGCCGAGTAACACTAGCTTTGCTCATGCACAGAAGCACGGGGGAGCAATACCTGAGCACTGCATGGATGATTTAACTCTAGAGCTGGCTTTGGTGCATATTGTGCCTGACTTTATTAGCCTTGAAATAGCCAGTTCTTATCACATTCCTTTTAAGCATTAATAGTGCTCTCGGGCCTGAGCACTATTGCTTCCAGACAGAATTTCCTCTGGGGCTGAAAGCTTCATATGGAGTTTTGTCGCTTCTTTTTCTATCTGTAACAGCTGCAAAATTTCCCTCAAATGCTGCAGCTGCATGGTGGAGTCCTTCATTGACAAGTCTCTTTTTATTTGGAGTATTTACTAAATTATGTCCCCCATGCCTTGGGTGCTGAGGTGAATAGATAGTATCATGGGAAGGGAAGAGCTCCCCCTGGCCTATGCTGAAAATCCTATTTTTTTGTTTGTGTGTGTTTTGTTTTGCTTTTTTTTTTTGTTTGTTTTGTTGGATTTCTCTGCTAACTAGGATAAAATTTGACGTATTAGAGATTATTGTTATGTACCTTCTGTATTCTATCACTTTTAATAGTAAATTTGGTGTGCCATCATGCAATTCAATATATTCAGTGCATTTGAGGATGTCTCAGCCTATTTGCCACTTGTGTATTTCTGAAAAGATCAGAACTTAGAATAGCTGCGCTGAAGAACAGTTCTGTCTGAACTAAGAAGAGCTAGGTTTCTGGGCTTAGACAAAAGTAGAATGGAACTTGATGCCTTCATCCTGGTGTAAACTTCAAACTCTTGTACTGATGCCCTTAGCAGATCTGTCTGTGGGACATACTCTTCAGAGTCACTTGACACAGAATCACGCAGAATCAGCTAGGCTGGAAAAGATCTCTGAGATGATTGAGTTCAGCCACCGAGCTAACGCTATCCTGGCAACTAGACCATGGCACTCAGTGCCATTTCTCATCTAAAAGAGATTGGTACACTCGTGGTTACAACCTCTTTTCAGGCAGTTGTAGAGAGTCTCCCCTGAGCCTCCTCTTCTCCATGCTAAACAGCACCAGCTCTTGTAGTCGCTCCTCTTAGGACTTGTGCTCCAGTCCCTTCACCAGCCTTGTTCCACCTCTTTGGACATGCTACAGGACTCCAAAGTCCTTCCTAAATTGAAAGGCCCAGAACTGCACACAGTACTGAAGGTGCAGCCTAATCAGTACTGAGTATAGGGGAAAAATGACTTCCCTGGTCCTGTTGGCCATACTGTTCCTGATGCAGGCCAGGATGCCATTTGCCCGCTTGGCCTCCTGGGCACACTGCTGGCTCATGTTCAGCTTCCTGTCAACCATTACCCCCAGGTCCCTTTCTGCCTGTCCACTCTCCAGCCACTCTGTCCTCAGCCTGCAGTGATGCGTGGGGTTGTTGTGGCTAAAGTGCAGGACCAAGTGCAGCACTTGGTCTTGTTGAACCTCATAGCATTGGATTTGGCCTATCTATCCAGCATTGGATTTGGCCTATCTATCCAGCATTGGATTTGGCCTATCTATCCAGCATTGGATTTGGCCTATCTATCCAGCATTGGATTTGGCCTATCTATCCAGCATTGGATTTGGCCTATCTATCCAGCATTGGATTTGGCCTATCTATCCAGCATTGGATTTGGCCTATCTATCCAGCATTGGATTTGGCCTATCTATCCAGCATTGGATTTGGCCTATCTATCCAGCATTGGATTTGGCCTATCTATCCAGCATTGGATTTGGCCTATCTATCCAGCATTGGATTTGGCCTATCTATCCAGCATTGGATTTGGCCTATCTATCCAGCATTGGATTTGGCCTATCTATCCAGCATTGGATTTGGCCTATCTATCCAGCATTGGATTTGGCCTATCTATCCAGCATTGGATTTGGCCTATCTATCCAGCATTGGATTTGGCCTATCTATCCAGCATTGGATTTGGCCTATCTATCCAGCATTGGATTTGGCCTATCTATCCAGCATTGGATTTGGCCTATCTATCCAGCCTGTCCAGATGCCTTGCAGAACACTCCTACCCTCCAGCAGATTGACAGTATCCCCTAAACACGGAAATTTTGTAATGATGGACTTGATCCCCTCATCCAGATCATCAGTGGAGATAGTAAGCAGGACTGGGCCTAACACTGACCCCTGGGGGACGCTGTTAGTGACTGGCCACCAACTGGATGTAGCATCATTCACTACCACTCCCTGGGTCTGGCTGACCAACCAGTTCTTAACTCAGTGAAGGATGCACCTGTCTAAGCTGTGGGCTGACAGCTTTTCCAGAAGTTTGCTATGGGAGATGGTGTCAAAGGCTTTGCTGCAGTCCAGGTAGACTATATGCACAACCTTCCCATCATCCAACATGCGGGTCATGGATCATAAAAGGAGGTCAGGTTGGTCAGGCAGGACCTGCCCCTCGCAATATAGGGCAGATCTAAGCCAGATTTTCATGGACTGGAATACAAGGAGCACAGCAAATAAGAAGGGTTTTAAGCTGAATTCCAAGCAATTATTGTCATATATTATAAATCATCTTTGCATGACTTTGACAGAGGTTATGCTCAGCATCCTTGCAGAGTCATTGGATCTCACACACCCAGAGCAAGGCTCAGGCGCTACTTCTGCTGATCATGGCCCACACATACAAAGCACAGCCAGAACTCACATGCTTCGCAGCATGTCCCCAGCCATATTTACCCCTGACCAGTACATAAGCAGTTTTGGCCACCACCTGCACAGTTCTGCTTCATGCATCGACAGAGGCAGCTCTTGGGGAGTTTCCCTGTCAGCTCCAAGCTGTACCAGCTTAGACACAGTGTGGGGTTTTTTTAAGCTTTGAAGAAGTCGAGATAAGAACAGTTCAAAATAATTTTAATTTTGAAGTTAATTCAGAGCACTAGAAGTCAGAAGCAGCTTTTTCCAATCAAAATTAAAAGCAGCATAGCTCTGACAATAGGCGAAGTGTAAGTGAGGAAACAGCAGTTTGAAGAAAACTGTGGTAGAACCAGGTTTCTGCCAGAGACAAGGGAACAGCTGATATCTAGAGCAGGAAAAATATTTTCTGGGGTTAACAAGAAAAAGAATCTGAAAGCATTCTGAAACATTTCACTAAAGAAAGTCCAAGTGTTAGTGACAGATGCTAGTTAGGTTGCTTAATGCCTGACTGGCAGGTAGTCAGATATTTATGAGTTGAATGTGGCTAAAGAGCTTGTTTGAAAGCAAACAGAAGCTTGAAATGAGGCGGCTCTGGTTCCCAGTTCTGGGAGGAGAATGGGAATTGCATCTGTTTGGCCCAACATCCTGTCTTCAGCAGTAACCAGGGGCAGTTGCTTTGAAAAAGAAAAGAAATATAGCATGTATGGAGCATCCCTTCCCCTTCTATAATCCCCTGATCCTGGTAGTCAACAGTTTAGGGATTGCCTAATGCCCGACATTGAATCTGGATCATTGTTTTTAATGGCCACCAATGGACCTATCTTCCATAAATTTGACTAATCTTTTTTTTTCAATCCATTTATACTTTTGGCCTCTGCAGTATCCTATGGCAATGAACCCTTGGGCTGAATTGTGCTGTGTGTTAGGAAGGACACTCTTTTGTCTGTTTTGAACCTGGTTCTCAATAATTTCACAGTAATTCAATAACTGTTACTTGTGACAAAGGAAGGAGTGAAATTATTCAGGGCATCTCCTCTCACTGTCCCTAGCATCTCTGCAGGGAGCACCTGCAGATGGGCCTCCCCTCACCCCACTGCAGTTTCAGAGCCACCACCACCACAGTGGTCATTGCGCTGGGGAAGCTGAAGAGGAGCACAGCTGGCAACTGTTGACAGCTGTTTGGACTGCGCTGATCTGCTTGTGAAGAGCCATCATGGCAGAAGGATGTGAAATGTTTTTCGACAGGATTTCTTCCCCTTTTCTTTTTTCTGTCTCCAGAGGGACCTTTCACAGCCCTGTGAGGGAAAGGTACGGGACCAGACCTGGTTTAGGAGTCCAGATGTAGTTAGACAGGAGGCAACAGTTTTCCATGGTTTTCTTTTAAAAGTTACAGCTGCTAGCTTGTGCTTTTTGCCCATGAGAAGTCACTGGTTGTCCCTCCCCACATCACTTCCCACTCTGCAGTGGGAGGCTCTTCTGAAGAGTAAATAGACTGCCTTGAGCATCTCAGCTACATGAAGAGAAAACCAGACAATTTCCAAGAAGCTCTTGATTTACAAGCTCTTACCCAGCTAAGGTGATTAGCCGAAAATGTTTACTTAAAGCCACCAGTGGGAGGCAGCTCCATTGCTGTTGTAATTGGGCTTACCTCATACCCTCAGATCAGTATCTGATTTATCACCACAGTGGTTCTGCTCTAAAGTATTGACCCTAAATATTCTTCTGCTTCCTTGGTGGAGAAATCACAAGAAGATATAGGTTTAGAGCCAAATTTTCAGTGGCAGCTTCCAAATTTTTTCATCTCTTTTAGCCCTTAAGCTTTTGAGGGCATTACAATTGAAACAGATGAAAGACCCAAAATCAAGGCTGCTTCATTAAGCACAGAAAATCTGGGTGCATTCTGATGGGCCAGATCCCTTTCGCATTAATATTCCTCTCTGAAGCCACTGGACACAGCTATCTAAAAGTGTTCACAGAAAGTATCTGCACCATAATCCAAAAAATAGAAAAGTATTGTAATGGCCTGTGGTAGATGAACTACTGGCCAAGGTCACTGAGAATGGTCTGGCTTTGGTGTGTCAAATCGCAGTTAGGCCAGTGAGGTTTAAATATGAATGTACATGTTTTGCTGAATCAGTGCCACAATGCATAAAAATGATGTTTCTGACTTTGATTTTTGAATGCACAAATACCGTGATACCAGAAATGGAGCATGCAAAGAGTTGGAGGCACAAATCTGCAGGGCACCTCAAGGCCTTTATGAAATATGTCCCTGGATTTTGGCAGCTGACTTTTGACTTCATAGCCAGAGGGTAAGAAAAATATATTCAAATTTCTATAATAAACATATCTAGCAGACCTTAATTTTAGCAGTAAGTCTACGACCACATGCATTCAAAAGTTGCATTTTTAATCTGTTATGTCATTTACTGCCATTTAAAACCTCTTCTTCTCTGTTAAAAAAGGTGTGTTAATATGAACTGCAGGAAAACTTTCTCTTGAAATGACAATATTTGGTTTTAATCCCTACATTTCTTTGAGCAAGTTTGTACATACTTCCTCAGCTTAAAAAGAAACTCTCCTTCACATTTAGCAACATGGAATTTGAAGCAAAAAAGCAATGTTGCACATGAAAATCGAGCCTGTATAACTGTGAAAGATCTTTTTTAATGGTCACTGCACTCTACCTGGCAGATCACTGCTCTACCATGGAGCAATTATAGTCTCAGAAGAACTGCTTTACTTCTATTTTACACTGCAATAGCTTAACGGAGTAAAATTGGACCAGTGCCATGACATTTAAGGAACTATGTTTTGATGTCTCCTTCACACCAAAGTAATTTGCTGTGACATGTTGCACATGTCTCAGAAGTACATTCAGAGATAAATCATTCAAATGGCCAGCACAGTATTCGTGCGCTGAGGATGTCATGCCAGCATCCACTGGATTCCCCACACTGCTATGGGAGACAGCTATCAGAGAAGGTAAATGTCCAACAGAGGTATTATTTCAGATGTTTGCATTCAGCTGTATCTCTGTGGCTGAAGATGCAGTGTTCATACTTTTCTTCCCCACATAAACACTGCAGTGATTTCTTATACATTGTGGTCAGTCATTGCTGGGTAGTGGAAAGTGGTGCAGTTTTCACTATGACTGGAAAGAGACTGGGAAGACCCTTCACTCACACGTTTGATTCTGAATGTCTCATTTGGTTCAAAGCTGTTTACATGTCACATCTCCTACAGAGTGAACAGCAAATGCTGACCAAGCGGATTAACCTGCCAGCCCCCAAACCATCCATGATATATCACTGTGCTCTTTTATTATTGCCTTCCATTTTGTGCAGCCAATTTACCTGAGGTTGCCAGCAGGAAGGTATTATGCATGGAAGTGCTGCTGTTACCACTGTTTGAATCCCCTCACAGCTTTCATTCACAGCCTGGTTTCTATTGTGAGGCCGTCCTTGTTGCAGAAAGTCTATGTAATGCTGAAGACCTGGTCAACTGCTGATCACAGTTGGCCTGGGACCCAAAATGAGAAGCTATTTTCAAAATGAGAGATGTTTGGAAAATTAATAGCACCATGAATTAGTATAGGTTTAAGTAAATTTCCTCCAAACTCATAAATAGCATATTGGATCGAGAATTAGCTGTTGGTACAAATCTTCTGGAGGGAAAGAAGCTCTGGGTTTCTTCCTCTTGATTACTTCTTTTTATATCTTCCAAGTTCAGAGCTATGAATAGCTAAAAAAAACAAGTACAGTTTTGTTGTTTTCTGCTGCTGCTCTGTTGACAAACAAGGAAGAAAAAAGCCTTAGGAAAGGTTTTAACTGATTCTGTGAAAGCTCCTAAATGCATTAAATCACCTACCTGACCTTTGGGGCTGCCTGTTTGTACCATTAGCTACAGAGTCAGCGTGGTAAGCAATGAAAACACAAATGTACAAGTTACAAACACAACCAACCGTGATCTTGGAAATCACTGCTTTTCCTTATCTCCTGACAAATAAATGCATAGAGACAGAAATAAGTCTTTAAATACAATTTCATAGGGTAAGGCTTACTTATGGTCCTCACCTTTCTGGGAATTCATAATGGCATTTTTGGGAACTTTTATTGTACCTTCCTACCCAAAAAAGCCTTGGTGTTGTAAAGTCTTCCCCACTCTGCACTACACCATAACATGAAGGCTGGCTCAAAACAAACAGCAGTGGATTAATTTACATGCCTGGATAGTACTGAAATTGGAAGGCTTTTGTTCTCTAGTTAGTTTTCCTTATGAAAAAACATACCTTTTTAGGATAGCATTTTAAGAAACAGGTTTAAGTCATGTTTTACTTGTCTCATACATTAACTAATTTTTTTTTCCTTTGAAAATTGAACACTTACTAAACTACAAACAATCCTCATTTTCCAGTTCCTGTAAACATACCTTTTCAGCCCATTCAGTTGCTGTGAAGAAAATGGAGGAGGAGAGGGAATTCTGCTTAAATTCCTGGGCAGGTTGCAGGTGCATTTGTTTGTATTAAGATAAATGTCTAACAGAATCCTCCTTTGTGACACACTACAGCAACTTTTCAGTTTTCTCTCATTAGCTGGTGGTACTTCCTCCTCAATAGGGTACTATTGTGCTGCCTCTAACCTGATCTGGGAAACGCTGTGGAGCTGTCAACTCATCAACCCTACAAAATGGATGTTTAATCTTTTCAGGTGACTTGTTTAATTTCCTGTAGCTCATGTAAAATCCAAATATTTGACTACTACAAACAATGAGTTCTTCACCTGGGTTTCACTGATAAAGCAACAAATATTATTACTTCTAAATTTTTTCTCCTTTTCTGCTGTTTGAAAATTAATGTCTCTAAATGAATGGAAATTCATTTCTAATGTCACAATTGGGTGCTTTATTAAGATGGCATACAATTACATTTTTCTGAGGTTTTTAGTTTGCACTCAGTTTAAAAATTCACATTCTGTTTTCTCTGGTGTGCTCAGATTTTTGGTTCTCATCCAACAGTATGATGCACAGAGAGCATTAGACTACTTAGTCTTTCACAGACCTAATCATGGGGATGAAGTATGTTCATGCAGGATCAGCCTACTACAATTTCGTATTTGGGGTGTTTTTTTCAAGGTTGGAATTCCACTGTCAAAAATGCTCCATCACCACAGCTTATTAGCTTATTCTCTTGACCTGCTTAAAAATTGTCTTTTGTGCTTTGGTATCACCTGCCTGGCAATCTTATACTAGTTGAGAAAATATAGACCATGATGAATAAGAAGCGAATGAGGCATTTCCATATCAGTAAAAATAAAGCACAAGCCACCTAAAACAAAACAAATGGCAGCCAGCTTTTATAAACTCCACGGGGAGGCCAAGAATCATGGAAAAGATTAAAGTAAAAAGATTTTTGCTGGGGTGATATAACATGTAATTAAACCTTTTTGCATTATAGGAGCATTAGAATAAAACAGGTAAAGTCTCTGTCTGAAAGTGATGCATATGTGTGTAGCTGCTTGCTCTGATTTTGTTCACATTAGGATCTTAGTGGCCCTCTTTCAGAGGCCAGACTTCCTAGTCAGGCCCGTTAAGTTGCTCAGTGCCCTTTGGACCTTGGTGGGGAACCACTGAAACCTGCAGGGTCACAATGGCAGGCACAGAGGAGACACAGGAAGACAGGGGTCCTGAGAAACAAAGAACTGTTGAAATCCATGGCAGTGTCTAACAATGAGTCCTAAAAAAATGCCTGAGAGAGAGCTGCCCTCTATATAGGTGTTTAAACCAACAAAACCTACATGCCTAATAAAGACCAAAGAAAGATCCTACACTGCAGAGAAACTCAGTCTGCTGATGGAGCAGGGACAGATTCTACCTCAGAGATGGTGGAAAGCAGAGGCAGAGGCAAAACCCACTCTGAAAAGGATAGCTCTATTATTTATTAAAAAAAAATTAAAAAAAGAAAAAAAAAGCAATTCTCGAAAGATGCGGCATGATATCAAGCTGCTCAGTCTTATGCGTTGTCAATGACAATGGATGTTTTCCCTGAGGACTAGAAAGCACAAGTAGACAGTGTTTGGAAAGCTGCACCAGAGCAGAATTTCTTGAAATTTTTAAATGGCAGTACCTGCATGCATTCAGTTTACATCCCAGTACACATCTCTGATTTCTAGGCTACTGTCCTGAAAAGTGGGTTATTGTTTGGGAATTTAGTATATGAAAGAGAACAATAGTGGAGGAAAAAGAAGAAGAGAGAGAGAACTTAGGAAGAAAACAGGAGAGAATGTAGGATACAATTTAAAGGGGTAATTATTGGCTAATAAAACAGATTTACCCCAGGTAAATCACAGCCTACACATTATCACAAAGAACTACAAGTTCCTGGGGTTTGGCCTGCAGTTTAGCATCTGAACAGTCTGGTAAGAGTGGGCTTGGTTCCTTCTGAGCTCACTCTGACAGCCATCTCATACTATAATATATTAATATAGTCATGATAGCCTGAAGATATAAATGTGATGGTACAAAACTTGATGAGCCCACAGTGAAGTCTACTTCTCTTGTTTCACAGTGTTCTCACTGCTCATAAGCACTGCAGTTTGCAGTGCAAAAAAACCCCTAGCACATTAATTTTACAATGCTGAGTACCAAAGTAAGCATGATAGCTAACAATTATGTTTTGTACCAAATTTCCAGTAACAAATATTATTACAACAAATACCAAAGGAACTTAGAATACTAAGTTATTTTGGAATTGTATTTCCACTGACTTTTGGAGCATCCCACAATCTTTCCCTATATATCAGTTCAGAAACAGTGAAGCCTTCTTTATCACCATCAGCTAACCCAATCTCAGATGTTCTTTGAAAATAAAAGCACATGTTTTCTTAGTTACTCCATGCGGAGATCCATTTAATCCCTGTCTTCCAATAGCTTCTTTTGCCAAAACTTACAGTTTTTTGAAACAGCAGTAGCTTCTCCATAGTTAGACTTGAACCTGGCTTCTAGGTGAGACCCTCAGTTTCATCTTTATGCCTCAAAAAATCACTCCTATGAGACACATCTGAAGTTTTGCCTGCTTTGCCTTACATTGCTGCAGAGTTTTTCCCCCTGGATATCTGATGTATTGGAGCAGAATGCATGATGAGTCAAAACATTGTACCCTTCACTTCTGGAACACTTTCTTGACTTTTTCGGGGCTGTCCTACCTTCAGAATTATTTGGCCCACAAGTATTGGACATGTTTTATTTTGCTAGCCTCACTAAGAAGAGGTTGTGTTGGGATAGGTTGTATTTAATATAAACATTCCTCTTCAAAAAAAAAAAAAGTTTTGCTGACTCTAGACTTCAGTGCAGCAATCATTTAGCTGAGTAAGAGGTTTTACATGGTTTTACATGTATGAGAAAGAAAAGTGACAGGATACTGATGCAGGAAGTGTATAAGAGTATGGGAGGAAGGATGAAATGGGAAGCAGTGGAGGAAGGGGATTGGAGGGCTCCCTGACCACAGGCAGGAAGGAAGGTGAGGAGGCAGCTCAGCACAAAGTACTGCTCTTTCAGTTCAGTCCTGAAAATGGTGCATAAGAGTAGAGCATATACAGCACATAGTAGTAGGGAACACCATCACTTCTACCCTTCGTAACTTACTCAACATCTGCAGGAGGCAATGACATGAGCTAGGCAGACAATGTGGATTGAAGCAGTGAATGGAAGATCCACAACAGTCACTAATCTCCACCACTGTTACTCCCAAGATGATGCAGACTTTACCAACAATTACAGGGGCAATCATCTGGTAACAAATGGGCTACAATTGCCTGAGAGTGAAGCAGCAGAGAACATGAAGAGGAAACGTGAACATGAAGGGGAAAGAAAAACACACAGCAGGCTTGGTGAAAGCACACTTCCCTTTCCATCTAGAAAACTAGAGTAATTTGTATTTCCTCTCAGGTGTTAAGCTCTTTCAATGCAGCACTAGTACTGTTTAAATATCTCTTTTGTGCGAAGACCTCATCACAACTAGCTGAGTGTTGAGATTTCAGACATTTGTACCAGCATGTCAGTTCATCCTTCCTGCTTCTCACAGAGTTTCAAATCAAATCCCACTGGAATCTCATACCTTTCTTGTCAGTGAACACCATGGCCTCTGTCACATTTGACAGACGCTGCAGAGGATGAATTGCAGCAGCCAGATTGACACTGCAGCCTTGTGCTTGTGGTGCAGCGACACAATCACATGCCCAAAGGAGGGTGGGGAGATCAAAGTCAGAGACTGATTCAACATTCAAACTTAGGCCCACCAGGCCTTTCTTTGTTTCCTGTCTCACAGCTCTGGCTTACCCCACAGCAGCAGCCATGCAGCCCCTCTTAGCAGCAGTGGGTTTAGGAGAAAGGCAGAAGTAAGGAGTCAAATGGAAGACACCATGAGAAACCCCTGGGAGATGCTGCTTTCGAGAAAGGGTTTTTGCAGGTCTAGTATTTGGCACAGATTTCACAAGGTAGAGTTTGAGGGTTTCTCTAGCAGAATAACTGTATAGCAGATCACAACTTCATGAGGATGTTGTAGGCATCACAGAAGGCAATGACCTTGTTTGACCTCTTTGCACCATTTCACAGACCCTGCATCTATGATGCAATGGCATCATAAATTTAAATGTCCTTTAAAATGAGCTATTTGCAAGAAACAAGCAAATCTGATTCAGTGCTTGCTCTGAAAAGCATTTTTTAAAGGCTTTTTCTGCCTTTAACTTAAGCCATCTGCATGTTTCTTGGAAGTCCCAAGAGATCTCTCCTGCTGCAGATATGTCAATGAGATTACAAAAAGATATGCAAGGTGGAGAATAAGATAAAATGAATTGTCCTTGTATGGCACCTTAGGACTGAATGATGCTGGCAGGTGTGCACCTTGAACTGTTCTCCCGGCAGTGGTGCAATGATATGATAACTTTAGCTTAAGGATGACTCGGAATTCTGAAGCTAGGCATTCTTTATCTGAAAATGTCAATTCATCAATACAGAAAAAAAGTATGGAAAATATCTGTGATATTCCATAGCAGAGAAAATGTTTGAAAATTATTTAAATGATCCAGAGTTTTAATTTTGGTATCTTAAATGAAAAAAAATCCATTCTCATGTTTGAAACAACCTTTTATTTCAAAATATTTCCAATACGGATAGCTATGCATACTGCTTATTAAATGGTCTAACAGAAAATGGAGACATTGTGAAATTACTTCAGAAAATGCAAAAACCAGAAATTATTTATAAAGTTTCTGTGAGTAGTCTCCGCAAAGTTCGAGTTTGAAGTCTTTTCTAGAACATGATTGTTCTTTCCACAGTGGAAGGAACTCTGAATGAAAAACTCAGACACCCATATGTGAAGAAATAATTTCCCACTATCTCTGAAAATGTCTGGGAAACATAAGGAAACCACTGACAATTAGTGGCCACGTAAAATAGTTTGCTCTTCCGCTTTATAATCATAAAATGCATTCATCTGACACCACTGGTTTTGAAGGCACTGGCCTAATGGATCCACGTGTGGCAGATGTTACATTTTCTACAGTAACCGTAAATTTATTCTGAGAATTGGCAGCACCTTCCCAGACAATGCATGTGAGCATGCAATTTGTTTTCACAGAAATCCCTGTTAAAGAAAAGGAACAGAACTGCAAAAATAACTAAAGAAACAAACCAACAGCCCTCTTCTCAGTGCAACAAGTAACGAATGTCACACCTGTCTTCTACTTGTCTGTGGTTCCCACTCAGTATTCTTTAGTTCCCGGGTTCAGAAGCGGCGCTACATTAATTAGTCACAAATAAATAAGTTAGTCTCCGATTTACTCTTTCAGGAAACTAAAACGCGGGGCTGACTAGCATGTATTTTCGACAAAAAGTTAATGTTTATATTTTCTTCTTGGTTTAAGTTGGCAACATGTTGTGGTATAACAGTAATCTCAGTAATCTCAGTACTGTCATTTCAGGTTTTCATACTAAACCCTTAAAATCAATGAAAATGCTGCAGCAATATGGACAGTTTCTGGACACCTGCACTTTCCTGTCATCTCTTTGTATCTTACTTGCCAGATAAATATTTGTTAGCTCTTTGGAGTCTGAGAATGGCTAGTTTTCAGACCGTCCTTCATACCCATGTGAAATGGATCATAAATCTTTAACTTCTTCTTGCCTTTATAAGTTCCGAGCAGTGTCATTTGACTTCAAATGTGCATCTTTTCTGGCCGCCTGGTTTAGTTTTTACTGAATTTACCAGGTGGTATCCTGGAAGGATTCCTACTGAGTGCCTGAAAAGGTGTCGTTTCATTTCGCCTGCTGGGCTCTGGCCAGTGAGCCCAGTGGGGCTCAAACTCACACGGACTCAGAATCTGCAGTTTGTGTTTGCCTACTGTGGGAAAAATTAAGGTGGGTTAAACTTAAAGGCTTCACTATGACCTGTTCTGTAAAATGATGATAAAAGCATGCATTAAACTTCTTTGCTTGAAATTTACTTAAAATGTATGTTTCTTTGTAGTCTTTCTCCTCTTTTGAGAACAACGTGTAATGTTCGTAATAGTTGCAAAACTGATGAATGTTCCCTTCCTTTTTTTTTTTCTGATAATGTGCTTTAGTTTCCTGGGAATTGAAGGATTGTCTCTTGCAGCCTTGTGAAGGTGATGTCCCTCAGGCTTACTTTTACATTTCAAATACTAATTATGAAATAGTTAATGAATTCCACCATCCTGTGACCGCATTATGGGGACACTGTGACATAAAAACTTTCTGATACCTACCCTGTGTCTCTTCTCTACCTCAACACGTAAAGCCATATGTCAAAGGTTTGTTTACGGAATATGGACAGATAAATAGGGTCGGACTTCAGAGACTAAAGATCAGAAAACTTCAGAAAGGAAGCTAATCTGAAGAGATGAAAGATCAGAAGAAGAAAACTGAAGTGGCTACATAACACTGAAACCAAGAGAAGCCTTGGGCGGACCCAAGTCCAGTCTACATCATTGGTTTCCATAGTAGCCCAAACCAGCACTTTCACTTTCCTACTTGAAACCTGAAAGTGAGTAGCACTTTGAGAGAGCTGCAGCTTAGAGCCAGTTGTACATGGAAAATCAATAGTGTGGCTGAGCCTGACTGTCAAAATTTAAAATAATTCGTTGATTCTGTATCACCCATTTTATATGTGTTTCAGATGCAAATTCCCAAAGCAGGCTCTAATTTTTTCTAACTATTTAATATTTTTCATGGCCTACTATGGAAGAATATTGACCATCAGGTGTAAATCTGAGCTGAAGGTAGGAACAGTGTGACACAATCTATAGGTGTTTCCAGAAACACAGATTTCAGATGGTGCCTGAGTGAATCACGAAGTGAGGAAGGCAGCGCTTTCCAGAACGTTCACTGCTGCATCTTTCTACATTGATCAAATAAGGAAGGCGAAGTGCTGATTCCTGGAAATAAAAAGGGGTGCTGCACAACTTATTCTGCCTGATGAAAAGAGAGGAAGAGGATGTAGATACAGTCCCATTGTGTGTGTGTCTGTGTGTGTCTGTGTGTCTGTGTGTGTGTGTGTGTGCTGGAGGAGGCAGCAGTGGGCTAAGGGACTCACTCAGTTCTGCTAGGTTGGTGGAGACTTTCCTTGTCTTACACTGTCTGGCTATAACTAACAAAGCCTCTTGCTTTGATCTTGTGACAATGGAAATCCAGTTAATACTGCTGTTTTGAAAGCTTGTGGGTTCCTTTCATTATTTCATTACCTGTGCTGAGTAAAAGAAACAATGTGGTTTGTTTTAAATTAATGGTTGTCCATTCATTACTGAAGTGACTCACAAGCATTTTCCTCTGTTAGCTCTCTGTAAGGTCAGCCTCTGACTATTCAAGTTTTGTGGGTTTCACTCAACTTCTGAGACTCCGAGCTAAAAGGAATGTCCTCCTGTAACCACACTGTAAATAACTTGCATAATGGTGTCCAGGCTGAAGTGAATCACTGGTCTCAGGAAGGAGGTGTCAGAAAGAAACATGCCCTTAAATCAGCCCCAGAATCACCTTGATATCAAGCTCAGCAGCCAAGTCCCAGCCCCCAGCAGCAGAAGACACCAAAAGAAGGGTCTGTTCTCCCTGGGACACTCTGTAAGAAACATGGCACCAGAGACACCAAAGGAATAAATCTGTTATGGCTTTACTCCTACCTTATTTATACCATCCCATACTATTACTGCCATTAAACTTTTTACATCCTCTAACTCTTTCATCAGACATTTGAGTTACTCTTTTCTCTGTCCTAAATTTTTTTTTTCAACTCTTCTGAGCTGGGGTGATTTTTGCTCTCTATTTTTGACTTATTTTTCATTTGAGCTTAACAATGCTGTTAAAAAAAAAATTAAAAAAATTAATGTAAGTGGAATAGAATTGATTTGGTGTCTTTCATGAATGATAAATCATTAAAAATAATTATTAATTTGGGGAATACCTTTAAGTGACAGCACAGTGATTTCCACAGTATTAATGTATTTTAAGTTGTTTGTTCTATTGTTACATTAGCTGAACTAATAAATTTGGTGTGTGGAAGGTTGTGCTGCAAAAAAACATGTTTCTGACTCATGGGAGATTTAATTTAAAAAATAAATAAAAAAGTTTGGTTGAAACTGACTCCACTTTTTCTTCTGTCTTCTCTCTCTTCTTTGCTTCTCTTCAATTCTCTCACAGCTCTCCTGAGCCAGAGCTCTCTGGACCCCAACTCTAGCAAAAGCCCTGTGGTATCCCTGGATTTCTAGTTCCTTCTGCAAAGGCAGGAGATTAGGGCTGGAGACCTGGATGCAGATTTCCAAGTCCACAAAAGAGAGTCTAGAATTTCTAGAGGCCCAGAACTTCACAGATGGGTCTAGGTGTGGATACCAAAGCTTCATGGATGGATCTAGGTATGGAAGTCCTGTACCTGTCATAATGTTATCACTTAGTTGCTTGAAGACCTTTGCAAAATAGAGAGGGGTACCCCCATTTTCCCATCATGTCTGCGTGTCTTGCATCTTGAGTGGTGTAGGATGGCGAAAGGGTCAGGAGCTGCACAGTCCTGTGCTCCTGGATGAAGGAGCAGAGAGACTTAAGGATGTTAAAGGAGTGAAACTGAGTTATGGCAAAATTCAGAGGCCACCAAGTGCCCACACATCTCTGGCTGAGCCTGACTGCTTGGAACTGTGTCCACTAGAAGTACTCTCACTGGCAGCTGACGGTGCTGCTAGGAAAAAAAGCAAATGTTACCAATGTATCTAGGGCTCCCCAATTATTTTTGCTAATGATCATTGAAACAAGCAAATAGTTTTACAATCAGAATACAGCATATAGCAAATGCTTTGGATTTGGATAATGCAGAAAAAAAGAGAAATATCCAACTGCTTCCTCCTTCCCAGACTATCTTCCAGCCTCTGTCCTGAATAAGGAGATATTTTAGAGGAGATATTTTAGAAATAGAATCCACTGATAGGAAAAACCTAATTCTGTCCATAAAAAAAGAAGGGTAAGCCAGTGTTACATCATCAGGAACAGTCTCTGACACACACCATAGTAACACCGTACAGCTCTGCTGCTCAATGGAAATAAAGAAAGTGAGATTGGAATAGTTGCAGAAAACGTTTTCCTACACAGACTTGCTGGTCCAGTTCGGATGAGCTGTCAGTCACGTGAGTCTTTCTGCCAGTGTAAAAGATGCTGAAATGTAACCTCTGGCCCTCGGCAGCTTTCCTTTCCTTTGTGGATTCAGACTCGTTTCCTTTATGTTAATTCCCTATCTAGTATTTGCACTTCATGTTTTCCTGTTTACCAGGAATGCCAGAGGGCAATTCTCAGCAGAATTGGTAGGTATGGAGAGATGTAGATATGTACCTGAAGCTTTCATAAATGTATTAAGGAGATCTGCTTTTTCTCATTTTGGAAATGCTTATGGTGATTTTTTTTTTTACATTTTTCCTTTTCTTCATGAACTGCAGGGTCATCCTGTACTTTTGTGCTGAGGAGAATCCCTGGACAGAGCATCCGGACACTCCATGGAGCACACAGCCGGAGCATCTCTCGAAGCTGGAGAACGAAGCATTTGAAGTCTGGGATGAAAATAAAAGTGTCATAAAGTGTTACTATTGAGAAGGCAGGCTCAGCCAGGTTTTTCAAAACTTCTCATATCTTCCCTGCCTTTTGACAGCTTCTCAGATAACTCACATGGTAAGGCAGACATATTGCTGCACCAAGCACCAGGTGGGAAAAATCAAAGTAACAGCCTGTTGCAGGGCTCTTGTTAGCATGGCAAGTTTCATATTGACACCTGGCGTGCAGACACCCTGGCCTCCACACACACACACACATCCAGACCAGCTTTTAGAGAGCTATTCAGCTCTTCACCATTGACTCTGTGCTCTAGAAACCACTCTTGTCTGTAATAATTTCATTTCATTCAACAGTGAAAACACAGGGAGCACAAGAAGGATTTTTAAAATTCCAGGGTTATTGGCTAATTTTTCTGTCTAAAATACTTAGTGGTAAAAAGTGCATTAAAGAATTGCTCACAAAAAAAGTGCATTAAAGAATTGCTCACAAAACTCTGACTTTGGCTGATCAGCAGTTTATTCCTGTGCAAAGTCAGAGCCAACGGCAGGATGTGTGGGAGCAGCTGCTCACCAGGGTGTGCTTGTGGTTCACAGTTTGGCTAAATGAGCCCCCATGCATCCTGCTGAGGTCCTGTGGTGTGAGGGGTGATACCCTGAAACCAGGACTTAAGGCTAGAGTCTTAAGTGGTTCAAAAAGCAGCTGGTGATGAAACTCCATTTAGCACATTAACATAGCTTTTCCTCTTGAGTAGCCATATTCGACAGAATAGCAAACTTGGGCTCCATCATTACAAAAATAAGGCTTTGATGCATTGTGACTTTTTGCCAGACATTTAACAGAAATCTAAATAAATGGCTTGGTTCAGAGGTTCACAGAATATGAGTCAAAACTTGTATTTTAAGAGGAAAAAAAAATTTTTAGGATTTCATCTCTACAATAATTCCTGAGCTGCCAAGGTAGACTTTCTCATTTTTAGGCATTTTTAAAACCTGATTTGGTTAAAAAAGCTTCAGCCATTGTCCTAAACAGCTGACAGGTTCCCATCAGACCTCATTGTGCCAGCTGGCTCATGTATTCACAGAGTCTCTTGGCAAATGGTCAAATACAACACACATTTTAAGCAGCTGGATTAACCTAGAGATTCTTACCAGAACCTTTTCATCTGCTTTTCAGAGGCAGACCACTGCCATTTAATTATGCTTTAATTGAATGAAAAAACAAGTCAGTACCTAATTAATTTGGGTTACAGAAGAATGGCAGTGCAGAGCCTTGGATTCTGAAAAACAGTATTAAAAGGACAGCCTTTCTAATTTTAGCTACATTTGGAATTTATTTGTAATTTTTTTCCCTTCCCTTCCCCTTTCGTTGTAAGTCACACGGGGAGAAGAAAACATAGTTCCATGCTTGGATACCTTCTGTTATAAAAGAAAACTTGCTGGTTTGGCTGTTAAAAAAGGCTGCAAAGATGCCTGTTAAAGGGTGCTGGTGTTCTTGCATTTTTACATCATTTAGAGAGCTGTTCGCTTTTACTTTTTATCTCAGAGTATAATCAAAACGGTAGTAGTCTTACTTAAAATTTCACAGTCTACATCATGATACTGTTTGCAGTGTTTTAAATGAAGACCAAATGTTCTTCTCAAACCTAATAACACTGGTATCCAGATGTTGGAACCAATTTGGAGGACAGCTCTACACATGTATCCTAATAGTTAATTATAGAACACTTATTAGAGAAAACACCACCCATCTAAAACTGCTGCCACCAAAAAGGAGCACACAGAGGCAAACAGCCTGAATCTTTTTGTAAGACCTGTGTCACACTTCCCCATCCTTATCACTTCCTTCCCCAGTACAAGAGTCAAATATGCCACATCCTATATAACTTTCAAGATACTGAAGCGTAAAGAACTTATGAAAAGACCTTATATGCCATATTGTGTTTATGCACACCAGATGAATGATGTAATAACTCCTTATATTGCATCAGGACAGATCATCCTGTTTTGTTGTGATTTGCATCCAAACTCACAGCTGAAGATAGTCTTGATTATCATTGACAGCTGTATCATGTCTGTTGACACGATTCAAATGCCATGAGGTTAATAACGAATTCTTTAATCTTTTAACATTTTGCTGACACAAGTATGTGAAACAGACAATACCAAATAGGCAAATAATGTCTCCTAAAAGAGATAAAAAAGCAAACTCATGCAAATTAAGCATGTTTTCCCTGAATCCCTTTACATTTGTTCCTCTATCATTCAAAATATTAGTATATATATTTTTAATGTAATGATGAATGGTGCTCTGCTTTACTCACAGTCTTAACGTTTTTTCCAGTGAGCTTGCATCCACATTGGAACATCCTTAGATATGGTTAATTTTTGTGGCTCAAAACACCTTCTCCCACATGGTTTTTTGAGATAAAGTATTTCATTTACCTATATACTAGAGTTAGAAAAAAAGACGCAAGAAAATGAGTCAAGAAGGAGAAATAAGTAGACAAACACAGATTAAGCCATGTGTTTGCTCCCAGTGTCAAGAGAGCAAAAGGGAGGATTGCAGCATGGGTAGACATGGAGGGAGGAGCCAATATGTTGGTTAAAATGCCTCTGAAGTATCTTTGAAATTCTGTCTGAATGCTATGATGTTTGGGCTGATTTGATGCAGCTTCGGTTCCACGACGTAAGCCTGTACCATTGTTTTCCTTGCAAAGGTCCTAAATGATTTCTGCTCCTCAGAAGGCATAGGAACCAGAAAACAGCCTGGAACTGCCTTTTCTTGATGATCTCAGAAGGAGGAGCAATGCAAGGATTTTTGAAAGCTGGGCTACAAAGCATGAAGATAGAGATTGTGCGCATTTGAGTCTGGGCATATGAAGGAAGAGAAAGGGAGACAAGCAGGCTGTCCTGGGAAGGGAAGCAGAGGCGACATTGCTCACAAGGAAGTGGAATGGTTTGGCAAAGGAAGGTATTTTTGGTGAATCTCATGCAGCTGGTGTGAGAGCTGGCTGTGATATTAGTTGCCAGCTCTCCCAAACCTGATGGAACCAGTTCATCTCTTGTCACAAAGCCCTTTCTGGTTCACTGTAACAGACAGTCAGAGCACAAGCTAACTCATAAGAAAGAATTTGTCTTGTTTTACTTTTAATAATCCAGCTTTCTGGGAAAATGATGTGAAGAAAATATAAACCACATAAATGGATTTTAAAGGTTTCAAAGTGGGATCAAACCAAGCACTTTAACACTCTAACAGTGAGCCTCACCTCGTTTTTTTCATACATGCACAGTTGCAGCACTGATAGAAGACTTCAGAGCATGCTGATATTTGTAGATTTTTCAGATCTTCAGTGAGAGACAAAATGTGTTTATTTGTTTAAAAAACAGGGTAATCTGAATGTTGATGATGGGACATGAGGCACTTGGAAAATCTCAGAACAGGAATACTTTGATGTTGCTGAGTCTTAAATAAAGTGGGCACAAGTTTCTGGAAGAGCTTTGCCTGCACATTTTAGCTGTAGCATGAAGGTGACCAGACCACCCTCTAGTGGGATGAGACTGCATTTCAGCATCTGATAAGTTATTGCTTTAGATATGAAACCAAATTTCTGTTTCTTTTAGCCTTGGAGATTTTTTCAGATGAAAGATAAGATCAGATGTGTATCTGTGTAAGCAGTGTGGGAGGGCTGCTATCCTAAAGGCTCTTCAAACTTCCCTTGCTCAAAGGGTTTCTGAGTCAGAGTGACGAGACTTGGTGTACTGATACTGAAGAAAAAAAAAAAAAGAGCTGCCACTCCCATGTATTTGGTTCTGAAACACTAAAATAAATGTATCTGTTTCTTTTCATCAGAACACCAGGTCTAATTGACATATGTGAAATAACAGTAAGGAATTGCTAGATTATGGGGGAAAGGAATGGGCTTCAGAAGGGAAAATTTGTAAGAGGCTGGGAGCTGAGCAGCTGAAGAACTAAGAAAAGATTTTCCTAATTTGAGCTGGTCACATGAAAAAAAAAGAAAAAGTGACAAAATAATTCAAAAACTGATGAAAAAATGCCATGAATTATTTATTTCACAATTATTATTTGGTACAGTCAGAGTTTCCTCATTTAAAAAAAATGCAAGGTAAAGCTCCTGTTGACACACCTTGGAAAAGTCCTCTGCCCAGACATGAGATGCAGCCACCAGTCCTAGCACTGGGCACACCTAGAGCACCAGCTCATGCTGAAGCGGAGAAGGCACACAGCACCCCAAAGGTGAGTGGGAGATGCCCAGTCCTCCACAGAGGCGCATATGAAGGATGACACGTGGCATTTGAAGGCTCCGTTTCAGCCACAGCTGGCTGGTAAGACAAAGCTTTGACACACAGGGTCAGGAAGCAGAGGGAAGTGGTGGGGTGCGATGGCACATCTGTTCCAGGAGGAAGGTGAAGGTGTGTCGTGGAGGGGTGCGGACTGCATGTTCCACTTCTGTTAGCCTGGACTTGCTGTTCTCCTTTCTTTAAATCTTCTCATAGGCCATAAGTTCTCAAGAAAAGAGGCTAAGTTTTTGTCTGCATGTGGAAAATATCAGGTTTGTTTTCAACACTGTTGCAGGCTGAATAAATTGAAGTATTATGTATAATAGTAAACATGTGTTGTCCTGCCTCATGCTTACGGTGTTCCCTGATTGCAGAACAGCCTCCTGAAAACTGATGTCCCAGACCACTGCCCTGCCTTTACCCTAGTATTTCAAACCCTGATTCAACCAAGGTATCTGAAAAACATCAGCTAATTAATATGGCTAAGTGATGAGTGGCTCAGGCAGTGCCTATGAAAAAAAATCATGGGTTTGTGTCTCTTACCTTTGGTCTACTGTTTGATTTTTGATTTATCACTTCCGCTATCATAGCCCTAAGAGGCTGAAAACTAAAATCTTCACAGTTAGAGCTGGTCTGTGCTAGCTGCTCTCAACGTGTTCGTGTTCATATTCAAGCACACACGCAAACACTCTGGGCACACATAGGAGACTGAAATCTGCATACAGTAAGCAGTCAGATGGTATCATTGTAATATCTCCTACGATATGGTCTTTTCTAGTCTTATTTTGTCCAGTCCACTACACCCACACCCCCCAAAAAAATTATTTAAATCTTGAGTTAGAAAAAAAGAATTTATCATGATACAACATAAGTTGTGTTAAGCTTAATGCCTTGTATTTCTTCTAGAAATTTTAATATTTGTAAAGAAACCCTACAATGTGGTGACAAATATCTGAAAAATTATAAGTACATTCATTGATATTATCTGTATTATAACAACTCAGCACTGAGTCACAGAGATACAGTTTCTGTTCTGTTCAGTGGTTGGGGAAACTTAGAGTTTGAGTTGTGTTTCAACTCTTTTTCCAATCGCAGTCAAACGAAAATTTTCCAGGGGACATAAGCAAGCTTGTAAAGGAAAAGATGCTTTTCTTTGTTGCCTTTCACTGGAGCCCATGAAGTTTGCAGGGTATGCACAAAAGATGGCTGTGCTACTAGGTGATGACTGAGCTCAAGTGATTAAAACTTCAGATAAATTTGGTTAGTCCTTCACCTTTCAGAAAACATGAGAACACATAATTTCTTCAGACAGTTTTATTGAGGTTGGCTGTACGGCTCTATGTCTTGTGAATGGTACACACTGCAGAAGCTAAGCCAGCTCTTCCCAGTGTGGCCACTGGACAGCCCTCTCTACATGTGCTGATGGAGAGCAGCCCCAAGGCTCCTCTATCTCCTGTCAGACAGAAATGGTCACAGAAGGACAGAAACACAACAGAGAACTCCTGTGCTAGAACTTATGCCTTCCTTTCCCACAGTTACAATGACAAAGGGTAAGGACACTTATTTCTGTCTCCAGAAAGGAGATACTGCACTGTGTAATTTTGAGCTTGAGCACTCTCTCATTGGGAGAGCACTATCTCACTGTTTTTACATTTCATGTTTGAGTTACCAGTAGCCCTTCCAGTCATATCCAAGTATCACTCAGAGGTCTCGTGTCTAATAATTTAATGTATTTCTCTTAATTTATCTCAAAAACCATCTCATCAGCTCACAGTCAGAGCTGGTATGTCTGAAGGACTCACTGAAATGTTGTGAATTAATTACTTCTCTTAGAATTTGCCTGGGCAATTAGAATTGCAAAATGGGTAAAAATTGCTTCATGGCTATATGTAGCAGCTCTAGTGCAATCAAACCATGAATAATCTGTGAACCTAATACAAACTGTGCGCTGACTACCAAATACAGGCATGTTCAGAGGTAGACAGAGTGCTCATGAACGTGCCTACGTGGGAAATGCTGGGCATGGATGGAGCCTTGTTTGCTCCACTACAGTACAAATCACTCCTGTGTTAAGGGGATCGATACCGGCTGGTTCCTCAGAGAGGTCAAATCACTCCTAAAGAATTAAATTTCAAATTATAGCAGTTCTCAGTAGTCAGAGAGGAAAGATCAATACATTCCTGCCCAGAGAGTCACAAATCACTCTGACTCAGAGTCCTGGGAGGAATTTCCAGGAAGGACCAAATTCTTCAGAGACCCATCTGACTTTCTGCCAGGGCTGTCAGTGAAACAGTGTACAGATGTCAGGCAGAGAGTGTGCAGGTAGCTTGTTTGGTCTGGGTTTTAGAAGCTGAATAATTTTTGCGACAAATAAACACTTTGCCACTTCCCTAGGCTCAGTATACATCATAGGCTTCTTCCAGGTGCATTTTTCTGTTCCGTTGCTGTACAGTCCTAAGGTACATACGAATTCCTTGCAAAACTTGTTGTCATCCTACACAGCTGAGCCATTTTTTCTCTGCTTTTGTTTCCTCTTCTTTCTTCCATTGCAGGTTCTCCTTGTCTTTTTCTATACTGTTCTGCTCATTCCCGTTTCCTACCACCTCTCATAGCACTGACCTTCCCTCAAGGAACCAGTAACATTTCTACCTCTTTCTCCTATGCAATGAAGTTCTTTTCATCCATATTTTGTGTAGCCTAGGTGTTCTACAATTTCCCTTATTCCCCCTCGGTCTTTTTCTCTTCTCTCTCTGGCAAGGCACTGGCCTGGAAAAATTGAGGAGTGAGTTTTGGCAGCACTGAGATGGCAGAAGAAAAGCAGGGAGAAGGTATGTAGATAACTGCTAACCGGTTAACTTTATGGCTAGGAGTGTTTCCTATTTTCCCCTTTTTGTTTTTAATTTTCCCTGGACTAGAAGTGTTTGGTTTATTGGCACCTTCACACATTCCTTGGAGATTTTTAAGTGATTGAGTGGAAATTAGAAGGCATTGGACTATGAGTGAAGACAGCGCAGCCAACAATAAGAGGGTAACAACTGAATGAATGGGTATATCTTTATCACATCCTTCTTAAAGTTGACAGCTTTTGTGGTTGACAAGTCATATCCTTCTCAGTTGTTTGTGTCTAGAAGCTGTTCCACATCTTTCTTTTAAACCAAATGTTCAATTTATTTAAAAAAACCTAAACATGGCAGCCCTTCCACACAATGTTTTTCAGCTTGATTTCAAAAGGAAATAAGGTTTAGCAGGTAGCTATGTCATTTTCCTCTCTGTTGCTCTCCTAAGACCCTGACTGGTTTAAACTCATAGATTTCAGTCCCACTTGGACACACAGAGAACATCCTCACAGTCACCAACCACACACTCATATAATTTTGGCTGGAGAACCTGAATTTGTATCTCTAAGCCTGTCACTGTGATAACTGCTTATTTCTTGGCGGGGGTGGGGAAGTGTGTGGGGAGGCAGAATATGAGAGGAGCTAGTGGTAGTGCTCTCTGAAATTCATATGCTGAGAAGAATGAGAGGGAAAAAGGAGAGAGCTGGGGCAAAGGACAGAGCTCCTCAGAAACTTGCTGGCATTTCCTTTCCTTGGAGTCTGATTCAGATGCTAACTCTGGAACTATCTGAAGGTGAGGCTCTAGGTGAGATGCTGAATGGGGAGAGGGGGAGAGAAACCAATTTTCCTAATAGGGCCAAGTTACTCAATGAGTCATAAAACCACCGCAGTACTGTTACAGTCTGTCCTGGTTTGGGCACTAGAGGGGGCTACCAACAACAAGAGACTCAATAGAGAAGACAACAACAAAACAGATTATTATCTAGAGGCTATATATAAGCTATGGAACCCTGCTAAAAGCATAAAGCAATTTCACAAACAATGACCCAACAATGTTTTGCAAGAGGAAAAAATAACCAACTGCTCCTCTGAGCTGGCTGCTGAGCTGTGGAGCAAGGGAAGGAGGGAAGGCTGCCCTATGGGTGGTGCTGGTCCCACTCTAAGAGCCCCTGGAAAAGAGCAGTGAAAGGAACCCCAGGGGACCCAGAGGGAAAGATTCCACACTTGTGTTGCTGCTGGGTGGTTCCCAAACGATGGTGATGCTGCTCTGCACCAAGGGAGATGAGGGAGAGTGAGCTGTGATGACACCAAGGGATGTTGCAAGGAACCGAGAAGGAGCAGCCGCACCTGTCTCAGCACAAAGCAAGTCGAAAAGTGGGCAGGACTCCCGTTCCTTTGGCTTTTATGGGGTGCCCATTCTCACGTCTTCTCAGGGCAGCCTTCCAGGGTGTGCTGCCTCCCCATTGGATGGCAGTGCAGGGGCACCACACCGTCTCCGAGATTGCAGCATGAGGCAAGATGGCATTCCCACCAAAATGTCTGCAGCTGCCCTCGCCAAGAGCAGGGAGCTACCACTGCCACCCTGCCAGCATCACAGGGGGACCAGTGGTGCCTCCCATGGGGGTGGCTGAAGTAGCCACCACACTCACTGCCTCCCTCGCACAGACACCACCCACCCCACACATGCCGTGGCGGCCGGAGACTCTGTGGGCACTCGGCAGGGGCTGCCTTGTGCCCAGCGTGGCCATGCCACACCCATCACCACTCCTGTGTAGCTCCCACCACGCTCTGCTCATGGTGGAGTCGCAGGAGAAATGGTTGAGGGTGGCCCCGGCATCTGCCCTGCTGCCGCCCTGGCTCCGGCTCCAGCCCAGCACACATCAGGAGCCATGGGCTGAATGGTGGCGGTGGCATTCCCGACCCCGCACTGCGTGCGCCACCAGTGCCTCATGCTGTGGTGGCAGGGAAAGCCCTGCATGCAGCTCGGGCTGTGCCGCACCCACCGGTTCACTGACGGCAGGAGCATGGATCAGCTTGCTGCTTCTGGCCTCCTCTGCCACCATCCATGCTGCCACTCCACCACCAGGACCAGCCCTTGCCACCTGCATGGACAGCAGGACAAGCCCCCACTGTGGGTGGGTCCCTGTGCTCTCCGCACCCGGGTCCACACCCCACAAGGTGCTGGGACAAGCCAGGCCATGCGGGACCATCAGCCCACTGCGCTCTGCAGAGCCACAAGTCAAGCTGGGTCGGCCCTGTCGCAGAAGAATGGGTGGGGGCATCCGCCTCCACTTGCTGCATTCCCAGTCCCATTCTGACATGCATGGCACAGGGGTCCGGCTGCCATTGCCTGTTTCTCCCCCTCTCAGGAAAAACGTAAAAAAGTTTTAAAAGACAAAACCCCCTCTCCGTCCCCTCTAGAAAACCTTAGGGTTAAACCCATAACATAGTCAAACTATGTGTTTTTTTTTTTCAAAGTCATTCCCACATTTCCCTGAGACCTTGATATTGTTTAATATGGTATTGAAAAAAACCTGGAAAGCCCTGACAGGTGTGTGTTGTAGTGTGTGCCTGACTTGGAGTCAGCTTATTCTGCAAGTCGCAAGATCATTATTTGAAGTTCACTCTTTTTCTGACACGTTTTAGCTAGGGACAATGAATAGTGCACATAAAACTATGTAGAATTGTGGGCAAATTTAGAAAAATCACAGCATTATAGGTGACAGAAAATACTGATGGTCAAATTTCATCTTTCTGACCACATGGAGTACCACTTTATTTGTAAAGAAATTTTCACTTGAATGACTGCCATGGCTTTATCTACACCAGGGTAAGTGAGTTCCACAGCCACCAGTTTGCCCTCTGGTTATTTTCTGACACCATGTTATACTTGTTGGCTTCATCTATCTGCGTAACTTCTTTTTTCTTGGAAAGGCTGAAGAGGCAGGAAGGCAAATCCAGTGTACTCCAGCAGTGTGGTACAACAGGAAAGAAACTGTAGAGAAAACCAAATGGGCTGAAGACCCAGTATTTACCCTCCCTGTGTTTCTTGGAGATATTTTGTACTAGCTCTAATCTGGTCTCACTGACAGAATGCCCACTAGCGCCTGGATTTGTATCAGGTGCCCTCCTGGAGTACCTTCGTGAGTTTACTCTGACAGAAAATTGTGTTTGTGTGCTCCCTGCTTATTTTGCTCTGAGATGGTATAAATAGGACAATGGGAAGACTCACTCCAAAAGCATGTGTTTTAGTTGTAGGGTAATGCTAATGGAGGTGCACTTTAAAAAGACTGCTCAGGATGAGTGGTGGATCAGGAGGATGGCATACACTGCGCAGTGCATCTATCCTTTCCTAAAGACCTAATCTATGAATTTCTTTATGGGACACTCAGTTTGGATCATAGCATTTGGCCTTATGAAAATGCAGTTATTCCAACAACTGTTTAAAAGAACTGTAGGATTTCAATGCTGGGCTGGATCATAATTTTCAGTAATACCCTTTTGGGCTGCTTAGGACTGTTCTCCTACAGCTAATATCCAGGAATGATAGCCAAAGCAGGAAGTCAGATGAGATGAGTGTGTTCCAAAAATATGTAAAAGCACAGTGGTCCCTGAATTTTTCCCTGCTAGCCAAGACCTTAAAGGCTTTCGTCCTTAAACAAAAATTGGAGCAAGAACTATACTGTTCTTCATGTCACTAGGAAGGAGCATCCAAGGTCAAGAAATTGCAGCTGTATCTTCTCAACATACATCTGAAACCTGTTCAGAGGACCCAGTAAATGAAAGCTTTTTAATCTAGCTCAAACTTAACAAAATCTTTCTTTTCTGTCTTCATCTATTTCTTGTCTTTGGAGTGAAGCACAACACCTCCTTGTGGGAACAATCACTGCTCAAACAAAATTTGATTAACATGAAAATTTGCCTCCCTGAAAAAAATATGACCTTTGTTATTGCTTGTTTTCCTTCTATGCCATGATCACTTCTCCAAATGAACGCTATTAAACAAGAACTCTGTCAAATAAGAGTAAAATTGTGGGTTTTTCACTTCCACATTTTCCATTCCATCTAGCTCATTAGATTTTTACTCATTAGGTTTGTTGCAGTTCTCCTCAATCTCAATCAGCCTAACTAACACAGTCTTATCTGCAGATTTATTATTATTTTCGTGATTCACAAATATCTTTGATGACAGAGACCTTCAAGGTACCTTCTGTTGAAGATTTGAAAATTCACCACTTATCTTGCTCTATTCTGTTTCCTAGACAGTTTTTGGTCCATAATAACACTGGTTCTTCTTCACTTGAATGACTCTTCAGTAGGAAAGCTTACTGAAATGAAAAGGGCTCATTTTCTGGTTTGGCAGAATCATCACACTGGCTATTCAACTGATTTCTGGTTCAGAAGGGTCCTCAGATCCCCGGGTTTGGGGCTGCTGACTGTTTTGTGTGTTCAATATCCTGCCTGGGATTCTTTAAAAAAGAATAAATAATCAGTTTTCTCATAGTTTCAAGAATGTTTTCAAGAAATAGCCATTCTGTGGCAAATTACCTCCTTTCATTTTCTTTAAACCCAGCAAAAAAGAGATGCGAGAAGTGTCCACTTTCGTTCAGAAATCTCTTACTAATGGCCTGTTTTAAAATTTTTCAAGACATTCTCCTTTATCTGTTTGGATTTTTTTTTTCAAATAACTTTAAAATCTTGGTGAATATCCTTTTGCAGAAATTACACACGTACAGTCTGCAGATGATTTATAGTTCTACATTCATGATAATGTCAATCAATTTTTTTTTCAGTGAAGACAGAAGAACTCACTCTTCTTTCAAAGCTCGACACATCAACATCCTTTTTAGGGTAAAAAGCAAGTAAATTTTGCTGGATTGTTAAAATTCTATGTAATCAGTTAAAATGTTAGAAGCTGATGACAAAATATCCATGATGGCAAGACATTAGCTAATAATATATAATGTACATGAGATTATCTCCCAGTCATTAGCTTCACAACAGATGTTAAAAAATACCATTTGTCTTTGCTATTGTTTACTTCAATCTCTTTCAACAAATTCTATATAAAAAAATGGCAAATGCTAAATAAAGGACCTGCCAATCCTGCTCCTGTTTTCAATGGCCCTTTGCAGGTGCCCTTCTGTCCTCTTTCACTATATAGAATATTTGCTACTTCTCACTGCAAGTCAAGGAGAGAAATAGTCTCGTTAGTAATATTAAGCATACATTATTCCCAAGCCAATAGGACAATGCAACAATAGAGTGGTAAACTCCACATTTTTTAAGTAAAATCACCAGTATCTTGTGGATAATAAAAGAGATAATAATATTGGTATGCATATTAACTCTATTTATTCTAATTCCCTGACCATTACACTACAAAAAGTGATAAGCAAATGTAGAGTTTCATACAGCTTCTGGAAAAGTTAAGAATATGAAATTATATTAACAGGTGCTCTGTTTCAGAACAATGGTCAATTTATCCCAGTTTCTAGCAAAGACCATCAACTGCTATCCAGGGAAAAGTAAGGGCAAAGCAAATGCACATGGTTCATACCCAAACTGCTCTCCAAGATCTGCCTATCTTCAGGATAGGAATTCCCCAAGCTTAGTGTGGATTTTATGTTCAATAATCCTCAACAACCTTCTGTTCTTACACTTGTCCTGTCTCTCCCTGACTCCATGTGAACGTTTTGCATCTACAGCCTCCATTAACAAGGTGCACCACAGATCCACTTTCTAAGATTTTTTTTTGGCTTCATGGCACACCAGAAGAAAGGATGGTGCCTTCTGAGACCGGTAGACTGAATTGGGCTGGTGGTGGACTGAAGTTGAGATCTAATCTAGATTTGGTTGGGATCTAATCCTTAGACTGGGAAAGATTCCAAATAATCAGTTCACTCTGCCCTCTTTTGTACTACTGCAAGCTCATAGGAACTACAGCTGAGAGAAAAGGGGGGTGTCCAGCCCTAGAGGTACCTTTCCTTCTTTTTTTTTTTTTCCTGGAGAGCATATTGCTGCTGCTAAGATGTTAAGCATAGCATTGTCACCTCCCAGTGCTAGTTGATGCTACTAGTGATAACTGTAAGTTCAAGAAGGTGATGTATGTGTACACAGAAAACACAGATTCTGGACCGAGACAATTCACCAGTCTCTGCAGCTGGGTGATACACTAGGCAAAAATTTTGAAATGCTTATTGCAACCTACATGTCACCTGCCTCACACTGTTTGCCGCTGCAGTGTCCTTTGTATTACTTGTTATTACAGTATCTGGGCATCTGAATTGTGCTGTGCTCTGGATCATGGTGGAAAAAAAAAAAAAAAGTGAGGATAGAAACCCGGTTGCATTGTTCAGTCTATCTCACTGCAAAGGGAGATGTGTTCCCTGCAGCAAATGTGAGTGTACTCATAGTTTTAAATATCTCAAGTAATTGTGCTTTCAGGTTTCCCTTACAAGGCTATTCAACACTTCAAAGTAGCTCAAGCTTTTACTGGCATTCTGTCTAAATATTCCCTTCTTAATCTCATCTCATTACTTCCTAAGTAATTGTATTGTGTCCTTGGGGTCTATTCACTTTGCACATTTACAGACTGCTACCCTGTTCCCCTGAGTGTAAGCCTCACTCCAAGGCAAAAGACACATTTCTACATTTGAAATATTTCCTTCAGCCTATCCATGATTATTTTTGCAATCTCCCATACTAAGATGGTCTATACAGATACATCAGAAAGTAAATTTCTGACTTCAGAGGCCTGTGACCTATTCGGCCTTCTTCCCCTCTCCTTTGAGCTCTTTTCAACCCACATATATTCATGTGAATACTCCTTTGAGCTCAAATACTCTTTAAATTTCTTGAGTTTGCAAGGCTGGGTTCAATAGACAAAGTAGAAAAAGAAAAAGGAAATGGAAAGGAAAACACAGAGGTGGGGGGGGGAATCTCCAAAACTCAAAAGGCCTATAGTCTGTTGGTAAGGGACATTTTTTAAGCCTTTCATAGTCTGTGGCCAGTTTCCATTTTTCAGATGTAGTGAGTTAAAAAATATTCTTTTTCCCTTTTTGTAATCTCACTTGATAGAACAAAACCTAATAATTCTTCTTCATTTATTGCTTTTTTTTGTGTCCAGTTCTGAAAATAGTTCTTCTCCCTTCTTCTCTCACATAAGATTGTCTGTGACATGCTTACATGATTGTAAGTGATTTATCTTTCTAGTCTTATTTTCATCTTCTCTGAATGGCTTCCAGTTCACTATGAATTATTTGATAGTATGGCAAGATGTAATCTAAGCTTGCCATTTTCCTGGCTTTCTAGCAAATATTTTGTGGACACGAAATGCATACATATTAGAGAGAAAGGGATGTTGTACTGTTATGGTATTCATCCAGTCCCCTACAGGCTTGGGAGAGTGGGTTGTTTTAGCAGGGATGCAGTAAGGGATATTTCTTGTTTCTGCCTGAATCCAGAAACGGCTGGATTGTGCTCTTAAGTTGAGATACATAAATGATGGCTGGCCAGTGTGGCTGACAATCCTGGGACAAGGGCTGCTTTCCAGACACTATTTAGAATCCATAATTCCAAAGGTGGTTTTGAATTAACCCAAAACACTTAGAGTTCACGATGAACTACATGAAGAGTTAATGAATTCCCACCCTGCTAGGTTATGCTGCTACTTGCCTAGAGATGACTGTTTAAAAACTATTTTGGTTATGACTACACATTGCAAGAGTTGTTGAGATGGACCAAAATATTTGGAAGATTGAAAGTATTTTAATATGGCAGTAGGATATAAGGCACATTTTGCTATTTGTGTCCAATTTTACATTTTTAAAGTGCTTGAATGTCTGGAATTATCACATGGATATGACTTAGCAGCCCTGCTTTCCTGACTCTGTCAAGTAGAGAAAACAAGAGCAAAGGGAAATTAATAACATCCCTAATGAGTATAATTTCTTTTCTTATGGTAAACATTTCTTGCATTCAACGTAAACGCCCCATGCAACTCTACTTTGTTTTATATGTGACTGATCACCCATTCAAGTAATGGCAAAGGGAAACTTCTGTTGAATAGTTAGCATGAACCAGTGCAATTCAGTTAAAATACTTGTGATTGCACAAGCTTTCCTGGGGAAAACTCTGGACCTGAATGCACAAGAGAAATGGACTTTTTGTTTCTTTGAGTCACTAGTGCTATGGACTTGTGACTGCTGTACATTGCCATAACAGTCACAAGGTGAAGCTCCTGCAGATTTACAGCCTGTGTTGGCTCATTAGGTTGACAGGGATGTCATGGGTGAGACTTACTCCAATGTTCCTCTTGCCTGTGGTGGGGATGTGCACTTGTGAGTGGCAGGGTGAAATAATTTCAATCTCAGAAGGAATATGATGTCATGACTGCTTTGTCTGCAGCTCAGCTCAGTGTTTTCACACTGCAGTATCAGTAACAGGGACAGCCTGGGGCTGCAGGAGCAAAGCGTTGAGCTGTGATCAGTGTGAGCCCATTGCGTGACGACCTCGTGCAGCCCCGAGCTCGCCTGGGAGGAGGAAATGTGGCAAGGGGAGCTCCCAGGAGGACCTCAGGCTTCTTCTGGAAGTAATGGAAACAGAAATGCCGCCGGCACTTGGGGAAGCAGCTCCCCCAGACCCAGTGGGGCTGCACTATTTTACATCAGTTGAAGATTCAATCCTGTGCTTGAAGTACATCCTTAAACTGAATGAGAACAGCACTGCTAAATGCCTTCCTGTTTAAATGATGAATTCAGTGACTGAAAGAAAATGAAATATTTATGGTACAAAGAAATTGCAGTTGCTAAAATGAAGCACAGTTGAAATAAGGATACAGAGGGAACCTGAGTTCTCTCTTTCCTTTGTTTCCTACTGGTTTACACCAATGAAACTGCCATCAGAATTAAACCTTTATCTTCAACAGATTATTGCCTTTTAAATGATGAATAAAGAGATTGGAAGATTCCTCTCCAAAACTTCTTGCCGAACCTAGGCTCTTAGAGGGCCTTTTGACCACTAGCAACTCTCTTGGTCCCTGACAAAACCCTAACTGTGTCCACGGTTTCACATCAAGCCCTTCCATTGGAAAAGCTCTGCACTCCCTGTGCTGTGGCCTCCTAGTGTCAGCCCTGTTGTCAAGTGATGTAATAAATGGTATGAATACTCCTCAGTATGAGCCTTTGAGAAATTATCCCTCCCTAAACTACTTTAGCATAGTCCACAAAAACCAAACCAAACCAAAAAACAAAAAAACCCTGAACCAAACAAAAAACCCAACCCAAGCAAAACAAAACAAAAAAGAAACAAATCGAGGAACATCCTCCCAAAACAAACAAAAAACAACCAAAAAACCCCCCCCAAAACCAACAAAATGAACGAACAAAAAATCCAAACCACAAAATCTCTGTGGGCCAGAGGTACTGAGGTGGCTGCCTGCGAAGCAGTGTTTTGGTAAGGGTGTGCCACACCACTTGAATCACCAGAAGTGAAGGATATTCTGTGCACTGGTAATTCTAGCTGCCTATAGACCAAAAAACCCAATCATACTCATAATTAGAGTAGTAAAGTGTACGAATAATGACGTAGCAAATTCTTCTGTCAAAATTATTCGATTTAGTCGAATCTAAAGTTCATTTCAAAAGCTGCATCAGAATGTCATAGTCTTAATAGATTTAACAATAAAATGGAAGATGGAATGGAAGATCAGTGCATGCAAACTAAGGATCATAGACCAGCACACGTTTAATGATAATTATGCAGTGATTGGGTAAAAATTATACCTAATTATGGAAAAATTCTTGATGCTTCTCTGTTTTTTTCCTGAAAAAAATCTAGCACAGTGATCACTGATGGTGAGGGGGAAAAAATGTAGATCAGAATGCTAGAAATTATTAAGACAGAACCCAAATAAATAGAAAAACTTATTATGCTATGATGTTAATCTGTGATACCCTCTTACTCTGACCACTGCACAAAAGGGTGTAGGAAAACTAGAAAAGATAAACGAAAATGTCATAAGCATGCCAATATCTATGGTGTTATTTCCAGTAAAAAACAAAACACTGTGTGGATAAAAAATCAGAGTGCTTCTTTGCCTGGAAAAGGAGAGAACAAGATGGGTACAAGAGAGAAATATAAATTCAGAATTGATATGGAGAACATGCAAAAAACCGAAAATATTCACTTTTTTTCACATGGGCATTAGAGACACTAAGTAAAATTTGAATCAGCGAATCACAGAAATCAGGTTCAGGTTGGAAAAGACCTCTGAGGTTGTCAAGTCCAACCTATGACTAAACATCATGATGTCAAAAAGACCATGGCACGAGTTCCACATCCAGTGTTTTCTTAAATATCTCCAGGGATGCTGATTCCACCACCTTAAGATAAATTTTAAATAAACAAGTCTATTTTTGCACAATTCAGAATGCAATACAGAATTTATTGCTGTCAGATGGTGTCAAGGAAAAATAGACATATGGATTCAAAAACAATTCTTCAAATTAATCAGAAATAAATCTATTGATAGTTATTAACTGTAGCAGTATGAATGCAACTAATGAAAGAAGGCCTCCATCCATCAATATTCAGAAGCTGTGTCTTTTCCTCTTTCATTTTTTGAACACTGAGAAAGACTAGAGAGACAGAAAGATATGCATAGCTTTAAGAAAAGATTGCAGTGAATTTTGTTCCTGTATTGTACTTCCCTGGCAGAAAAGTAGGAACTGAAAAGATGGAAAATTCATTTCAAGATACAGGTGTTTGAGGAGATTCTTTGGTCCAAGTTTGACCACAGGGATTACTTCAGTGCTCTCACGGTTCAGAAGTCAGGGGGATGAGGGTGTCTCTCCCCTCACTTCTAGTGCTGCAAATCATCCCTAAGTCAGTATTATCTCTGAAATTTCAGAGCCGTTGATGACTTAAAAGCACAAACCCACTGACAACTAAGTGTGACAGTGATTTACCACCTGCCTGTCACATTCAGATATCTGTTGCAACAAGTTCACCACTGACAAAAAGTGAGATCAATAAAGAACTGCTGTCCTCCACAGAAATCTCAGTTTTGTTTTTTTCTGTGAATTGCCACCAAAACCAGCTAATCCTCACCCTGCAATACCACGCGCTTGCCCAAGGCTTTATTGCATATCCCCCATAAAATTGATAGCAGTTTCCTTATTCTAGACAAAACATTTACAATTATCTCATTTGTCCTAGCAACAGAAATAATGAGGCAGATTCAACCTGTCATACAAAATGGCCTGAAAATGCTTTACAGATACTAAAAAAAACCTAAATCCAGAAAGGCTGTATGAAAAGACAAAAGAAAACAAATAGGTCTTTGGACTTTCAGCTGGAATTTCAAGGCATACTACAGTTCTTTCCAAACCATATTTTATTCTTTTCAAAGTATTTGGAAGATCCAAAATGACATGTTTCTCCTAGATGTGATATTGCTTTTATAGGGATTTACTTGGTATCATTTTTTATTTTGCCTCACCTTTTAAGGTTTAGAAACTCACACTACTTACCTTAAACCAAATTCTAATGAAAACCTGGTATGATAAAAAAGTTTTAAGAGAGTAGAATGCCCACTCACATTTTTTGAATGTTTATCATGCCAATTTTATTCTGATATTCCACTTTTTAGAAGTTTTGGTGCACAGATGGTAGTGGCATGCAGACTGCCTTTGTGAAATCACAGAACCATTAAGGCAGCCTGTGTTTCAAGAAATTGTTATCTTACTCTCTTAAACTTGCTTGTGGCTTTATGCACATCCTATAGCAAGAACCATTTTTGCATGTCCTATAACAAGGAGTGCTGGGGAGCTGTAGTGTCTCTGATACTCTGTTAGCGGCATAGAGCAGAGCTGAAAGGTATCTGTCTCTGTTCTGCATCACTACTCCTTAACCCCTGATCACATGGTAAGAGATCCTGCCAAATGCCATGGGCAGGGCAATGGGGAGAAATGGGCAGGAAGTTCCCTAGGCTCTGCTCACCTACATAGGTTAAGACTTAACGCTCTTTACCCGAACTGGAGAGTGCTTTCTTGCTTGCTCAAACATTTTTTCTTCTCTCTTGTCATCTGAAGATGTGTTACACATTCTTCTTTACAGTTATTACATTCCTCTCCTGCTCTAGAATTTCTTCTTTTTCTGTAATTGATAGAAACAACAACAAAAAATTTTTACTGTTTTGAAAAAAAAATCCTCAGATAATTTAAAAGCACTGAAACAAAATGTTTTAATCTAATCCAAATTTTTTCCTTTCTCTTTTCATTCAGAACTTGTTGATTTTGCTCAAAATTTAGAAATACTTTTGGTCTTCCCCAGTAGTCAGTAATTGTTGTATTTACTGTGTGGAAAAGCATGCTAATCTTACCATTTGCACTGATTATACACGGGTTGACAGGTGGCTTTTTAAAATACACTTCACTTTCCTATAAAAACAGTAGAAATTGAAGAGTTTAAAAATCCAATCTCTTCTCACTTTAGCCTGGTAAATCTTACTGGGTCTCATTGAGCTTCCAATGAACCAAGACCCTCAAGTCTTTCTCATTAGGGCTGCTCTCTATCCCTTTTCTGTCCAGCTAGTATTTATGCTTGGGATTACTCCAGCGCAGGTGCAGGACCGTGCACCTGGCCTTGTTGAACATCATAAAGTTCACAGTAACTCACCATCTCAAACGTCCTCTGGATGACACCCCTTCCTTCAGCACATTGACAGCATCACACAGCTTGGTGTCATCAGCAAACTTGCTGAGGGTGCACTCAATACCACTTTCCGTGTCACTGTGAGTAATGTTAAACAGCACTGATCCCAATACTGACCCCTGAGGAGCACCACTCATCACTGTTCTCCACTTGGACATCTAGCCACAACTCTTTGAGTGCACCATACAGTCAATTTCTTATCCACTGGTTGGTCCATCCATCAAATCCATGTCTTGTATTTAGAGACAAGGATGTCATGCAGGACCCTGTCAAATGCTTCACACAAGTCCAGGTATGTGGCATCATTTGTTCTTCCCTTATCCACCAACCCTGTCACGCTATCATAGAAGGCCACCAAAATTTCACACGAATTTTGCCCTTTTTAAAGGGCAAATGTTGGCTGTCATCATTGACCTCCTTGGTTTCCATGTGCCTTTGCATAGTTTCCAGGAGTATCTGCTCCATGATCTTTGTAGGTACTCAGATGAGACTTACTGCCCTGTAGTTCCCTAGGTCTTCCTTTTTTCCCCTTTTTAAAAATGGTAATTCTGGTTCTGTTTTTCCAGTCTATGGAAATTTCACTGGACTGCCACAGCTTCTCAAATATAATGGATAGGGGCTTGGCCACTTCATCTGCCAGTTTCCTCCAGATTTATGGATGCATCTCATCAGGCCTCAAGGACTTGTTCATCTTTACATTCCTTAGATGTTCTCAAACAAGGTCTTATCCCATAGCAGGCAGTTCTTCAGTCACTCAGTCCCTGCCTTTGCCTTCTGAGACTTGGGTAGTGGGACTGGAGCACCTGTCAGTGAAGACTGAGGCAAAAAAAATTTTGAGTACCTCAGCCTTCCCTATATTCCAGATGATCAGGTACCCTGTTTCCTTTTGAAGATGTCCTATATTTTCCTTTGTCTTCCTTTTATCAACAACATACCTGTAGAAGCTTTTCTTGTTGCCCTTGGCCAGATTCGATTCTATGAGGACTTTAGCTTTCCTAATCTTATCCCTGGCTGCTCAGTTTCTCTGTATACCTCCCAGACTACCTGCCCTTACTTCCACCTTCTGTAGGTTTTCTTTTTGTGTTTGCACTTGTCGAGGTCTCCTGGAATTTTTGCCTGACTTCCTCTTTGTTGGGATGCATTGCTCCTGAGCTTAGAGAAAGCAGGTAAAGGTCTGTGCTCTGTTATAGAGGGGTATGACTAGGTGAGGGCTGAATAGCAAGGGCTATGAGCAAGAGGAGGAAGGCCTGAGATTTTCCTGCATACACTTGATTTCCTCATAAAGCGTAATACCAATGTGCATCATTACCAGTGGCATTCCCTCTCAAATAATATAAAGTTTTTCTGAGGGTGGAAAAACTATAAGAAAGAATAAGAGTTCAAGCCAGAGTGTCCCAAGCACTGGAAAGGCTGGGAACAGTCCAGATTTCAAAGAGATGCTTGACTGCATTCTTCAAATATCTCTGTGAAACCCAGTTACACGTGACACAGAAATGGTATACTCATTGTGCTGGGATCATTTCTAACTGGAATTCAGCCAGACCTTTTTAAGCAGAAAGGCAGGCAGGGGCACAATCCTGTCATTGAATGTCCTTGTCATTTTATCTTCATTCCTCTGATTCTTTGCAGATGTTGCTTTGGAAAATGTTTTAGTGCTTTTCTCATTTCAATTACCATCAGTTCACACTCAGTTCATAATGGCAGAATAATTGAGCAGGAGACTAGTTCACCATCCTTGTGGATCTTTTTGACATTTACTTGTGGTTCCTCTAGTTTTTTATCTTGCAACATATTTTTCCTTAGAAAATTAAATTTAAAAGTGTTTGAAGATTCGAAAAAAGTACAAAGATTGATTACTTTGGTAACTTTATTTTAACATTAGATTAACATTTTATGGATTATAATGACATGTCCTAAATAAAAAAAGATTACAGTAACTGTGAGATGTATGACTCAATATGAAGTCATCACAGAGCGTAATTCACGTCTTTACAACAAATTCACATTAATAAAACATAATAATTATATCCTGATGCCATTATAACCGTGCCATTATACAAACTCTAGGTGCATAAATTATAGTGAATACTAAAGTCAACTGAGCATTTATTGTCAGCTTCCTTATCCATAATTTATGATTAATTTTTCTTACATTAATATAAACATTAGAATGATTTCTGTTTTTATAAATAGCATCATTGTAACTAAAACTGAGGATTAAATAATTAAGAAATTATGACCTTGGTGATACTTTGCAGACGTAGGGTTGATATCCAGCTAGTGATTCTACTCTATAACGTAATTCACTGACCATGATAAAACATTGGATTAGCTATGCTAATAAATGTAGATGTTTACAATCACTAAAAATTTGATAAGAGAAAAGGTGTTATCAAGATGCTTTCAGCAGCATTGTACTTCCCTTTCTACAATAAGACTTCTAAATAACTATCAAAATGTTGGTTTCTACGGAGACTTGGAAATAGTGGTTGCACAGTGTGGTGATCAGGTACTCTTTCTGGAAACAAATCAAGAGAGAAATAATTATACCAGTCTTCAGAGCTACAGTGTCAAAAACTGAACTAATTTCTAAATATGGCAGACATTTATTAACCAGTCTAAGAAAATAACAGGGTTTTTTCTGTGTTAAGTTTTAACTTATCTAGACCTTTGAATTTGTTATATACATATATTTGTTAACACAAATATTATTCCTCCTAAAAGTAAGGAAGAAAAATCATCAGAATATTCCAGATCAACCATCAATGGACACAAATATTCAAACACAATTGAAGAATTTTGGAAGACAGTTCAGGTAAGCCTTTCCCAAACTTCAGTACACAGATTTATAAATGGTTGCCTGAATACCTTTTCTGCAATGTCACACATGCTGTTCAGAGCAGAATGAGATGATGTGGACTATTAGGTGCAGGATTCTCAGGAATCCAGGAAAACTCACTCACTATTCCTTCAAAGCAGGAAATTCACTCACTATTTTTCCTGCTCTTCTTTTCTACCCTTTGGCAAAAAACCCCAACAAACTAAGGACAGTCAGAGAAAGAGGACTTTGCTCACTTGGGCTGTGTAATCTTAGCACAGAACAGGCTGTTCTGACAACATTTGCATTGACAGTGGAAAAGAAAGAGAGCTCTTCTAGCCAAGCAATAGACTGAATACCACCTATTCATGGTACTCTTTTTGCCTTCAGTGCCACAGAAGAGACAACCAGCCTTGCCTGAACCCTCCCATCCTTGCTTGCCTTTGGCTGGGGAGAAAATGGACTGTCTTCTGTTCCTTGTGAATCTCTGCCTGTTCCACAGGATCAACCTTGGTATCAGGCTAAGAAGATGCTGCTNAAGGGTTCCTGCCACTAGGTTGTGCCACAACAGCTCTGCCACCCCCCCCAGTCATGAAGGATAAAGACTTCTGCTTGCCCCATTAAGGTTATACCAACCAAGCACAGTGGGTGCTAAGTACTGTGGCACTGAAAGGCACAGCATCCGGGTACCGCAGACAAACGACTAAATTCATTTCTTCTATTTGACTTTATTAGATTTGTGAATGTAGGAACCATTATCCAGCCAAATCTTGAGAAAGTGCTTATGGAGTCAAGCTGTTATTCTGCTCTCCCTCCAACACCTCCATTTCTTCTCACTGCACTCCTTCTTGCACAGACACTTGCCATCCAATCTTTCAAATCCAGTTCTAGGATGCCTTTCTGTAGTCCCTCCATCAACTCACCCGCTTTAGGGTTTCACATCCAGGTGTTTGGTAGAAAATTCAACTTTTCTCCTAAATTTTTTTGATTTGCTTTTACTACTGAGGGATTTGGGGGACTTCAGTTGTACCTTCTAGGTACAAGAAACAGAAACTTTCTTCCCCAGCAGGAAACAGGAACATCAGCTGAAGTCACATAACTTGCTTAGTATTTCCTACGGTTTTCAGATATTTCATATCTTGCAGTCTAAAGCTGCTCTCACACCTGTGATTTTTTGCACAAAGCAATCAGAATTCAAACAGAGGTCTATGTCTTCAGGATTCACTACATCATAATCAGGCTCCTCATCGTCTGGATTGTTAGTTGGATGAGACTGAATTTCTTTTCTCTTTTTATTTCTCATATCCCAGCTTCATATTTGTGCCCAAAAATTCTCCAGGGGCAGAAAGCATCTACAAGATTTTAATGAGGAGACTAGTCTTGGATGAGGCAAACTTTGTCTAGTCCAATGTCTGAAGACACAGCTCAAAGTTAGCTAGAGAAATGCTGAAAAAATGGATCTGTATAAACAAAAAGAATAGCAGACCCTTTGCATTGCAGGGAGAATATTTCTGGTAATGTGGTAATTGTGCTAGTTTCAAGAAAAAAATTTACAGGGAACCTGATAAGATATTTTAACTCCATTTATCCAAGCCTAATGTTTACCAATACATTGTAGTCTTAATCTTGAAAATTTCCTCATGCTTTTAACTATTGCTCACACATTCTTATTCTATACATCTTTTATACAGTGTTTATTATTGTAACATGAATCAAGCTGATTTTTTTTCCTTTCAGTGGTATATCTATACATACAATAATTCTCAATATATGTATTTTTTTAAAATATCCTCAGATACAATTTTGAATGCCTTTGCTTGAGATTTGAACAGTGGGGGGAAAACACGTCTATAGTAAAACAATGCTATGCACTTCACCGGAAGGTAAAGGTACAAAGGGGCCATCTGTTGAATGTGTAGAGCAAAACTCTGAAGGAAACAACACCAAAGAAGTATTGATTTTCTTTATGCAGTGATACTGCCTGTGCCACTGAGAATGCCATGAAAAAAATATGGTAATTGGGTTACTGGGCCCTGTCCTTCACACTCCTTTGCAAAAGAATATTTTTACTCAGGTGAATCTTCTCAGGAAAGCTCCTTATATAACCGGCCTGCCTAAAGGTGCTCCCACGCAAAAATACTTGAGTGATTACACCCAGAGCTATTCATAGAAAAAATTCCCAGCTGAAATATGAGGATTAAACACTTTGCTGCTCTTTCAGGGAACTCAAATTCTTCTAAAAGCTCTTTGGCCCATGTATAAAACTACCAATAGGAAAAAAAAAAGAAGAAAGAAGGTGGTAGATACATTATGCACAATTTTTTCAGAAAGTTATTCCATTGACGTATAGAGAATATCCTGACTGAGCCTTCACATAGTGAGAAAAAATTGTTTCCCTGTGAATTTTGTATTATTGTCCTCACTTTGAGTGTCCAAATTGTTTTTCAATAATTCTCCTATTTGCCTTTTTGCAAAGGTAAGGATGGAATGAAGGAGATTTGCTGCACATGTGATTGTGTCAAGCTGTAAATTCCTCCCTAAATTTTTTAAATCACTCTGATGTCTGACAAGGAGTTGGAAAAATATAAATGTTAAATTTTATGGTTTTTTTCCGTGTTACCGTAGTCTGCAGTTCTATTATAAACTGTCATCTGTAATACAATCAAAGGAAAATTGGTAGGAAACCTTACTGTAGTCCAGGGAACATTCCTTTTTACATTAATTTACTGACTTTAATAGGACTTAGGCAGTCTGGCTCAATCCGGAGTTTTTGGAAAAGTTAGACAAGACTGAGTCAGAAAAGACTGGATTCTTTATGGGATATCCCGAAAACTTACCGTGATTTACAGCAAAGTATTATGTAAAAAAAATTGTTTCCTCATTGAGTCAGAGCTTTTCAAGTATTAAAAATATGTCTATAGCATCCCTAATGTAGTGCTTGTACCTTTCTCGTGGCTGATTGACACCACTGTCAGTTTCTATCTTAAAAACTTAGTAGCAAATTAAGTGTTGTAAAGGGTTGCTGGGCTTCCTTATCTCCCCTTACTTTCCTGTCACGGCTTGGCTTTTGGACTGTGGTGGTTTTACCACTAGAGGGCGCAACAAGATGAAAGATGTAATAGAGATGCAACAGCAAACACAGGTTTATTTCCTATGGGGCTATATAGACCTTATAGAATCCCACTAGGCATGAAACAAATGCACACAACAGACCGGACAACATTATGCAATAAAATAAAAAGAAAACAAATAATAAACTGCTCCTCCAAGCAGGCTGGTAGGCTGAGGAGTAAGGGAAGAAGGGAAGGCCGCAATGTGGATGATATTTACCAGTCCTGGAGCTTCTGAAAAATGAGGAACAGTGAAAAAGACCCCCCCAGGGAACCCCAAGGGAAAGGATACCAAACTGTGTTGCTGCTGCGTGTCTCTCCTGCTGCCACTGTCAGAGCTTTGATGATGCTATGTGGTGAGGGGAACCGGGAGGAACTGGAAGGAGCAGCAGTCNAGCAGGCTGGTAGGCTGAGGAGTAAGGGAAGAAGGGAAGGCCGCAATGTGGATGATATTTACCAGTCCTGGAGCTTCTGAAAAATGAGGAACAGTGAAAAAGACCCCCCCAGGGAACCCCAAGGGAAAGGATACCAAACTGTGTTGCTGCTGCGTGTCTCTCCTGCTGCCACTGTCAGAGCTTTGATGATGCTATGTGGTGAGGGGAACCGGGAGGAACTGGAAGGAGCAGCAGTCGTGCTTCTCTCAGCTCTGAAGGAAGCCAAAAAGAGAGAGGACTTCCATGTTCTGTGGCTTGTATGGGCTCTTGATATCGTGTGAACTTGGGGTCCTCTTCCTGGCCAGGCTGTCCTCTGGTTGGACAGCTGCGTTGGGCACTGCCTCTCTTCGAGATTTTCACCATGAGGCCAATATGGCATTTCCCACCAAAAAGCAACATGGTCGGCACCCAGAGGTGCCAGCAGCACTGCCCTGCCACTTGCAGGGACCCTGCCATGGGCACTGGGGCTGCTGGGGGGCTGCCCATGAAGGTAGCTGTCACTGCAGCACGGGGAGGGGCTGCAGGGCTGCAGCCACCCCTGGCGGGGCTCCTGCCAGCCACCCGCTGCCACAGGGACCTGCTGCAGGCCGTGGGGGCTGCAGGGCTGCCCCGGGACCAGCCGCTGCTGCCCTCCCATTCACAGCCCACAGTGTGGCCGTGGGAGAGCGGGCAGGGGTGGCACCAGTGTCTGCTGTGTCTGGTGGGACAGCTAGAGCAACAGCCATGGCCGCCCGCCAGAAGAGGGGCCAGTGCCACCCTTGCCAGTGTCGGTGTCCTGCTCCAACTCAGAGCACAGGCAGCAAAAGCAGCCACAGACCAACAGCTCTGAGATCACACCGCTCGTGCTGCTCCACTGGTGGCAACTTGGGTGGTGTTAGGATGAGGGAGACTGGCTGCCCCACGCTCCTCCAGAGCAGGGATCCCCCTGCTGCTGGCCACGAGGGGGACAAGGGGAACCGGCTGCCTCGCCTCACTCTTGGTCCCACGCCACAGTGGTATGTGGGGGGAGGAATGGCTCCGTGCCCGCCATGTCCCCGGTCCCTGCACCGACGGTGGTGCAGGGAAAGAAAGCGGCAGGCACACAGGCTAGGGCTCCACACCCTAACGGCTGCCTAGCATGGCACGAAGCAGTGGGGGCATGGGGTCAAGGGCTCACCTGGGCGAGAGAACTGGCACCGTGGGAAACAACAGGAAGGATCTTGGCTCCAAACTAGTCCCACTGCACTTCTCCCCAGTCCTGCCAAGCCCAAGGTCCCTGGAGCAGGGATCAGTCGACTTTGCTCTGTTTTCCGTTCCCAGAAATTTTAGGGAAAACAGAAAAAAAAAGGGTTTTATGCTTCTCTCCCTCTTTTTCTCCCAAGAAAATGGGACACCCTAACTTCAAACCCATTACATGGACACAACTGGTTGTTTGCATTTGTACTGACAACAGCACGAGGGAGTGTTCTCCCTAGATCAGGAGAACTGTAGCCTTCAATTACCTGAAGGGAACCTACCAGAAAACTGGAGAGATACTTTTTGCAAAAGCATATAACAACAGGACAAGAGGGAATGGTTTCAAATTGAAAGAGAGTAGTTTAAATTGGATATTAGGAAGAAATTCTTTACTGTGAGGATAGTGACACCCTGTCACAGGTTGCCCAGAGAAGTTGTTGATGCCTCATTCCTAGAAGTGTCCAAGGCCAGGTTGGATGGGTCTTTGAGAAACCTGATGTAGTGAAAGGTGTCCCTGCCCATGGCAGGGCAGTTGGAACTAGATGATCTTTAAGGTCGCTTCCAATCCAAGCCATGATTCTATGACAAAAGACAGGGTGTCCAGGAACTGCTGCCTTGAATGTACATGTATTTACGAAGAATCATTATGAATCAAACCAAAGAAATTGGAGAACAAATGGAAAAGCTGTGTTCTGCCTTATCCGTCTGAATGACCCAAGCATTCTTCTTTTTATAAGGTGGTCTGGTTCGAAATGCAAGAGTTGTGCTAGGAAGACCTGCTTAGGGATATTGGGGAGGTGAGCCCAAGTCTGGGGCAATGCTCTAACTACTGGGCTATCATCATGTAGCAGTGTGTGCTATACTTACAATCCATATATGCCATATATCATGGTGCAAGTGAGATCAGTGAGATGTAAGAGATCATAGAATTACAGAATGGGAGACATTGGAAGAGAGCTTGTAAGATCATCACTCCACCCACACTGCTCAAGTAGGGTCAGCTAGAGCCACTTGCACAGGACTTTGTCCACATTTGAAATATCTCGTAAGACAGAGACTCCACAATCTCTTTGGGCAACCTATCCCATTGTTTGTGCATCTTCACAAGAAAAAAGTATTACCTGGTATTGACACAGAATTTCCCCTGTTTAAGTTTGTACCTATAGATTCACTGGGTACCACTGAAAATGGTCTGGCTCACTCATCTTGTATTCCCTCCTCTCAGGTGTCTATACATATTAATAAAATGCACCTGAGTCTTCCCTTCTCTAGGCTGGAAAGTTCCAGCTCTTACATTCTTTTCCCCTGTGAAAGATGCTCCCAGTCCCTCATTGGTTTTGCTCCAGTAAATCCCATTCCCATTGAGTCCCTAGACTTTCAGCCAAAGAGACAGAAACATAACTTAATGGACAGCTCACCTTCTGAATAGGCCTGAATTTCTCATAAAATCATGAAGAGAAGTCCTGAAGCCTGTCCGGCTGAAACTTCTGCAGACTTTCAAAGGTATTGAAAGTCACTCTCCAGTTTCAGGAAACTTTGACTATTTTTGGTTGATGAAATTATTCCCCTTTTATTTTTTATCCACCCAGTGTCAGGGATTTACATTTCTCTGAGCCATTGCTGAAGTACCTACCTAGAGACTTAGACCTGATGGGGTGTGTTTAGTCCAAAGTATAAAAAAATAGGGAATGGATACCAGCTCACAGAGCAGAAGACAAAGAAGTAATAGTGGTCCATCGGTTTGTTCTGCCTGTGTCTGAGTTCTTTCATGTCTGAGTCACTCCCTAAAATTTAGACAAGTTCAGCAGTAGCCAGAGAACGCTATTATTACATGCCACTTTAGTTGCATTCAGAGGTCAAAAAGTTGTGACCCTTAAAATGCTTCTCTGTAAACTGAGCTCTGCATTTAAAATTTCTATAGTAGTACGCGGGACTGAGGCCTTTACAGTGTTGTTCTTGTTTCTAACAAACAAAATCTTCATAAAAGATCCACATATTAGCCTAAAGCTACTGAATAAGGATATTTAAGGCATCAGCAACTTTTTAAACTTAATTATAGTAGGAATATAATCAATACCATTCAGTAGGATTGAAACTTAATCCCATTTTTAATGTATTTAGATACTTCAATCCCACAAAAAGCTGTAGCAGAATGTTAGGCTGTGTTACAGTGTGTCAGACTATGATATAATATCTTAGGTATGTAAACATCATCTAGTGACTGTCCTGTGGCTCTGGGACGTGGCACATGACCATCTTTCCTTTTGTCTATTGGCTGTGTTAACCTAAACAATTTTTGGACTATAAAACCAGATGAATTTGCAAAAAGAGGAGACTCCAGGAGACTCCAGGAGATTCCAGGACACTCCATTTTTGCCCTTGTAAATATTGTATACATACTGTCTTTCTTTCCTGGATCCTCTGATTAACAGCACCATGCACACAAGGCCAGTATGTTTTGTTGGCAGTTGTGGTTTCAGAGGGTCCCGATTCCTGATGCCACCAAATTGATGATTCCGTTTTAAGGGATCGCAAACACAACTGGACAACAAAAAGCCATATGCATTTTTCTATCGCCCTTTCCTATGTGTTCTTACTCTCAATATTTTCTTGTCTTCACTTCAAATTATTATATTTCCACTTTTAAATAAACATCCTTTGCTTTTCTATTACCACTAGACTGTGTCTCATTCCTGTTAATTTATTTACACACAGAATTACACACAGAATTAGCAAGGCTGGAAAAGACCATAGAGATCAAGTCCAACCTTTCATTACTTCCTTATTTTTTTTAATTCTGCTACAAGAGCTATAACTTACTATAGATTTCTGTATGGACAAATGGATCTATAGATTGCATAAATAAATATATGATATATTTATATAAATATTTGTAGATTATATAAATAAAAATAACTATATATTATATAGATATTATGATCTAAATTAATTTCCTTCCTATTTTTGCTGAGGTTAACTGCATTGTAAGTGAGAATAAAATTACATTCCCATTTCAGCCTACTTTTCAGTCCATCCCTTAATTTTCAGCTAAGCCCTTTGTGATATGATTCGCTGCAGAGAAATTCTTAAGAGTAGGTCTGGGTTTCTGCTCTCAGTTTCTCCCACTTTCTGCCTCACTGACTAGAAAACCAACAGAAGATACTAGCTAGAGTGTGCTTTCTGGAAGATTGCATCTTGAGCAATGGCATAGGTTGAAAGGAGTGGTGTGAAAGAAGGCAGAGTTGCACTACAGACATGATGGCTCTCAACAAAACAGTGTTTGCTTCCGTGGCCCGTGAATGTCATGCAAGTTGCATGGCCTTGGGAATCTCCATGAACAAATGAGGTGCCAAGATTAGGAAAAGATGATTCATTCACTAGTTTTAGCCCCTACCTCCTGATGTTGGAAACAGCCATTGAGTCAGGAGTCATCCCACTCATCTGTGACTGTGTCTACAGTGAAGGAGACATAGCTGAGCTAGTCAGAGGAGAAAAAGAAGCTCAGTGCCAAGACAGAGGCAACTGAGATGCCCAAGGACAGCCTGCCTGGCCTCTGGCAGCTGGAACAATATTCCATGTTTTCTGTAGGCTCTGTGTCATATCTACCAGTTTCATGCAGATGTCCTGGATACCTCTGGTCACTTAATGTGGTACTAGGCACATAAATGCCTTCAGACTCATTTATGGCATTATTTTAAGATATAACCTAGAATAGCTTGGGAGTACAATCCCAAAAAATGCTGATTTCTTCCCTTTTCCTATCAGAGGAATTTCAACAAGTGGTTCAGACATGTGAATGCCAGCAGTGTCCACTTTAACCAAAGGTCCTAAGGCCATTTTCAGCACACAAGGAGTGCAGACCTGGTAGGCCTCCTCACAACTAGTACATACAGACTCAGCACCTGCGGGAGACATATCCCTTCAAACTGGAAGACAAGACCCCTGAGGGCACCTGGGATGGCAATTGTTATGGGTTAATATTGGAGTTTCTCTTAGAAGGCGTTTGTCTGTGAAACCTTCTCTCTTTTTTTGGCTTTTCTGAGAAGGGAAGCAGCTGAGGACAGCAAGACCCCCTCCCCGGGGCTGTGCGAGGCCAGGCTCATTCTTGCAGGCATGGAGTGCCGCCCCGCCCAGGCTGTGCGGGCCCCTGGACTGCGTGGGACCTGTGCAGGACCAGCCCGGCCCAGGCCGATAGGAGCCGGGCAGGTACAGGGGGGGCTGCTCCCAGCCCCCTGCGCTCCACCAGGCTGTGGCCGAGGGCAGCAGTGGCGGAGCTGCGGAGTGCATCCCGGCGCTTTGCAGGGCGCAGGCCCAGTCCCGGGGCTGTGGGGCCAGCGCGTGTCACCATCAGCCATGTCGATGGGGGGGCGCAGGGCCGCTCTCTGCCCTCCCACTGCTAGCCAGAGCACAGAGAGGCTACAAGGTAGGAACGAGGCGGCTGATCTGGCTCTGGGTAGCTGAGCCAACATGCACTCACTGTCGGCGGGTACGGACCCACAGGTAGCAGAGACAGCTGAGAGTCCCCCTTGTCCTCAGATGGTGTGGGGCCGGGGTGGCAGCCACCATTTATACAGGACCCCTGCTCCGTGCAGTGAGGATGTTGCAGCTTCCCAGCTGCTCTGCATTGTCGTTGGTGCTGTCCAACGCATACAGCACCTGGTGTGTGCCAGGCTTGAGCCGGGATGGTGGCGACACCTCCCCCAAGCGGCCAGTGGTGCCCACTCCCATGTTGTGCCTGCAGGCAGCCATGCCAAGGTTGAAGGCAGCAGCAGAAGCCACGCTGAGGCTGGAGGCAGCAGTGGCAGCCGCATCAAGACTGGAGGTGGCAGCGGCAGCCCACATAGTCTCCCTACTGGCCCCCAAGGATCTTTCCCAGGGGGTCTCTGTGGTAGCGTTGGGTGTCTGGTGCTGGTGCTGTGCTGGCAGGGGGCGTGCAGTGACAGAAGCCCCTCTCGTGGTGGCTGAATTGGGCAGTGCCAGTGGTGGCCACTCCAGCTGTCCTCACGGGTGGCACACGCTGGTGGTTTCTCCCTGTGGGCGGCGAGTGTCCCTGCAGGCGACGCTGTTGGCACCCCCAGGCCCTGGGTGCTCGCCATATGGACATTTTGGGGGGAATTGCCATCTTGGCCACCTGGTAAGATTTTGAGGAGAGGGGCAGTGCCCCCACACCACTGTCCAATGGGAAAGCGGCATGCCTAGGAAGAGGACTCTGAGATAGCGTGAGAATGGGCACCTTATAAAAGGCTGGGGACACAAGCACAGCCCCTCTTTCAGTTCCTTCTGTGCTGAGAGAAGCATGGCTCCCATCTTCCTTGGTCCCTGACCATGCAGTGTCATCATGGCTCACTTTCCCTCATCTTCCTCGACACAGGGAGCAGCATGGTGTCACCAGAGTTCGACAGTGCTGGCAGAGGAATCACATGATGACAGGAGTTGTGGTATCTTCACTCCTTTGGGTTCCCCCCAGCGTTCCTTTCATTGCCCTTCTTTCCCAGAGTCTCCTAGACTGGGACCAGGACCATCCAAGGGGCAGCCTTCCCTCCTTCCCTTGCTCCTTAGCTCACCAGCCAGCTTAGAGGAGCAGTTTTGTTTTATTTCTTTTTGCGAATGTTGTCAGGTTGTTGTATTCGCATTTTGTTAGTGCCTTAGTGGGGGTTCTGTTGTTTACAGAGCCCCTAGATAAATAAACTGTTTGCTGTTGTTTCCTATTAAATCTCTCATCACTTTTACTGCCCACTAGTGTCCATGTGCAATTGAAAGCAGTTACTGAGCTGTAATCCATACCAAATCACAGGAAGTACTGTATGCCATAGATGTGTAATTAAGGTATGACAAAAAATACTAACATGTTACTTCACTTCATTTACACTACTCTTCTTGACTTGTTATTTGTATATGTCCTTTTTAGAGACATGGGCTTTAAAAGAATTATTGATCAGAGGTATGTTCATGTACTGGTTCTGAAACTGTCCAAAGTAGTCTGCAATATTTCTCTTGTAAAGTTTTTGTTACCAGGGAGAAGAGTGACCCACTTAAGTTCCACATTCCTTTTCCATCACCTCTACTATATCAATAAGATGTGGTGTAGCACTGCCAGCAACATCTGCAGAAAAAAAAAAAAATCGCAACAACTCACACTTCATGAAACATTATAGTGGAAAAGAAAATGTATTCCAAACCACCTTGAGGTTGTGGAGTTAATTCATTAAGCATGAGAGACACGAGTGCTGCAGACTCCTACATTGTTTCCATCATGGAAAGCCCTAGATTTTGCAGTCTCCCAGTACACAATCAGATATCAGTGTGTATATTTTAGTTTGTTTGTTTACTAAATATTCATCACCTACTTAAAATCAAGCAAACCAAAAAAACAGCAAAAAAACACAGGGCACTAGTTTTATAGTGGGCTGCTTACTTTGCTTCTAAGCTGCCCTTTCTGCAAATGGCTCAGCACAAGCAAGTTTTACCATTCATAGGCATCAAACTACATGTTAAACACCTGAACTGGGAAGGATAATTATTCTGGCTGTATTATGGCTAAAACTAGGACAAGGAATTTTTTAAAAAGCACTGAGATGACCCAATCACATCCCAGACCAATGAGAAGCAAAAAGTGAAATAAAAGAATTGGGCACTTCAGTTTCAGCCAAGCGTACTACACTGTATTATTTTTCTCATGGTGTCACAGAACAGTTTTTAAACGTATATGGCAACACTCTGATACTTTACAATAGTAAGAAGTCTTGAAAATTCACATTGCTTGGACAACAAATGATGGGGAATAAAATGGATAATGGGAACCTAGGTACAGAAAGAGTACAGCCACATGCGCGCAAGGCATGAATCCATAGCTGGCAGTCTGTCTGGGGTGGCTGCTTCTGGAGACAACAACCTTGCACAGACTAGCTGTGAGCTGGTCCACGCAGATAGGCCAAGGGTCATGATCTGGTCCCTATTACAGCATGAGATGGGAGCTTGTATATACCTATGTTGCTAACAGCTTGAAATCTCACAGGCTGAGTAACATTTTAGCTGACCTTTGATCTCAACAGATGCAAAACTTTCTCTTTTGTTGTTTCTTCATAGCATTTCATACTCCGGTTCTGTACATCCTATTCTTGTAAATGGAAGACTACCTGCCAAAGAGCCACATCTCTGTTTTCTTTATTAATTTATAATATATCCTCTTCCTTTCTTTGGCACACAGTTCAGGCACACTAGTAATGAAGTATTGCTGGCACTCAGAAACTGGTGACTCAAATCTTTTCAGGTATTTATCACTTAGTCTCATAACTGCAGCTAGTGTTTTTGAACAGTTCCTCTCATTGAAACATTTAATACAGTGAATAATCTCCTCTAAGGGGACTGGAACATCAAGGCAGTTATTTGACAACAGAGGAGATGTAGCAACATTTAAAACATATGTCAAGGCTTGCTGTTCACTTAGGATGCCAAATGGGAGCTCAAAATTTAAAATTAGTTTAGTACTCAATGGGGATTGACTTGGAAAATATGGTTTGGAAATGTCCACAGATAGGAGGAATATAAGGAAATTAAAACAAAACAAACCAACAAACCAACAAAAACCAAAAACAAAGAGCAAATGATGTCGGGAGAGGTCTGGATTTTCCTGCTGTAATAAAAGATGGACAGTTCTCTTGACCACATGATAACCATTGGCTATGGAAATTCAGAATTTTTGTAGCTGAACTAGCGACACTCAGAGAGCTGGGACTTTGACAAGCCATCCAAACTTTAGATTCTCTCACTTCCTGCAAACCGTCATTACTGTGAGAAACAGGATGCCTGCAATTCTACTGAGTTCTATGAAACCTCTATTCTCTCAGGCATAATAAGAATGAAGCTTTTTCATTATTATTATAGCAGTGCTCAAATGCTATTACAATAAATTCATAGAAAAATACAGCTCATTAATGGGAAGTACCTACCAAAAGGCAACTATATACTTTCAAATATAGATTCAAATTAATGGGATTCAATATGAAAACTTCTTGAGATTTCAGTAGGACTGAAATTTCACCCTCTGTTGTTCCTTCAGTAAGTCTTCTTTTGAAGTGTTTGCTAAAAGAATCACATGCTTTTTTTTTTTTTTTCCTAGGTTTGCTTTCCGAGAAATCAGAGTGATAGAATATGCTGAGTTGGAAGGGACCTATCTGAATCATTGAGTTCAATTCCCAGCCTTGCACAGGACACTCCAAGAATCACATCATGTGCCTGAAAATTTTCCAGATGCTTCTTAAAATCAGGCAGGCTTCATGCTGTGACCACTTCCCTGGGGAGCCTGTTCCAGTGCTCAACCAACCTTTTGGGCAAAAACTTCCTTCTAATATCTAACCTAGACTTCCTCTGACTCAACTTTATGCCTTTTCCTTGGGTTCTGTCACAGGTCAAAAGAGTGAGGAGATCAGTACCTGTTCCTCTGCTTCTCCTTGTGAGGATGTCATAGACTGCAATGAGGTCCTCCCCTCAGTCTCCTATTCTCTGGGCTAAACAGACCAAGTGACCTCACTCATTCCTCAGATGGACCTAAATTCTTGTAATCAACTTTTCAAGTCATCCACAATATCTTTTCTATCTGGTTATGCACATTGAACTAAATGGAATTCCTTGTATATTTGAAGCACTACCTTGTCTGAGTAAGGCTGGCAAATCTCAGGAAAATAAATTATTTCTGGACTACTAGCATATATGTTCAGATTTAGTTCAGAAAGGCCTTTCTGCCAAGTTATAAATACTCAGACACTGTTTATGGTTGAAAAGCTGACATACTCTTTAGAAACATGTCTCAAATGCAATGCTATAGTTTCTGTAGATTTAAAGAATAAACTTTATTGATTAAATAGAGTAATTAATCATGCCTTTTCAGTAGATGTAAATGTAATTGTTACTCTTGTCAATGAGCAAAGGGATATTCATGACTTCAGCTGCAGAATAATAGAAACCTGAAAATGACTGTGCTTATTGTCTGTGAAACAATGAAAAACTGTGGTAGGTACATTTTACAGTCATGTCATAAAATATATCTGAGTAAGAACACATGCTTTTTTCATCATTAGGATTTTTCCAACTCGATGAGCCAAACTGCACAATACTGTAGAATTTACTTTGATTTCTATAATGAATCACTAAAGCAATCCCACAAGGCAGTCCAATATAATAAAAGATTAACTATTTCCTAGTACAGAGTCATATTTGTGGAGATGTGCCAGTAAATTGTCTAATTCAGCCCAGCAGAAATGTACCTCTGACTTTAAAGTAGATATTTACTCTAACTCCAACTAATCCTTTCATGACAAAAACTCCTGCGTGTTTGCAACTTATATTAGGTTTCCATACACCACTGTGTCTCACAAGACCTAGCAAAAAGTATGCTGGGGCACTAAAAACTGAACTGAAACCTGTCAGCCCCACTTAGATATTTTGCCACAGATGTAAAATGAGTATATTTTGAAGCAATATAAGAAATCTTGTTTATTGCAAGTAAAAACAAAAATATGCTTCCTCATATACATATTTACTCTGTCTTTACAAATAAAATTCAATTCCCAGAAGATCACGGAATTCTACAGAATATAATACTTTTTGCTTATACCTTAGGAGGAAAAATTCTCTGTAAGAAGAGTGAATTTTACTACCTCATGGATTTATACATTCTACAGAGAGGCAGCTAAGCTTTTCAAATCACTGTGCACATCTGTGACTATCCTGAGCACATTATTTTGTTCCATCTCTAAGGTGTCTGTCTGATGAGAACCATGCTTTATCTAAGGAGGGGATAACGGGCTTTGATAACCTGGAAAACCTGTAGCTTTGCAAACCAGGATAGGAAGAAGAAGACAGACATGTATGGCAGTCCTCAGGACAGGAGTGTGGTTTCTTCTTGATTTTTTACTTGCTGTGTTTGAGTCATGACAGGAATATATTTAATGAATTAGCACAGAAGGGAGAAAATTAGTGTTAATAATCCGAACGAATGCTGTTTTCTTGATAAAACTGTAAGACAAAATATGTTAGCTTATAATTCAATGACAGAGGTTTAATATATTTTACTTTCTGTTTACCAGGAATTGTGTGCACTAGCTACAACAGAACAGTCGACATGCACATGGCAACTTCCATATACATTTGTTCCCAATAGAGTCCTGAATCAGCCTAAGGAACCATGCATATTTGATCAACTAAGATGTGCTACTGCTAAAATGCATTAAAAAAATGCCTTTGCAATATAGTCCAGCAAAGCCTGGAGGCATTAGGTGTGAGTTCCATTCCCATGAGTGACATTATTTTTCAAGATGATCTTTGGAGATCTCTTCCAACCCAAACTATTCTATAGTTCTATTATAAATTCATTTTTCATTTGAAGTATTAATAATGATTTAGTAAGGTGCATAAGGAAAAATAGCTGATTTATCATTCAACCCAGTTTCTCTGTTTATACATACCTCCGGGTTTTATTTTGGATGGTCCTTTCCTTTCAACCTCTGTGAAAACTTACACTTTTCTTTTAAAATTTGAGAACCAGATGTGAAACATGACCCTTAGTTTGTGTTTGGCCTGTGTATTTCTAAAGCTGCTATGAAATGAGCATGTTAGTTTTAATTGAGAGTTCGCTGGATATTTTCTTAAATTCCAGGATCTGAATAAATAGGAAATTGCCATTAGTTTAAATTCAACAAACAGCTGTTAGTCTGACTGATATAAATACTCTATGGAAGCTGGGATTGATGTTGGGAAATTTTTTTGTGTCCTGCTTAATATAAAATAAAAGGAGATTGGAGGTGAGCATTTCTGTAATCCAAAAGAAGCATGAACTCTCGGGAAACCAGGACTGAAAATAAAAATAACATTCCACTATAAAAATGGCAGGGTAATCAAGACCTTATATTTTTGCTATTATTAAAAGGCAAACTGTCAAGGATCAAATGCTGTCAAAAGCCCGAATAAACAGGGAAATATTTTGCCATTTTGTCTAGAGGTTCATAGTTCAAAAAAATACATATTAAGAAACAGTAGTGAAGCCTCAGTGTATGAGGTTGATAAGTGATTTTAATTTCCTTTTTTGAGAGCAAAATTGTCTAAGATTCAGAAGACTTAGGGTCAGTCTTCTACCCTTTGCCAAAATTCCTGTGACCTTGAGAAGAAATGGTGAAACAGAAATAGAAATTTAGTTGTTGACTGCATGTGCTTTTGTACCTCCTCTACATCCCATGAAACTGAGACAAAACTCTTGTGGTCCCCACTGGCACAGCAAATCAGTTCTGGGCAGGAGGTTGAATTAGGGCAGCTCTTTTTTCCCTTAGATTTCAAGGGAAATATCCACAATTGCTACATGCACAAGCAAATCGTAGCAAGGAGAGAACTACCTTAGGGAAACGTTGCTCAAGGCAGCTCTTTGTGAAAAAGTTTCACATGGAGGAAAATGTGCCTCCTTCAAATGGAGGTTTTAGAAATATCTTGAAAAGGTATTATCAGAATTTGGGCCAAAGTTCAGATGAAAAAAGAAAATTATCTCAAGGTAGCGCTACTCATTTCAAATAGAACTTATCACTGATACAAAGTCTGTATCTTAATAAAGTAAAAATAATGGAATATATTTGGAAATCATTCAACATTCCTTCTCATGGCCTCAATTTTAATGAAATGTGAGCTGGCAATAGTACCTAAGTGAAGCCAGCGCTGAGGTGTGCTGAAGAATGTCTTCATGCAGTTATTCATATTGGAGATAATGCTTAAAACAAAACAAAAAAGAAAAAAAGTGCAAAACAAAATAAATCTGTTGTGCTGACTTTACTGGGAAAGCATTTAGATTGACTGAACATTTTTAGAAACATAACCCTGATTGCTACTGTATGTGTTGCTGCAGCTCACAAATTACTTTCACATGTTAATAATTCATTTTTTCCATAATGCTATTACTGATTGTCTGGAAGACTATAATTGATTCATTAAATTGTGTAGTTTCCTACAGGTTGACCTCTATTGACGTCTCTGAATTTGTGGCAAGCTACTTTAAAAGAGCAGAAACATATCACAGCCAGCAGCTGTACACCAATATAAATATTTTCTACTGTGCTAATGCTCAGAGTTCACTTTCTGGCAGTTTACCAAGAATTTTGCATAGGAATGTACTGAGCTGGAGACCCCTATCTAATAAATTTTATCTGACACACTCAAACATCCACTTTTATTACCATGTCTGATTTTCCCATGCTCATACAATTTAAAGCTACAGCTTCTCCCTTTCTTTTCTTTGATGAAAGAGTAATATTTTCAAACAGAATGTCACAAGGGCACATTACCATGAGCACTTTCATCTGTGGAAGCTTGATACAAAAGAATGTATACTATATATTCAAAAAACCACATTCTCCCACCAATCCCACCATATTTCCACAAATGCTCCCCAAACTGTGAAGAGAGAGTAAGCATATTTTTGTGGCTTTTGTGCTGTTTATGTGCTTATTTTTATTTATCTCTTTTTTTTGCACTGGAGAATTGTTAAGATCTAGTCCTGATGTTCTCTATACATGAAGTGCAATGAATTCTGCAATATTTCAGAGGACTTTGTCCTTTCAGAATGCTTGTCCAGGGTCTAATTGCTGGGGATGTCTATTTAAAGTAAAAACACTATGTAAGATTCCTATAATGTTGCTATGATGAATGAACAGCACTAGGGACCATAGGCCTTCGACAACTTTGCCCACACTGTCCCTCAGCTGATGCAGGAACGTGCCTGCATCTTACAGCAGCAGGAAGTGACATCCAGGCAGGGCACTGCTTGTCACCTGCAGCCATCAGGACTGTCCTGCTAGTGGGCATCTTAGAGGCTGAAAAGTACGAGGGGGTCACAAGATTTGGAAAGTAGATTGATATGAATCTTTTGCTTGTGTCTTATATGGAAACCAGGAAATGACCAAGATTTTTAATGCAGTGATTAAACTGTTTGCTGTTCTTCTGTTTATCAGTAATTTTCATCCTTGCCTAATGTTCTAAAAGTCGTTATAATTATATATGTCAGAAAAAAATGCATGCAGGAAAGAGTTACCTCAGTAAAAAGATTTCCACGGTCAATAACTTTTTTCATCCTGAGACAAATGGAAAGTCTTCTGAAGTCAAAGGCACACTGTATTGACTCCAAAAAACCTTGCATTATTATCTCTCCATGACATAAATACACAGCAAAGTAAAAAAATCTGCCCTGAGCTTTTGAAAACATAATTTAATCTAATGTAACATTTTAAGGTTTGGCTTTTTTTTTTTTGTCTCAACAAGAAATTAAAGCTGACCCTTTATCTTTTAGATGAAAGGTGAATAATGCAGAAGCTCAGAGAAAACAGGTACTTCACTTTTTAATTTCCATAGTGACATTTGCAGAAAAAATAAAATACCCAATAGAGTTTTATTTTCTTCGTTTTTTTCCAGAGGTTTTCCCCAAAATATAAAATTTTAAACTGAACTTAAATGACACACAAAAGAATCCCCTAGAGTCACCGATATTATCTCATTAAAAATATTCTAAAAATGGGTTTTATCAAGAAAAAGAGTAGCTCGGTTGGTTAGATCACGGTACTAGTAAAACAAAGGTTGTGAGTTTGATTACCATATGGTCCATTCACTTAAGAGTTAGACTCGATGATCTTTGTGGGTCCCTTTTGACTCAGAATATTCTGTTATTCTGTGACTTTAACTTAAAGTTTGCATATCAGCATTCAAATGCAATATTTGGATGTTCTTAGCTTTGGTGCAAAACAGACACAAGTGGATATTTTTTTAAAAATTTGTATATTTGTCCCTGGCTCAAAGTATCAGTACAGTAAAAGTACCTGAGAATGATTTTTGCAGATTACAGTATGCAATAAAGCCTGAAATGCAATGTGAACTAACCTATATATGGGTACCCAATAAGCCCTTTATTAATTTCGTTTATTGAATTTCACTGTGGTGTGAGGCTAGTAAGTTATCTATAAAGCAGTTAAACTGAAATGACTGCAGTCAGATAAATTGCCCAATATCACAGAGAATTATACGCTGTCTAAGCCACAGTCCCTAAAGGGCACACAGAGGTGTTTGATTGTAAACACCAAAGCCAGTGGGGTCACTCATGCATGGGTTGAAGCGGAGAACAGAATTTGTGGCAGAATTTGTCCCCTAGCATCAGAGGAACCAACCACAGCTCTGAAGCAGTCTGTACAAGACTAGAAGGCTTGCAGCAAGAAAGGGCAATGTCTTGTCCCGCACAGCAGCCTTCGCACAGTGCCTGGGAAAGGTGCTGCCTCTAACATTGTCCCCCACTCTACCTACTGACCAGCTGGCTACCATCTTGGGTAGTCTTATCTGCTGTGACTTGTCAAGCCAAAATATTTGTTCAAAAAAGGATCAATATGCACTCTTTTAAAAGGAGAAATGAGACTTGTCATGGTACGTAGATGGCAAAGCACATGTGAGGAAAGTATGTGTGAGGAAAATAAAGGAAGAGAAAGGAACAGGGAAAGAGAGAGAGAGAGCATTTTTTAATGTGTAATATTTATAGTTTTCTGCTCCTACTGTCTTCTTTTCTTTGCTCTTTGTTCTGGTGCTGAAAGTTTGTGAAGGTTCAATGTAATGCCTACAGCCATGCAACCCGGACCAATGCTGCTAACTCAGTCTTGCCACTGGATGTTGTTGGCTTGTATTTTGTTAATTTTTAGAAATGATTCAGGCAAGTTATTTCCTTCCAAGAAGCCTCTAAACCACCACCAAATAATCTTGTCAGTCAACACTTTTATATAAAACATGGAGCACAAAATGAGGATTTCATTAACCAGGGCTTTGCTGACAGACTGGTTATTTTCTATATGAGAATAGTCGCAAGACAGATTTCCATTGGTTCTGGGTTAATAGAAAGACATAATTTTCCTCCCTCATTTCTGCAACAGCAGTCCAAATATCTGACTTTTTTTGAAGTAAAAAGGAAACATTACAATTGCTTTCTTCTCATCCTAGCATATTCTTTGATCTCCACAGCCTTTAGTATGGTGAGAAAAAAAACAGTTCAGGATCATCAGGAAATTTTTTAAGGCTTTTGTTCAAAATCTCTTCCCAAGAAATTAAGCCAAAATCGCTTTGCTCTGCTACTCAATGAGCACAAAAATAAAATCCTTAGAAATATATAATAAACTGGGCATGCGAAGAATCAATTTTGAACTAGTTGTAACCATATATTAATTTTTAAAAGAAAAATATTGTATTTTCTCTCTAGCAGTCCCTTTTAATCTTATTTTAGATAAACATATTCATGGGAAAAATGTTCCTGAATCCCTCTTACATGTCTCTCTTTTCAGAAGAGATGAAATTCAGTATGAAATCACAAAGACCTGAAACAATGCATCTGGTGAAACAGGAATCCATGGCATGATCAGTGTACATTTTTTCTCTCAAAATATGGGCATTATTATAGCTGAGATAGCACAAGCTGCCAAGACCATGAATGTTCCCTCAGAGACCTTAAAACAACAACAAAAAAAACCATACAAGAAATCCAATTTTGCAAAAATTTAACAAAATTCAGAATGACAGTGTAATGGTCCAGATGTTCGAAACATTGAACCGAATAAGAGATACAAGACAACAGACTTTTCTGACTCTACTATGTCATTGTGCTATACAAGTTTCAATTACTCAGAACTTTATCACTGATATTTGTTTGTGCTAGGTATATTTCAGCATCAAACTGAAAATTGGGACAGAGTTTGAATTCTACTACTCCCTTTCTGAAAATAGGGCTAAACAAAAACATACATTTTCAGCAAAATGATGGGTTATTTTCTTCTTGTTGTTTTTTCATTCATTTTTTTCAGATTTTTTCCAAGCCTATGCTTAGATAAAAATACTTTACTTTCAGCAAGGTGATATCTGAGATGTAGTTTTACCCATTGTTTTACTGGGCCATACATCACTGGAACCTTTGCATCTGTCCAGCACAGACATAGATCTTAGTAAAAAGATTCTCTGTACAGTCTGTAGAGTCTGAGTGCACTTCAGTTTCTTGTGGTTGCTATGAATGTCCAGGAAACACATGCCCAGTTCCCAGGAAGAAAGTTCGCAGTCTTCCCTTGCAGCCAGGACTACTTTGAGACAGCTTCTTTTCCTGGGGCTGCTACATCTGACTAAGCTAGGGAAGGGGGAACTGACATGGGGCAACCACAGTGCATCTTCACCATTTTTTAGAAGAAATGATCAGACAAGGTAAGGTTACGTATTGATTCATGCAAGAGATGCAGCCTTCTAAGGGGCATGGCCAAGACAAAGGAGCCAAGCTATCTGTGATTTCACCCAAATCCATGGGACAGATGAAAGTTCAAGAGGCAGAAATCAGGATACAGGACCAAAGACTGAGCAGGTGGCACCAGAAAGAAAAGCATAAAAGTGTGTTGAAAAATAGTTTAGAAGTTTTCCTCCCTTATTGAAAAAGATAAGAAGCAACATAGATAATTAATTAAAGACTGTATCAAATTGTATAGTCACAAAGAGACCAATTAGTACAGAACACCACTGTTAGCACTTACCAGCTCTGATGTATTTGTCTTTAATACCTTAAAAATGGCCTTATCAGGCCATTATTGGTTTTAGATGTAAAACACTGCTTTGTGCCCAAAACAGACCCAGTGTCTATGAGACCTACCTTATTACCTTACAAACTCTGGGAGTGGCACCTCCATCTTCCAAGTCTCAATTCATGGCCTAATCCTGGAGCTTGATCACTGTTCATCATTTAAAAATTGTTACGCTTCCAATATCTCTACTCCTTGGATGCAGGTTGCTGGTGTCTCAGTGCAGTCAAACATGTACTCACTCACACCAGTGACAAGCTTCTTTTTGGTTTGGTTTGGTTTGGTTTTTTTTGAAATCTTATCTATTTCTTTTGATGACCCAGTTCCTTCATTACCTTGAAATTTTCCTTAATTTCAGTTGAAATCAGCAGCATTTCTTGTAATTTCAAAATGTCTTCTGCAGATATGCCTTTTTTTCCTTAATGCACCTGGATTGTTCACAGGCTTAAAATAGCAGAGGAGCAAGTGATGGGGAATCGAGAATATGTCTCACAGAAACAAAGCCCAAGAACCCTTGTTTGGAACTGACTTTCACAAGATGATGAATTCCACAGCTCCAAAGGCCAAAAGATAATTATTTGTGTTTTCTCAGGAACTGGGAAAAGTATGGAAGCTGAAGGCATAGGATGTCTGAAAGGGGAGAGAAAAACAAGAGCAGAAATTACTGATTGCATTTAAAATCAATAGAAGGAGAGCTGAAGACCTGAAATGGATGAAATATTTTATTTCAGAGATTTTGTTTTAAAGGAACAAGTACTACTTGATTTTCAGTTGTTATTGCTAATAAACAGGCTGAAAATACACAAGGAACTTTTTTGTTGGTGTTGTTACTGCAGGATCCCCAGCTCAGAGTGTGGCTCTAGAGGAAGGAAAAGGGGCTTTGTTCTGCCGTTGCCACCTTGCATGCAGCTGGCAAGACACTCCAGCCCTATACTTCTCATTTCGCTTATTTGTGTTTTGAGGGGGAGCTGGCTGCAACCAATGCATTTTAAGTAGAGTTGAATGACTAATAAGGAAGAATGATAACGCTGCTATTGTGAAGCATATCAGATGTGACACACATATCTGACGTGAGAGCTGTGGAGATGGAACGACACTGGGATTTCTACCCAAATCCTAAGCGGTCAGGCTGCCTGCATTTATATCAGACTCTTTAGGCATCTTTTGTCTTCAAAAGTTCCATGACGTAGCATTACTCCTTCTCTGCCTGAAAAGGATGGGCTGTGGATGGCAAAAGTTCCACTTCTGCGTTCGACCTTTTCAGTGCCAAATGTACAGAATTTTTTCTGATCACTCCCCAGTGATTATGATACTGAACCGTTTGATAAAAATGAATAAAAAGGCTTTTATCAGCAACCATTTAGGCCTTTGCAATTTTGCATACTTGTCCTCCATTTTTGTAATATTTTCACATTTCATTTTAACTTACAATATGGCAAATTGTTCACCAGATGTGAAGGAATTTTGAAGAATAACATTATTTTTACGGTTATTATTAATCATGACCGTGAGTAAAATGAAGAGAAGCAGGCTTCTGTTTTACTTCAGTGGAGAATTTGGAAAGACAGTGGCATAATTTATTCCAGTTAGATCAATCACCCCTTTCCTATCTCTGTTATTCAGCCTATTAGGCAGTGGTTTTGGTTCAGATAAAATATTTCAGGGCCAGATTCAATCTCAGCTTCACAGCTGTGTTCCTAAAATGTGCAAATATTTGATGTGTCTCAGGTGCCTATTGAGGAACCATAAATCTTTCCGCCAGCCGTCTGATTACTCTGCCTTCTTCTGCAGTCTGCTGACCCACTAGCACTCCCCCTGTGCAATGGCTGTCGTTCATGTAGGTGAATCTGAGAAGGGGCAGGATAAAACTGATGGCACAGGAATGCCACCTCTTTCATTTTCTTTAAATGAGTTGCCAATCAGGGTATCTGGAAGTACAGAAGTTTTCTGTCATAATTCAGATAAGATGGATTCAAGGCTGCCAAAACTGCTGTTACGCAGATCATGTGCCCTTCCTGAGGGTTTCTTGAGCCCCTAAGTTAGAAAACAAGATGGCATAAGAAGGGAAGGAGGAAATTAGTAGGGGTCAAATGTAACAGTAAAGACGATTATCCATGTTTGGTGACATACAGCACAGAAATTTAATCCATAAAAGAACAGCATTTCATTTAGCATGAGTTTTAACAGCATTTTCTTCCATTTTTTTTTTTTCCCCAGACACCTACTCTGACAGCTTCAGTGATTTCTTTTGGGACCTCAGCAGTGAGTTGTGTCCTGCTGTGGCATGGTTATCCATGCCACACTCTCAGATTCCTTTGATGCTCAGTGAGGCATTTCACATGTTTTACATCTTCAGAAGCCAGTAAGCAACTTGTCTCTTATAAAACTCAGAAGTTCACTGAATGCTCAGCTGTTGATGCAAAACAAATCTAAATGCATTTTTTTTTCCTGTGTAAAATTCTGATAGAAGTTATCAATGTTCTTGAAAGTTTTGCTTTTGATGCTTCATTTTGTTTTAACATAGTAGAAGGAATGAATAATACAGGTCTTACTGATGTCACAGGACATTTTTTACATTCAATGAAAAACAACTCCCAAGATCAAGAGCACACCAAGGCAAAGAGGTGCTTTAAGGTAAGAAGAGGAGTTTCAGATTTGGTCTCACATCTGGTACACACTCTGGAACCCCCGAAATAAAAAATTATACACAAGCAGCATAATGAATATGGATACCCATCAACATCGTTACTGGTTAAGTATGTGAGAACAAAGTCATGTCAAGCCAGACTGACCAGAGAGGTGGGTCAGAAGAAGTAATATTAGCAGTCATAGTTGACACTGGTGATAACATTTCTCTAATTAAGCCACCAACATCAGCTCTGCACGAGTGCAATAAAGAGCTTTTTTGCTATTGAACAATACAAATTCAATAGCAATTGCAATAGAAATTCTTTGCTATTGAACATGTAGTTCACCCACCATCACCTGGATGAGTTCTAAAACTGTGACTATCTTCTCCAGAAGTGTCTCTCATAAAATTATGTGCATATCCCAATTAGAGTCTCTTAGATATCTTGAGACAGAAGAGCATGATACCTCTTAGTGTCACCTTACAGACTCTGTAATGCTGATTAGCTTGACTAAGGGTAGGGGGTATACAGACTTGCCTACATGAAACCATGAAATAGAAAAGTGCATAGGCTGGCCCTATTCAGGCCTTCCTTGAGAGAGCTTTCTGTGCAGTGTTGGTGAACCACTTTCTCCCTACATTTGTATGGAGAATGCTGAAGTTTCATCCCATTTGCCTGGAAAGTGAGACCTGGGAGACTCTCCTCACCCTGTGCTTCAGGTCTGACATTTTCATCTAGTATGATGTACCTTGGTCTACACGTGTGTCCCTTAGTCTAGCACTGCTTGGGCAAGTTGGTTCTTTGTCTGCTGGGAGAATTGCCTTAATTTACACTGGCATTCTGTACTTGTCCTAAATAATTGCCCTCTGCTTCTGAGATAGACAGTTTTCATGTCAGTGAAAGAATAAGTGAATTGGGATTCAGCTTTCAGACACATATTTTTTTTAATAATGCAAATTATCTTACCAGGTTTTGCAGTGGCATTGCTATTCCTTCAGGTCAAGTGTCAGCTTGGAAGAAGAAACACAGAGCCAGCATAAGCCCTTTATTTTCAGTGTTCAATGAATGTTTCTGTGTATACTTCTTAATAATGAAAAGTGGGTTTTTTTGTTTTAATTCAAAATGTTGGAATGAAAATGGTGACTGATGCCTTATTGCATTAAAGTCTGCATTGCATCAATAAGAATAACAACAGTAGGTATTACACTGTATATAATGTCCAGTGGCAACCACAGTCACTTTGTGTAAAATCCTTTCAAAATACAGTTGCAAGTTTGCAAATTACTTTCAAGCTTGGCAGTCTTACCTGGCTAAAGCGCTAGTAATGTGGCTATGAGCCGTGTCATCTCAAGGACAAATTCATGATAGATCTTTTCCAGTAGCAATACCTCCAAGTTTGTTAGGTGCTGAAAAGTCAAAAGGAAAAAAAAAAAGATCCAAAAATGGATTCCCGTTCCAGTGTGTTTTCTGGGTTGCGTCTGCAGTGCCCATCTTTAAGCAAAGTGCTGAGATGTGATTCGCAGTGACAACCCCTGCACAGTACCAATACAGACATCAAAGAGCGGATTGGGCTGTGGTAGAGAGGAAAATGCTCACAAAAAAACTAAACCAACAACAGCCATCTTATATACTTCAAGCATCTATTAGTACAAAAGCATTTTTCCTTCTGAGCTTGCCCTCAGAAATATTCTGATTTTGTTTTTTCAGAAAGTTTCTCAGAAATCCTAGTTGATTACAGTCTCAGCCCAGCCTATTAGAAGTATGGTCTGAAATCAGCACTCTGACTCACATAAAGGGACAATATGTTATTATGTAAGAAAATTTTCTGGAGTGGGATGTGGTTTGCTTACCTTCTTAGTCCTTTCAAATGATTGTACCTTGTTATTATATGTTGACAGAGTGAAAGCTGAGGAATTTATCTTCAAACATAAGCCTTATTTTCTTAGAACTTATGCACAAAAGCCTCATAAACCTATTTGGTAAATTACTGTAATTATCTTTTCATTCCCTTGTTCATAGTGGGAAATACAAGTGTGCACTGTAATTACAAAGGGATTTGTCCACTGCACAACTTGAGCAAATGTCCCACCTGTATTTTCCCCCCAGGTGTAGACATTTCAGATTTAAGCACTTAGATAGAGAGAAAATTGTTCCTATTGCAGAGTGCCTTGATTACAGCCTTATTGAGATAGTGGGAAGTTTTACAGGTGCAATGATCCCCATAAATTATCTATTTCTCAGTAAAATGGAAACAGATCATTTTTAATTCTATCCTTTGGACCAAAATATTTGCTTCTTTGGAAGTGAATGGACACATAACATATCTGAAATTCTAATAAGACATGGTATAAAAGTGACTGATATCCTTCAAAATAAGGCAAACTTGGCAGGTAAAATAAGGCAAACTTGGCAGGTATGTGACCAAATACAAGTTCAGTGTCTTATGTGAAAAATGATGAAAGTGCATAACATTTTTTTACGGTGACTTTAGGAATGATCACTCCAATTCCTTGAAATTCTTTCAGTAGGCCAGTGTCAGGACATTGCTTTCGATGAGGAAGTGGAAGCCTTGGTGAAGCAGTTAAATAAACATATCGTTATTGTCCAGCTTTAGAAGAGGATATTAGATTACATACCAGGACAGCAGGCCACGCCTGTCTTCAGCATTAAAGGACGCCTGAATCTCCATTTTCCTGTAGCATTGTGTTCAGTTTTGATTACCTACAGCTCCCAAGTTTGGTTTATTTATATAAGTGCTATTCTAATATAAACTCACTGAGATCACCTCTGCCCTTGATCCCATGAAAGCAGCTCAGTGGGAAATATGATTCAAGTGATCAAGGACAGAAGTGAATCCATTACCATTTTCTGAGGTATCCATGTGTTTATTTTTTCATTCAGATTTTTAAAAGTCTTTTCATATAGGAACAGCAGGTTTTGTATGGGAGTGCCAGTTATAATGCAGGTGATTGAAATTGTAATAAGCTTTTACATGAGCAGTGGCAGCTCTGAAGATTTTCAGCTGGTGAGTGTCTTAACAGAAGATTTTGTACTTAATGTACGTGTGCATATGCATATAAAACTGTGGAGATTTAAAAACATGGTGTCATGCAAAAGAGTAGTATCAGTTATTCATTTTCAAGATAGTCCTAACAGGAATATTACATAATTTTATGTTGAACAATAGAAAAATATTCCCATTACACTATAAAGAGTCCTAAACTTTTCTCCCATACGTTTTTCCTTCTAGGTCAGCTCAGGCTGCCCCATAGCTGACTCTGCAAGCTTGGTAGCACCAGTGAAATCCCCACAGGCACTGCTGCAAGAATGAGCCATACCTAGTACCCTCCTATGCCTACCACCCTTATGGTGCTGGGCTTAATGCCCCCACATAAGTCCTTCTCGGAGATCCTGACACCAAAGGAGTCAAACTGGCTGTGAAGAAAGCAGGAGAGAGAAGGTGAATATGGGAACAAAGAGCAATTCTGGGGTCAGAGGGAATTTGGCATGGAGGCCAAAAGGAGCGTCGGGACAGGAAAGGGAAGAAGAGGTAAGAGGAAGAGTTTGTAAGCTTGTTCAGGGCTGGGTGATTGGTTACTGGAACAAAAATAAAAGCAGAAATTGAATGAGAAGAATATATGACCCAGGAAAAAAAGGAAAGAGAAGAGGTGATAGGTAGAAAACACAGGTGATCAGAGAGCTGTGGGAACAAAAAGGGGAGGCAAAAGGATGGGAAAGCACAAGAAAAAGGAGGTAGAAAGAAGATGGTGCTTGAAGAAGGGAATCAAATCACCAACAGAAATAATGTATATGTGGAAGGGTTTCACTCGGATGAGTGCACTGTGCCACTGTGAGATTAAAAGCAAAAAGTAACCTAAAATATTCTTCTGTATTTAATTCCATGATTGGCTTTAGCTATCAAATAACAGAAAACAGCTGCAATTCATAAAGCAACAACTGGTCTGCAATTGTAACCTAATCCTTCCATTTGACACTTAGGAAAAAAAAAAATTTCCCTGCATATGTGATCCAGTTATATGACTGATACCACATCGATGAAATCAGTGAAGTTGTAAAATAAGTTGTTAATGGCTTCTTTTGTCTTCAGATTTTTCCCTTGCATACTTTAGTCAAAGAGGCAAAGGACAGGTTTTAAGGGACTGGGCATTGTCTTTCTTAGTCAATTTAGCCTAGTTTATCCATTTCCCTCTCCCCAAAATATATGCGTCTTTGGAAAAAAAAAAAAAATTACAAAAAAGATCAGCAAGAGAATGAAAAGAAGCAGTATCAGAAGCTCAAAGATTGAACTGTTTTACAGGAGCTTAAAATATGATCTTATGTTTTGGAATGTAAAACCTGAAAATATTTTACCAAAACATTCCATGAAGTTCTGTAGGTATGGTCATTCACTCCTTCTTAACTTGCCCAGTGTACCAAGTGTTTCTTACATGTAGTCCTAAAGATTAAGTCCTTGCCGAGGTAAACGTAAATAAATGATCTGCTCTGTTTTTCAGAACGGCTAATGCAGGACGTTCAATGATATTGTATGCATTTGGTGGTGCTTTTCATCCCCATTCATTTTGCAGATACTGTATAAAGGAGTGAAGAGAGCTGCAGTGGGTTTTGGAGCAGATACTAATTCATGGATACTAATTTTTTTCCTACTGGTATTAAGGCCACTTAAACCAGAATATTGCAGAACGTCCTTTGCTGGGTTTCATACCCTCTCCATTTTTTCCCCTTAGAAATAGTAACCAGTGAAAATTTATATTTGTATGAATTAAAATGTTCAAGTTAAATTATACCACACATTTGCAAAGAGTTAAAAATGGCCATCGTCTCATAGAGTTCACTTGCACTTTTAAGCTGCAAGACAGACACCATTTCCATGGTTCACTCCCATCTTCAGTTGTCCAGAGCAGCTAAAATGTTGCAGTGTATTGTACCTCCCATCCAGCCTGGAAACCCAGATTCCTTCCTAAATCCCTGTGGTGAGAAGCCCTAGCCCCAAAAGCAGGGAAGGCTTAAAACAATGTGCCACTTCATAGACACAGGAAATAAATCCATTGGAAAGCAGGAGTCATTAATTCTGATGCTCATGGAATTGCATGTTTACGTGTGAAAACTTTTTTAATCTGACATCCTTAAATTACTTCAGTTCCTACTTTGTCCCAAATGAAATCTGGTTTTATGAAAAACTCTGAAGGTGATTAATTGGCTTCAAGGCTTTCCAAATACACTCAGCGTTTCCACCGATATTAGCCTTCTTTTCACAGGAGAGAAATGAGGTTACTGGAAAGCATATTACACCAGCCTACTTCTTCTGGATTAAACATGCTTGAAATAAATGTCATTCCTTTTCCCAGTCTACCGTTTATCTTTTCAGAGTGAGAAAAGCTATCTTCATTGTATCATTGTGCTGTGTAACATTTTTCCATGTCACTGTACAAAAAAAAATATTTGACATAATACACAGTTCAGGAGACCAAATTCTGTTACACACACTTTGCAATTATGTGCAACTTCATTAGGCATTTCACCATCAGTTTCTAAAGGACCGGGATCGTCATTAAATTAAGGATTTAAGTGCCTAAAGAGATTTGGCAAACTAGGTTCAAATCTGCAATCTAACCTGTTGTGTTCTGCTGCTACCCATCCTGGTACTCACTAGGCTCCAAAAGCACCAAAGGATTTGCCCTGGCAGCTCTTTAATTGCTTAGAGCTGTTGTTCTGGGCATTACAGAAATTGACCTATTTCTGACAAGCTTGAATGTCTTTGCCACCTAGCTCACACTTACCAAAATGATTTCCTTCCAGAAAACGCAAGTGAAACTCCTCTCATGTAATCTTACGCTGATGTTCCTGTACAGAAGGGCTGAGAAGTTAAACCAGGCTACTTTTGCAGGTGATGGGGGAAGCAGGCGCTTTTAGAGGGACGCTACTCTGACCTATTTTACTTGTCTGCACTAGGATGTGAGGTGTTGCAATTATGCCAGTTATGGTACAAGATACCTAGGAAGACTCTTTCCAATTTAGATAACTGCCCTGTAATATTCAGATGAATCCCCAAATAGATGTTGCTTGCGTTGGCGTTGTAGGATATTACACACACACACACACAGAATTAATAAGGTTGGAAAAGACCATAGAGATCATCGAGTCCAACCTTTTTCCTAATTTAACAACCTATCCAACACCAATCTATCTTCTAAGCCATCTAAACTGTCTAAACCATGTCACTAAGTTCATCCCCCAACCTAGCCTTAAACACATCCAGGAACGGTGACTCCACCACCTCCCTATATTGTAATAGATGTCTCCATGGAATCTAAGTAGAAGCTGGCACACTGAAGGGATCCATCAGGGAAGCTGCTGGCAGAAGCCTCTCGACCTTCCTGTGTTGCAAAGACAATGAGAGCCCTGATCCAGAAGAGGTGTAAGCAACATCCTGACTCTGCAGCTTGGCACTCACTAGAGCATATGTCCTGGGCCCCAGCCAACAACGCCTGCAGCACATGGACCGAGCTTGGGTCCTAAATCCTGTGTCCTAGTACTGGAACTGGGGATATTGAGAACAATATGAATAACATGGAGACCAAATGGACCATAAAAAATTACCCTCCAGAATTAGGAAAAATAGCATACTCATTTAGCCACCCTATTATCAGTAAGCCAAGGAAATGTGGTATTAAGCACACAAATACACAGTGCATTTAACACCATTCGGTAATGATGGAACAGGACAAACCTGCTCTCTTCAAAGATTAGCTATACCCTTTTGTCTTTTGCAGCACTGAATAGGAAGATTGTATCAACATTTCATATCCTAGCAGCACATTGTTGTGTTCAATGATAACGTGTTTTGGTCTCACAGAAGGACATCTTATAGGAAAGGTTGTTAGAAAAGTAAACTGTTATGGTATTAAAATATACTTATCGTCTTAGGATCCTAGTCAGTTAATGATAATTATTTTGGTACAGCTGTTAACTACATTTAATGCCCTAATAGATAGTGGATGCTGAGTGCCTGGAAAAACAAAACTGTCGAATGATTGCACATTTTCAGGTGAACTTTTTTTGAGGAGGCTAGATCCAAAGACAGTGTAGGCGGACAGACTTTCCAGGAAAAATCAGTGAAGGACTTCTTGTTCATTACAGGTGATCCACCCCAGTGAAACCACACGCAATTTTATTGTATGCTGGTTGCTTTATCAGTTTGTTCTGCTTCTTTGGAAAGGAGTGCTGTAACTTGGCTGTGGAATGAGAGATGGTAGGTGTTAAGTTCAGTATATAAGGGAAGTCTCAGAAATTTTTCTTTTCTTTACCAGATGTGAGAGTCTGCAGGTTTACTTCTCTAGCCTCTTTTTCATAAACATGTTGCAGTTCACAGAACACAAGAAATATGCAGCTACAAGTTTCAGCAGGTTTTAGGTATTGCTGAGTGCTTTTTTCTTAATTTCCAATAATATTTTCACGGAAAAACAAGATTTTATTTTTTATTTTTTAACATGCTATTGCACACTCCGTGCCCATAATTACCTAACATTTCCATGCTCTATAAATTTCTCTTGATTGTTAGTACTAAAAGGCTTATTAAGATCCTCTCCATCAATTTATGTTCTCCACATATACTTAAAGCGTTGGCAAATCTGGAATAGGATAAATGTCACTTTTAGAATATGTTACAGAGTAAAGTAGAGGTTAAAAAAATAGAGATTAGAGTGTTGACTAAATGTCATGACTGCCAGAATCAATTGAAAATGAGCATTCTTGCTGGCCTTAGCTGGAATGAAAAGAGATTTCTCCTCCCCCAAGCCTAGACCCAGAGTAGTACAATCAGGACGGTACTAATGAGCAGAAAACTCACAAGGTAGGAGTGATGTTTCCTTCAGAAACACTATATGCATTGGTGCCCTGAGCCCCCTAAGGACCTAAAATCTGTTATTGTTCCTCCTGGGAGGTCTGTTTACACTTAACACACATCTGGCTTAATTAGGTTGACAGCTGCTGCAGGTACTATTGGACAAGGTCCAGGCATCAGAGTGCATTAGCATTTGTTTAATGGTTTAACCTTTCATAATCTGATCTCCACTGCATAAATGAACCAGAGAGATATCTTTTATTACTTGTTAATGTGTGTTGTGTGTGTGTATGCACATACTCACACTCACACAAACATGCAAGCAATCCACATCAAATATGCCCTACCATGCAGTGAAAATCAAAATCTTTTCCAAGTGTAAACTTTTGATTAAATAAATGTACCTCCAAATAAAGCAAAAATGAACAAGATTAACAGTGAAGACAGCAGCAATCACACTGTAAGTATAGACAGAAGAAAATTCAATTACTTTCATGTGTGAAAGAGGCCACCATGTACTTACACACAGATTTTGTATAGCAATGGTTTAATGTTTTAATTAAAAAGAAACAAACCAGGATAGAGAAAAAGAGATTATAGTTTTTGCTGCCTACATAAATGAAGCCAACATGCAAGGTGGTCCAGCACAGACTCACGTTTGGCAATAAAGCTCATGCTCTTAATATTTTTAAATAGATCCAATGAACAAAATAGGCCTGATTCTGCCCCCATTAAAGGCAGAATAATTCATTCAAAGTCACTGAAAATAATCTGATTTTACACTTGGGTACCTGAGGGAAGAATATGGCTCAAATGATTAGGCATATGCTTTGTTTTCTCAAGAGAACCCTTTCCATGTATCCACTGACAGCATTTTTTTCACTTTTAAATATTCTTTTATGTCTAGTTGGCTTCTTTCCACAGTAAATCCCTGTAAAAATAGCCTTTGGCAAGGCAACCAACTTCAGCACAAGCCCAAACCTTATTGTATCATTGAAAGCAAAACCAAATCCAAAGGCACCTTTCCAACTCCAATCAGCTTTCTTTATACACCAATGTGCTCATTTACCTGACAAATTGTTGTTTACCTTTCTATTGACTCACAGACTGCAATACTGGAGACTTTACATATCAAAACAAAGAAAATCTTTGTATAGTGAAGAATCCTATTTAAATATTAATAAATGAAGTCCTTCAGAATGTTTTCAGTGTATACTCTTGCCACAGCCTTAACATGCATCAGATCTTCTCTGTGGTTTGGTCCAGACAGAGGAGACCAGCCTTCTGCACTTGCTGCATAATGAGATATTTCTTTGGCTGAGATATTGCAGTTTTGTGTTGTATTCCTGAAGGGCAGAGCTTTCAGTTCTGCTTCAAAACCTGTCCCAGGTCTGGACCCTTGTTTTAAGAGATGCTTTTAAATTTTTTTGCCCATGTGGGACACTTTGTCATTGCCTGTCTTCTATGGGATTCTGTCAGGTTGCCTTAGTGAAGCAGTTCTGGGTATCAGTATCATACAGTAGGGAGTGGATGTGGAAATAGTTAGAAACAGTCCATATATTGAATATCTTTGACTGCTTAAGGACAAGAACATGGAGACCACATTCTCCAATCTCATGCATAGTATGTTTTCAGAATCTAGTTCTCTTTTAGAAGGAAATTTTCTTCTCTGTTTAAGTGAGCAAACATGAGCAGCGTAAACAAAACTTTAATGAGAATACTGTGGTTATTGACTGGATCAGGGTTGAAGGCCCATTAGGCAGCTGCTGTCCAGGCATTTTTGGTGCTTATAGCACTTGTTATTTTATGTGTAAACTCTCTTAAGCCATTTCTAAATCATGCAGTAGAGTTTGGTATACAGACTCTTGTACTAGCAAAGTAATGGCTGGGCTAGAAAATACACCCTGGGGCACATAGACCCATGAGGACTTAATGCGAGATGTATCATGATGTAGACTTGCTTAATTCCAGCAAGTGTCACATATTTAAATTATAGAGGAGGGAGGGAAGAGGAACCAATGTAGCATGAAGCAATAAAGAGAGAGAATTGAGAAACCTATTGGGGTCTTGAATCTTTTGGAAAAAGCTACAAGATGAAAAAAAGTCAGTAACCTTGTTTTCCTGATAACACAAGTCTTGTCAAAGTCTTCTCTTTCTTGGAGAAAATAGACACAGGATTTTTTCCCGGTCACACAGAACGTTAAGTGCTGCAAGTAATACAGTGCTACTGCAAAATGCAGTTTGCTATATAATTTATCATCCTTTGTGCTGGCATACTTGAAGGAAGCTTTCAGGAATCTTTTTGTCATCGTTAAATAATGCCCAGTTCCACATGAAGTATAATACCTTTAGGACTGATCATAATCTCCTGCTGAACTTGTCTGCTCGTATGACAGCTTAAAATTAATTTTCCATAGATAAAAGCAAAAAGCTGTTGTTGAATGTTTAAAAAAAAAACAAAAACAAAAACAAACAAAACCAGAGTTGGATGGCACAGTTTGATAATGTTAATATTTGGCCTCCATAGCTTTGTTTTCAGGAAGAGTTCTGGAAGAAATTGATTAGTAATTTTTAAACTGCTGAAAATCAGCTCCGTAAATACTCTGTTGAATTGTTGCCTCATCCCAGCAAAAAAATTAGCTCACTGTAATCTCATTGATATCAGATTTCCATTCCCAGCCTTCCTGAAAAATCAATGTACAGAATGAAAATCAAACCCTACTCAAAATGTGGCCAAAAATGTTTTATTTTCTGAATAAAAGTTGCTTCTAAGAAGAAAAAATTCCAACTACACCATGGGGCAGACAAAGTATCATCTTACAATATCCTTCTGTGTCTGATTGCTTGCCTTGGTTTGTGTTGTGTTCCTGGACGATTAATGGAAGAGGTTCCTAGAGTGGTTCTGTACCTTTTTTCTCTTTATATGTGCTGCTGCTATGTGCATTTACTTCAATTATTAACAGCAACAATAACAGTTCTTAGATGGTTTTTAAATGGGAAATGAATCCTTTCCTAATGATTGCAAGTGAAGAAATGGAGGTATAGAATGCTGAAAGCAGTACGACTAAGAGCCATAGCTGGTAGATGAGGGTGGGAAGCAGTAGTTCTTCTGAAACAGGTCCAGTGTTTGAAGCATACCGTCTTTCATCAGAAATTCTAGAAATCACTGCAAAGCGTCATTAACTTCAGATGGATGTCTTTGCCATCACACCAACACCTTGATTTTGTGTGCAAAATCTTCTTCTGGTGAAGTACAGTCATTCTGGAGAGCACAGAATGGTTGGGGACACTATGAGGGGCTGAATTGTTTCAGCAGCTATGCTCTGTTCATGTATCTGTGGTGAAAACACAGAAATTCATGAAGGGTTTTCTTTCATTTTATTTATTTACCCACTTTATGGGTATTCTTCCACTTTATTGCAAAGCTGTTCCAAGTGTCCTTCCAAAATAAATCTCAATAGTGACCATAAAAGAAAGTGTATGGCATAACTGAACCTTTTTTCTGTCACAGAACTGAAGCTTGTTTCTCTTCTTAGAGTTGTGACTTTTGCCTATGGGATGGCAGCTTCGAGAAAGCATCTAAATTCAGGTAGAATGTTCTGTGAAGTAAGAAAAAAAAGAGAAATTATCAAAATACTGTATGTGTGCTGCAATGAAAAGGAAAAATTGAAAATGATCCCAGAGTATAAAGACTTGCAAAACAAAAGGGATTATGGCATTTTGAGAAGTACCTTCTGGAGAGAAAGGATGTATTTAAGGGACACAACATTACAGTTCTTGTAAACACTTTTCTAATAAGACATTTTTCTCTGTTAGTGTTGCTTGTTGGCTGCCTCAGTAACCAAGAGCAAGAGTCCTGGACAGTTAGTGTAAACCAAATTAGAGACCTTCCTCATTTTTGAAATGGAAACCAGATGAAAAGTTTGAACATTGCAGTCATGGACTGGCTCTCTCCGCAGATATTTAAAATATTGCACTAAATATCTCTAAGGGAAAGTAAATAATGAAGATGATACTCGGTACTGAAGAAAAATGGTATTAAGCATTTCCTATTACTAAAATCGCTTTGCATAATAGTTGCATTATAATGAAAATACAGTTCCTATATTAGAAAGATATGTGGTGTTATCAAATCTGGTGACTTTTGCACAGAAACAGCATGTGACTGTAAGTTATGATGCAGTTATAAGAGTTTGACACCTGCCTGAGCACTATGGGCTTAGCCACCAAACATCACTCACCTAACCAGCACACCTTTGGAGAAAAAACACATTAAATGTTTCTATGACGTGGTGGCTCTTTCGCTGTCAGGACAAAGGAGAATCTAATGTCTGCAGACCTTGTGGGGATAGGTGCTGCAAGGAAGAAGGGTTGAACCACTTCCCTTGGAGGAAGGAAGGATCAGCTAATGCCCCATGTCAGTGCCCTCCCATGGACAAACCTCATTGGTGGCATCCGTTGACAATATCTGGATGAAACAAAATTACTAAAAAAAGAATTTTAAACTCTGTAGCATTTAAGTAAAAGAAAAACAAATGATTGCTTTTCTCTGAGAAGTGGGTTTAGGCTTTGGGCTAAAATATTCCACTACTGAGCTTAACTGCTTTTACTTTACCAAGATAAACCACTAAGCTTTAGACAAGTGATAAATGATGTGCTCATATGCTGCCCCAACTCATGAGAGTGACACCATTTTTTGGATGGCTCTTCCCACAACCTACACTGCTATTTCTAAAGTATAAAACAATGGAAGGAATCCTCAAAGAAGGCCTTTCTTGATCAAATCTATAGGTCTGAGTGGGCAAGATGAGGGCAAGAAGGAGATAAGATTCTAAGATAATGGAAGGTTGAAATTTCTGCTCCCATTTCCCATTTTTACCTTCAATGAAAAGGCTTAATGGAGAAAGATTCTTACCACATGAAGGTAAGAAGGTGTGCCTTAGAACTGTCCCTTCTGCAAGACTAGCAGGCTAGCTGAGGCAGTCCTGTGCTCTCTCTCCATCCCTAGAAGCCGTCACTGTGCAGAAAAGGTATGTTGCTGGGGGACCTGATTATCTGCACTTGAGCTATTGCCACACGCTTTAATTAAGTAACAATTTATTTTTTTTTTAGGGAATCATTTTTTGATGTTGTTCCTGAGATACATTGCTTTCTCTGTCTAAAGTGGCAATGGCAGCTTCTCTTGCTCTGGACCTCCAACTATTCCTGTGGTTCAAGTTTCTCAGTCAGTGCTTCAGAGCAGAAATTGACATTCACAGTCAGAAAAAAAAATGAGATATTCTTCTGGCCATCATGAAACATGGTCACAGTCAAATACAGAATTCAATTCCCTCTAATTTAAGGGTGAAACTTAGGTAAATAATTATATTGCAGCTCAAAAAAACCCAACCGAACAAACAAACAAAAAAGCCCCAAAACCTGAACAAAACCAGGAAACAAAGAACCACAACCAAAATGAAACAGAACAGTTCTAATATCTGGAAAGTTGTGTATCTAGCTGACCTCTGCGTTTTGTTTTGGTCTTTCTTCCTGCATTGCAGGACAGCACAACATGCGGTGGAATGAAGTCTCCTGATCTTTTCATTGTACTGTAAAGCTACAGTTTCTATATGTTGAGCCATGCCCTGAACCTAAACCTGCCTAGCCTGTTCAGCAGAGAGGACACTACAAATACAATGGCATTGATTTTCTCAGACCTGCTGCGATGCAGGGCATAAGAGTACAGTGAAAAAAACAACAAAACCACTTGCTCCCTAGTCTTAAAATATATGGATATATTCATTCACATCTTTCTGTGTAGTTAGACAGGAATTTTTCAGAGGGATACAGGGGGTTTTATCATACTCCATGATTTCCAGTGAAGTAGAATTCGAATACAAACATTTATGTTGCTGGGACTAGTTTTTTCCTACAGAGAGCAGGTCTCTAGAAAGCCAACAATTACAAGAGACAACCACTATGCAATTCCCGTTTAAGTAAAATAATTTAAAGCCACATGCTCCCTATGCCATTGCCTATTATTAGAGAGAAAATGCATAATTTCAAGTCTGTCAAATTTGGGCAATCATGTTTCTAGGAGCAGTATATCTCATCAGTTCCTCAAAGAGGAGTCAACCAAACGTGGAAGATGGAACAAAAGATACACAGTCTTGCTCTTTCCCAGAAGGTGTTTTCCTTCCTCTTTTGTTTTGCCAGCATTACATATTTTCTCACCTACTATGGAGGATAAAATCTGTTCTTATGCAGTTACTTAACACATTAAACTTTGTGGCACTAAAAATAATGCATTTAAATGTGATATTTGGGACTGTGTGCACAGCATGAAAAAACCCATAATTTCCTCAGATTCAGTTTAGGCCTAAGGGATTCCTAGTGCAATTATGGTGTTGACTGGATTAGTACACTTGCTTAAAAATGCCAAGAGCTTTCATCAGCTATTCCTGAGGCTCGTAGGTTATAGACCCAGAGACACAGACTGTGGAAGTAAGGACAGGATGTGAAAAGCTTGTTCAGTTATATCCAGAGATAAAATTAACCAAAAGTATTAAATATTGAGAACACAAAATAGTCGGTGGTAGTCATCAAATGGAGCAAACTGATAAAGACTTGAAGAGAAGTGATATAGCAAATGGGAGACGCACATTTTGCATTAGATAGAACATATAAAAATGTAGAGAATTTTAGATGTGCTGTGAAAATATTGAAGCACACCTATCCTATGACAGTTGCCTTTTGTAGCTGAGTATATATACATACAAGAACAAAAATGATGTATGCATTTCAGATGAGGCTAAGTGCTCTGTGGACAAAACAGATAGCTCAAAATGTGACAATAATATTTATATTAATATTTATAAAATATGCAATAGTAATTAACTGAGAAATCTCTTAAAGTTGTGACCACTACTATTCTATTGTGTTTTGGTACTGCGCATAATGTATTAAATAGATAGTGTGCAGTGTACCAACAGCTATCTTCTCGTAAAAGCATGTGCTTTCAAAATGCAGATAGAAACCGCTGCACTACAAATAAAATTGGAATAGGACAGCTTAAACAGTGCGAGAATAGTCCATATATTCTACTTATAGAATCAAAAGCAATAGATGCAATTATAAGTAATTGACCAATAAAAGTAATATAATTCCTTTTCAGATTCTTCTCACAGATTCTATTATGAAAGCATTTTCTTGTTTAAACAGAGTGAGTTGTCCGAAACATGATAGGTTTGGAAAAGAAAAGAATCTAGGTATTTTGGTGAGGAAGGGTTTTTCTAGGTTAAATTAGTCATAACTTGTTCTTGGAAAAACATACAAAGAAAGGATAAGTCATATTCTTCTGTAATATGCATGTAGACAAGAACTGCATTTGAAGATTAATTATCTCATTATTTTGCTAATATGCTGTAATTAAGTGAGCTATAGCATTGAAATTACTAAATGTGGGATTACTATTCCAGATTTGAATTAGCTTGTATCTTAGAAATGTTCTTCACTACACCTCAGCTTTAGGACATAAGCATAATTAAATTACCACTTTATTTGATGCAGCTGCTTCATAAATTTGCACTTCAAAATAGTTCCATCATTCACCATGTCATTTCCTGTGTTTTTTAATTATTGGCTGGTAAAAAAATTAAGCCCAAGTAGTTTAACAATAGCACAGTAGCTTTTCCTTACACTCAAATTAGGCCTAAGGGATTCTGAGTGCAATTACAGTGCTGACTGGATTAGTTCAATTGGTTAAAAATGCAAGGGTATTTCATCAGCTCTTCCTGAGGCTTGTGGATTATGCCAAGAAAATGAGGATTTAATTTAATCTAAGTTATTTGCATTATTTCTAAAAAAACACCCATAGACCCAGAAAGAAGCTTTATAGTTACACCAGGACTCAGAAGAGAGAACTGACTGAATGAAACATCAGAAAAGTCAGGCTTTCAGTCTAATCTACACTTTTAATGTAAGGAACATATTTCGAGGGTGTTCATATTTATTTCACAGATGCTTTAGGTAGATTTTTCTTACATTCCAGTTTCCAGTATTCACCATTATTTATGAAACATAGAACTCCCTGTAAAAGCTAGATACCAAGCCTGCTTGAACTTTTGCCTTTTGTAGAGGTTGCATCTTAAAGGGTCATAGTACTATGGCAATTTGCCACCAATCACTGCTCCTGTAGTACAGTCAGGTACGGGCAGCCGTGCTTGTCTGGTATTTTAATACCTGACTGCTTCAAGTCAGATGTCATTCCGGAGCTATTACCATTACTCAGAAATAGCTGGAATGATAGCTGTAGGCAGTCTACCATTTTCAGAAGAGATATTGGTTTCTTGGTAGTCCCAAAATGTGCAAAGCCACACTGTAGTATTTCTTCTAGACATGATTTCAATTAGAGGACCTGGTCATCAGTCTCTACTGGCATTCTTTATAATAATCTTCTGTATGCTAATATGCAATATCATTTAAGTGATATTATTATTCATGAATGCATTTGGAAAATCTCATTCATCATACATCCCTTAGAAAAACTAAAATAACAAATACAAGAAGATTGCTCATCTTTCTGGGATGTTGCAGATTGTAAGCATCATGACTAACCTTGGTACTTTGCTTATGAAAGCACTTCTTTTCTTATATTCTTATATTTTGTGGATTTTGAACCTCTCAAAAGCAGTGGACAGAATGTTGCCTCAAACTATCAAAATAAATTATGGATCTTCTCTGTCATTCTCCCGGGGCAACAAACATCCTATCAAAACTGCAGGTGAGGAAGCCCTCTTCCCACAAGAAAATAATTCAGGATGTTTCTACTGAGGGATTTCTACCTTATAAACTCTATAACAACTCGGTATCATCCAAAGGTCACTTGAATGCAGCAGCATGCATACATTTGTAACAAGTGGGACAGTGATACTAAGATATATTGCACAGATATCAAACATGAGGATAACCTTCCTAAACTACAGGAAAACATTCCTGTATACAAGGAAAAAAACCGTCATATTTTGGGTTTGATGAGACCTTAATTCAAATGCATGGGGAATATAGGCGATAAGAAAGGGCTTTTTTAAAAAATTTGACTTTTAAAGACATTTTATTTGTGAAAATAATTGTCAAACTTAAAACTTCAGTGGTCATCAATCATCATAACTCCATCTGTTTGAATGTCACTATCCCAATATGCATCAATTTTGACCCTAACCTTTCAGAGGTTAAATACTAGCCTGATAAAAAAGCTAATAAAGTACTTAAACAGATACAACTCATATCAAAGGTGATATACAGTTTCAGATAAAAGCATGCTATCGATGGTTAGATATAGGAAGTTTTTCATGTATTCTTATTGCCAGAAAACCAGCAATAAACACAGCAAAGCACATCCAGCAAGACTACTTTTAGTCCTTTGAGGATTTCACCATATAAATATATAAACCTTACAAAAACTACATTATAAAACCCTTCCTATTTCTTCAATGGCTAAAATTAATTCCCTTATTGTAACTGTGAAAATTCTCTTTCATAAAAAATAAAAACAAGTAGTGGACATCAGCAAACAGGACTCAGTGGAATTTCAGAGTGGAGAGCTCCATTTTAACTCTGATTTTTTTGTCTAGCTATGGTAGGATCAATTCTGAACACTACTGCATTTTTTGGGTAGTCCAGTTGCACATATGTGCATGGATATCACAGATTAGGGTATCTCTTTTAGAATAAATGAATTCTCTTCCAAAACTGAAATAACATTTTTCACTTTATTACCAGTTTTTTCCTCTACTCCCAAAAGAGGAAATTAATCCTATTAACAAGAGCTTCTGTCTATAGTAATCTATGATTGCATACTCATGGCCATGAGCAGGAAATTGGTCTCAGTGGTATGACCACCAAATCTGTTATATTCAGATTTCAGAGATCACAACTAGTGCTGGTTAATTAATTTCTATACCTCTGTAATAGATGTTGCTCTGCTAGTTCTGTGTATTCGATAAAAGAGGTGATGAAAGGCATGATGAATTATGCTGGAAAAGTGAAAAAATGCAATGGCAGTAGTTATAAAAGGTACACTGTAATATGGTGAATGCAATTAATACTTTTAATATTATCTATAAAAAACCTCATCCTGCTCTCACCAGGGAAGCAGGCTGTGCTGCGTGCTTGATCTATGGAGTCCTTCTGCACTTTAATGTGACTGAACTAAATTATTTCCCCTTCATCTATTTAAAATATGCCCGAATGATATAATTTAAGGGTAGACAGCTTGTATTGAGACAATGAAAGGCAGAAGGAATCCTGAAAAATATTTGGCTTATGTATATAAGAACATTCCATAATGTTCAACATATAAAGATTTTTCATTTTGCCTCTTATATTCAAAATTACACGGGAAGTTATCCAGATCCTAATTTATTCTTCTCCTTAATTATGCTCTACATGTGTAGCACAGTAGTTAGTGATCTGTGATCAAAAAGTATTATCAAAAATCTTCTTAAGAATTGAGAAAAATTTCTTGGTTAGCATCTTTATCATCCCCAAAGTAAGGAAATTGTGAGGGGGAGTATACAGTGGAGATGCTGCAGTGTTAAGTTTTTCTGTCAGTTAAATATTTTTGATACTTATGTGTCAGCTTTCTAAGATGATGAACAGGCAAATTCATTCGTTTTCCATGTCTCAAAGGACATAACAGCATGCTGAATCAGACTAGTAAGTCTCAGTGATCTGCATGTTCCCTTTTATCCTTCTCTACCTCTGACAAACCGTGTGCTGGTGAAAATCAAAACATGTAAGTGCATGTAAGAATGGTGAAAATTTGTCAGATGCTGAAATTACAGCAGAAAAAGCATTCAGAAAGATTCAGCAGCCTGCAGAGGCTGACATCTCTGTCCAGACCATAGAGCACACAGCCATGGCCACATCCTGCAGTCCATGGGATCCCTGCCCATGTCTGAGGAAGGACTGGAAGATGTAAAAGCCCTTTTACTTTCTCCCAAGCAAATTCAGACTCACCAGGCCTGTAATTGGGCCCAGCGTAAGGATTTGTGCTCCTGCCAATCCCGTGTTGCCATATGTCCCCCTTTCTGAGCTGTCCCATGTTGCCATCTGTCCCCCCGCCAGCCTGGCTGGTCAGGACCATCTGTTTCTGCCTGTTACATCCCATGGGGCCAGCTGTCTCACCCCCTTCCAGGCTGGTGCAGCCACACACCTTGTCTGGAGGTACAAATTCCTACCAATCATGGATAAATACCTGCTAAAAGGGACAAAATCATGACCAGCAGCCTAAAAAACCTATTTGTCCTGTCTACATTTCTTAATCAGTATCTAGTCCAGGTTTCACCAGGAAAGCTTTTTGTCAAGTCCTCATAAGTTCTAGCACTCAATTTTTTTTGAAATTCAGCTCAAGTGGTGGAATTGGAACTGAGAGTCAGTGGGAACTGATTCTGCATTGTGCCCATTACTTTGGTGCCATGTAGGATCTCATCCGGGAATGCAAATTTACAAACCTGTTCTTGTACCTACATAAAAGTCTGGCTTTCAATCTTCAGGGTTATTAAGCTCATCTCCAAAGCAGTATCAGTAAGGTGGTAGGACACAAGGAAATAAATCCATCTACTGCCCAGCTTTTTGGAAAATCTCAGCCTAGAAATCTGTGATTAACCAAATGAATGGGAAAAAAAATGGAAACACTTGAATTGCTATGAAAAAGCCATTTTTGGCCACTGTGGGGTCTTAGTTGTATGTAAATGAGGGATATGAGGGGAATTTTCCACTTTCCAGTTGCATATTTTCACATCTTTGCTCCCTACTGGGACAAAACACAGGCATGCACCAGCTGTCCATTCTTCTTCCCTCCTACCTTCCCACAATCTGGTTTTCACAGTTAAGAAAACTGGAGGTGTGGACTGGACATGAGCCATCATTTTTCTTAGCAGGTAAGTCTAGACATAGCTTATAATACCCTTCATACCAGTTCTCTTCTCTCATTTCCAATCTGTAGCACATTGTTAGTTATATTGAAATGAGTATCTTCAAGTGTTTCAGTTTGATTGATGCCATGGAGAAATGAATGTCATTATTGCTGCAGAGTATTTAGGGAGGTATTTTTTCAACAGTCTGGCTGTTTATGCAATAAAATATTTTCTGTGAAACAGTGGAGGTTAAAATATGAGATTTGAAATCCCATATGCATTGACGTAGATGCTGTAACTTCTGCCGATTTGAGTAGGGCCACAAAGCCACCCTGTGGTGAATAGTCTGCTCAGTCTGTCTCTCTACATATCTAATCTATTTAGGTGCTTCTAAAATTATCCTGATACTAAAGAAGAAAACAGAAATCTGGTGCTTGTTGGAATGTTTCATTTCATTGGAAAATAGAATATTATTAAATCAAAGACATAAGTAAATCTTTTTCTCAGTTATTTTAATGAAGTTCAGGTTAGACATCTATGGTTTAGCTCACAGCTGTGTACTTACTCTGGGCTCTGCAGTAAAGGTCTTGGGTGTTTGTCAGATACTCTTTTGGCTTAAAAGAAGCCCAAAGAACTTCAATATGATTTCACAATGTGTAATAAGGAATGATGAGTTGCACCGACAAAATAAAATTTGTATCTTAAACGTTAGCACCACGTGTTGTTAATCTTAAAAAGAAATTTATTCTTTAGCAGAAAATCTTCGGGCTATGTCCACTTCTGAGTACTAATTCGTTCCTTTTTTAAAAATTGCTGATGAATATTGGAATATGTCTCCGTATAAAGTTGCAGCCACGATAAATGCGATATTACACTGAAAGCACTCTCTTACTCCAGACTGCGAAAAGAGCAAAAAGAGGAAAGGCTTACCTATGCAACAGGATTATATGCTACTACTTTCTTCATTATGAGACAGTTACAACTGAGATACTTCAGGTGAAAGCAGGGAACAGTCAAAGAATAACTCACTAGACCAAATGCTGTTCTTAAGCCTCTGGTCAAAGTCTGAACTCAGCTGAAGTTTGAGCCATTCTGTTTGATGATAGAGCTGAGATCTGAGATCATTTCCCTCCGAGGTGAGAATCCACAGTACTAGCTATGGCTGCTCGTGGTCCCTCGCATGCTAACTACGCTGAGCATGAAGCATGTATGAAAGCTATGGCAAAGCTGATGTCTAGCTGATGAGTTCAGTGACAACAATCCAGTGCGTTAGCTGCTTTTGCATCGCAAAACAAAAGCCAAAGCCACTTCTTTCAGAATTTCCTTACTAGTGTGCAGGCAGTGCTGCTGGGGATCAGGGTGCTTTTCCACTGTACTGGCAACAGTTTGCACAGCTTTGGTGAGATAGAGTTACCCATCAAAGAGTTTATGGTAGGTTTTGATAACATATGAACAGATGCTACTAAATCTTGTGTAGTTCCAGAGAAGAGTGTCAAAAAGGGAGGAAGAGGGAAAAAATCCCAAGATGTAGTAAAAGTACGTTATCAGTCATTCTACTGTGATAAATATGAACAGCAGGTAGTCCATTAAGCCCAGTCTTTTTACTGAACAATTGGAGGTCTGATAGCCATTAGAGGCAGGTCATGTTTAATAGCAGTTTACTCCCTCAGCTCTTTCTCCTACGGTACATTTAAATGACTCTTTGGCAAGTGAATCAGCTTTGTTTCTCCCGCACGGGTTTGGGAGAGGGGATAAGGAAAGAAATTTGTTTTTGCAGAACTGGATCTCTTGTCACCCACTCCTCTCTGAATCTCAACTACTATCTGCTAAGCCAAAATGAACTTTAATAAATGAGCTGAACTCATTAGCTATGTGAAGCTCATGCATACAGTCATAATGATTTTAAAATGTGTGGCTGCATCTTGAAGAAGAACAGAGCTTGACATAATTTCAGTTATCAAATACTGGTAATTGACACAGAGACAGGCTGTGCTTTACACTGGGTTATAATTAATCCACTTCAGTGACCTCAAAGGCTGCACTTCTGAGAAATCTACCACTTACGTTTTGATTCTTTGTCAACTACTTCAGCAGACATAAATTACAAATGAGGTACTAATGAAGTATTTCATCACCTGTTTACCTTCAGTGATCAGTTCCCTTACCCTAATTTACAGGAGGCACAATTTTTTTGAAGCTACTGTCAGTTGGAGCTGCCTTTTACTTTGAGCAGTTATAAATTAGCACATAGCTGTGCTTACTCTCACTAGCTCTTTGTTCTTGGTTTTAAAGTACTACAGCATAGTAGGAAATCAGTTTATGTTTAGAAACAGATGGATAAGAGAAAAAATTGTAATTTTTTTTCTTGTTTAAAGGCTTACTGCATGGAAGGAAATTCCTCACTCATAAATACGCCAAATCCTACTGCAGTGAGTGCATCTGTGTCTATTTACACCAGTAGGGCATTTGACTCATATTGAAATTAAATTCTGCCATATTACCAATCATTTGGAATGATCTTATACATGCCCGTGTCAAAGAGTCACCTTGGTATGCCAAGGTACCTTACACTACGCCTGCAATGCTCACATAACGGACTCTAATTTAAAGTGGCAGGGCTTGACTCCCACATACGGACTGAAAAAACATAGTGTAAAGGATAATTTGAGGGGTGAGTAAGCACCCTGCAGAGGCTGGCAGGTGAGGCACAGCCATATCATCCTGACCTGCTTCTCTGATGCCTGTGGGCTGCTCCCAATCTACTCCCATTCCTGCCAGTGCCTCCTCTTAGTTCCTGCAATACCTTCCCATGGGCTCTGTATCATCCTCCTCCTCCATGATGGAGACTCCTTTCTTTCTTAGGCGCCAGTGCTTTTACACCCATCTATTCCTCCCAGCAACCTGATTAGTTTTCTTCCTTTAGTGTTTCTCCTGCTTATGTTAGTGTCTTCAGCATCCTCTCACTTTTTGGCGCTACTGTGGGGCCCACTGTATTTTGCAACCCAACAAAAGCTAAGTATTTTCCATGTTTTTATTGTTAGTCCTCCATATTTTATCAACTCTTCTAAGTCATGGAAAAGTTAGGACAATTTCCTCGTATTTTTCCAGACACCTAGGAGGAAGAGTGAAGAATGTTAATTAAGGGGAAAACTACATGTAATTTGTGAGTTTTGTTTGATTCTAGGCACATGAAAGCTACTAATGGACTCAAAGTTGGCTGGAGTTCAGGGCACACTTACTTTTCAAGTCTGAACCAAACCAATGAAGGTATGGTGAGACAGATATGAGACAGATCATCTGGATTTCGTTGTACATTGAGGTGAAACAGAAGGTTGCCTGACAAATGAGAGTAGAACATATTTGTTTATTTTTTGACAAGGTTCTTAATTGGCTCCTTTAGGGAGTGAATTGGAAAAAAAGACAGAGAAACAGGCTTCCATGTTCTGGAGAAGGAAGTAGAATGCAAAAGGTGGGAAGAGATGAAGGATCTTGGACCATGCAGGGGCTTCTAACACTGTCAGACATGAGGCAATGAAATGTAACTAGACATATGATTTTGTCTACACTTGAAAAATTCCTATAGTAAATAAAGCCACAAGTTATTGCTTACAAAAATTTTAATCTTATCCTTGATGTACTTCCACTGACAAATACCCTTGAAAAACCAATCTGCAAGCCTACAGCACCATATAACTGGAGCTAGGAAGAAAGTGTAATGGAGGTACCAGACTTCTTGGGCTCTGCAGTGCCATGGTGGCCTGGGGCTGTTATACTATGGAGCCTCAGGGCCACCAGTGGAGAGCAAATGGCCTGTGCCTAGGAAGCACCCCAGACAGCCTCTTAGCAGAGATGCTGCTTCAGCCTTCAGGGACAAACAAAAGTTCCAAGGAGAATGCTTAGTGCATAGGAGCAAAAATACACATAGTTCAATGGTGGAACTGTACAGACCATATGTTTTTAGAAGTTTCCTCCTTCCCAAAGGTGAAACTGTACAGACCATGTACCTTTAGGATTTTCCTCCTAAGCCTTTTTATGCATTCAGGTCCAGTTATTTTAGAAAAGCCATAGTGTAAGTTCCCACTGCACTGGTAAAATTATATTCTAAAATAATTTGCTTTTGAGTCAGTTTTGCTCTGGGTTTCATAGGCTGCAGTGTTGAGGGTAGGAAGGCATCTGAGACAGCTCTGCTGGAAGGCCATGTGCACTGAACCCCGGACAACCTTCTCCAAGCCGGAAACCTGTTACTGATATTCATTGCCCTACATTAGACAGGATCTGCTCCATGATCATTACCCGGTGGAAAGTATGGGAAAATAAAAGGTTGTGTTGATATTTTGAATATGCTATTTGCCAGACTTTGCCACATCTTCATCTCTCTCAGCAGAGCTTATCACCTCTTGGATTTCTGAGGACTGACCACAGTTGGTGCAGTAAATAGGCATATCTTGGGAAAAACAAAACCTGAAACTGAAAGTGTCTGGCAGGCCTACCTACTAACAGTTTCCATATGTTTTCATAACCAATTATTTTGTATACAAGGAGAGAAAGTGTTATTACTATAGCAACTATCACAATACATAATAGTGAGCATTTTTTTAAACAAGCTGTACTTTTTGCAAGTACAGACACATCGTGATGACACATCTTTTTCTTTTGCAGTTTTGCAATAGTTGTAAGCAATATATAAAGGATATAATACTTTGTTTTTCTATACTGGTGGGATGCTGCATTTTGTGGTACTTCTTTATTAATGAAAATTTACTAGAAATGCAATGAAGTACTTGGGTGGGGAAAACAGTAATGGAAATCAATTATACAGACTTCTAAAGGTAATGAAAGGGAGATGGCAGTGAGGAGTGACTGCTCTTTTTAAGGTGAGCAGGGCTACAGAGTACCTTAATAAACCTCTCCTACGAAGACAGGCTGAGACAGTTGGGGTTGTTCTGCCTGGAGAGGAGAGGGCTCTGGGGAGACCTTACAGGAGCCATATACTACCTAAAGTGGGCTACAAGAGGCTGGGATGGGACTTTGGACAAGGTGATAGGACAAGGGGAAATGGCTTTAAGCTGAAAAAGGGCAGGTTTAGAGTAGATATTAGGAAGAACTTCTTTATTTTGAGGGTGGTGAGGCACTGAAATAGGTTGCCTAGAGAAGTTGTAGATGCCCCATTCCTGAAATGTTCAAGGCTAGGCTGGATCGGACTTTGAGCAACCTGGTCTAGTGGAAGATGTCCTTGCCCATGGCAGGGGCATTGAAGCTAGATTATCTTTGTGGTCCCATTCAACACAAACCATGATTCTGTCAGTCTTCAGCAATGATGGTAAATATTGTTCACCATTCAGGATGCAAGCACAGCTCACCTCTGTAGCAAAAAGAAAAGCTTCATCCATTATCCAGTTTCATTACACTTCAAAAGAATCTCCTTTTTTCATAGATAATATCCAGTCAAGGCAGCAGTTGAGATGCAGACAACGTCTGTCTACAGTTGCTATCTACTTCATTCCTGGCATTGTACTGCTACCTATGGGAAGTCCAGAAAGAGAAGAATAAAATTACTGACCACAAGTTATGAACTATTATTTTGCTGCATTTTCATTCCATCCAGTGGCCAGAGGCAGAAGGCAGACTTGGCCCACCTGGATGAAGTTTGCCTTTCCTTAAGGGCTGTTAGACCGGGCCTTATGCTTAATATTGGCAGATAAGGCTCGTGCAGACATGCGTGAAGCAAAAGTTACAATATCCTTATTATACAGATGGAGATAGGATGCTATCCTATGGCACTCCAGCTTTTGGATTTATCCTGAAGGAGAGAATTATAAGGGATTCAGGGAGAGGAAAGTCAGGAAAGTCATTTAGAGTTAGGATCTTGTGTGCTTCCTGGAGCTTGGATGAGATCAAAAATCACCCAGATTTCACATGTACCTGTGAAATCATTGAATTGCAATTCTCTCTTTTATTGATTTCTCTGCTGGTGGTGTGATGTTGTGCAACATTTTACTCTCCATTTTATTAATTTAATTGAATTTTAAAGACAAAAAATGAAATTGTTATTATACTTTTAAGTTGAAGTAGATTTTGTAGAAGAAACCTGGAAAATAACTTGCCCCCACCCACAACCTGCCTGGAAAAATTCTGTGCAACTAAATTAGTTTAAGTAAATCCAAATTCATCCTTTCCTTGCCCAGCTCAAAAATATTTGAAAATGACAAAATTTCCTGAAAAGGTCTGTGTACCTTTCTTTGGATTGAAACTCAGGAAAGAGATTAAGTCCATGCTCAATTATATGCACATGCTCAAGTTCTCTGATGAACTGAAGCCTAAATTTATCATCTCTCCCAGCTTTTTGATTGTTACAAAATTTTATTGTCAATCTGACTTAAAAAAAATATGAAAAGCAACAGAAAACAGAAGACTGTGCGTCTGTTTCTACTTTAATAATTACATGCACTTAGAAATTTTAATTACATAGTCATTAATTCCTGCTCACATAAATCCTGGCTAGCTTATTTTTATGAAGTAATTTTTACTTTCCGTAGTCCTGTTGCTCACAAAACTGGCAACTGTACATTTGTCACAAATTAAGAATTATCTGAAAGGTAGATTTCATATTAATGGAACTAATGTGCTTTCTTTTAAAACATCTTTGGTTATTTCATTGCTTACCATAATTTAAGACTTGGCTGCATAACGAGCATTGCACTTTGGCAATTGCTAAATTGGTCTGTGTGTGGTCAAGACAGCTGTGTCTGTTGTTGCTGAACATAATGCTGACTTAAGTAACCAGTATCCGCTTCAAGTAGGATTTCAAATCTTTTTGCTTTCTTTCGTTAATACCAGGTTACACAGACAGAGAAAAGGGGGGCCAGTGCTGACCTGTCTTGTTTGTTGTTCTGCTAACTGAACAGCGGGCAGATAGAGCAAGAACAAGATTGCAATCTCTGCCTTCAAACCTTCAGCAATGAGCAGCAGCTGAGAAATTTCAGGATGTTGTGTTTTGGGGTTCATCTCCCCATCTAACAAAATGCTAATCCTCAAATGACTTCAATTTCCACTTCTAAATGTTCTAAAGAAATCCCATACTGTCTGGTTCAACACTTTCGTCTTTGAGCTGCACAGAGGTGGTCTGATCCCTATCTTGCTGGAAACTGGGAAACAATGTCACCCAAGTCAACATACAAGTAGTACATACAATATATAAACTTGGCATGAGAGGAAAATTGCCCGTGATTACACCACTCAAGGAAGTACTTTTAAAGCAAAGAAGAGAGATGGGGATCAAACAGATATAAAGGGCTTTAGGGTAACCGTACCAGCTGAGGAATTCAAGCCTGAACAACAATGGGTGGCGGCTGCTGCCTTCCCAGCCAGGTTGCACCTCTGTCCGTGTCCTGCACAGGCTGCCAGCCCGCACATCTGAGGGAAAAATGCTGCCCAGGGAGCTGGTGCCAAGCCTGCTTCTGCAGACCTTGCCCTGTTTGGTGGGCTGATGGGCACCTTGTGCCTCCCCAGGGACAGCTTTCATCACTGCACCCCCTTTTCTCAGACTGGCCTCCTCATTGATGGGACAATGCCGTCCCTACACCATACATTATGTAATTTATATGTAAATGAGATGGAGAATAAGCATAACAAGCTGCAGATACATTGCTCCAGTGCATTCCACCACGCAGAATCTGGTTTCTATCAGAAGCATACACAAATGGGGTTCCAGCAGATTAACAAAAGCAAGGTGTAATTGCTTTTAAAGAATGCACTCACTGATACAATGCTGAGAGAAAACAGGAAAGCGTTAAGTATTCGAGTCTTAAAATAACACTGCTTTTTCTAATCATGAAATATTTTGAGCTATACCTCCTATTGCACTCACAAATATTTAGCTATTATTCAGGGAATATGACTGTTGAGATTTATTCCAACACATTCCAGAACACCCTTGTAAGATGAAATTTAGATCAAGTGAACAACATGTCCTACATAAACCCTTTTTTAAAGCAAGTAAGGGAAAAAATCAAGTCTTGTTTTAAATTAACCTTTCAAGGTCGTGTTGAGATGAAGCCATTTAAATATGTATCAAAGGGGTATAGAAATTTTCAGCTTACTGAAATGTGTTCTTATACAGTAAAAATATGTCCTCATTCTACACATGGTTGATTCATACGCAATAAACATATTTTAAAAGGTGACCTTGAAGCTACTATCCACATTTCTTAAACATTCGTGTTACAATTGAATTCATGCAAATGTATGTGTGAAGAGTTTTAATTTTTTTCTCTCTAAACAAATAATGCCAATAATTTCTCTGTTATAAGAGGCATAAATCATTTTATTTCTTTTGAGTTCACTGGACCTACCGCAATTTGCACTAGTCAAAAATCTGGCCCTGATTCTTTAATCCTCAGATATACTTTGTCATTGCAGTTTATATAAACATGAGATCAGCTAGTACTTCCAGACCCACATGAACTCCTTGATAGTTCAAACTCAAACTTCAGTTTTAAATCTGAATTTTGCTGTCATCATTTATCTTACAACTGACCACAAGTAGACATAGAGCTTCGTTGAGTTTTGTGGTGTGGTTTTGTCTGGGGATTTTTAAATGTAAGTAAGTACCCTGTTTTTCTCCAGAAACAAAAATTTAAGTGACCCATTACAAGTTAATATGGCTGAGTGTACTTTTCTTAATAAGCTTTGAAAGAGCATTCAGTAATAGCCCAAACAAACCTAGCATCCAACAGATTCTCATTGTTTGAGTCAATACACATTATAAACTGTGCATAATATCTTTTTAACAAATAGGGCTATTTTCAAGCAATGGAAATTCAGGAAAGGAAAAGAAATAAGTGATTTTATGTTTCATTGCATAATTTAAAATGCACACATGAGGCTGGACAGGAAATAAGTCTTCTTTTAATGTGCAAGGACCAGCCCATAAGAAATTTGAAATAAAACAGTTATTCACAAATGTGGTTTCAAACACTGGTATTTTATACACAGTGTCAGTATTATTGATTTTGTCTTGCATTTCCCCAAATAATTCAAGCTACTTTTTAGTCAAAACAGTCAGAAACATAAACTCGGTTCATTATTTCACAGCTACATGGGAATGAAATGCAAAGGGTATTTCATGGTGGATAGCCTTTCCGAACACATTAGAAGAAGAGAGAAATACTTAATCCTCTTAAAACTATGGAAAGAGTTTCAGTTGGCAAACTGGTCATACTGGAATTTGAACATATGCCACCAACACCTCTATGAACTGCCCTAAAATGCAGTTTCTCAGGAGTGAAACAGTTGACTACTGTATTGAGAGGTGGGAGAAGTGTAAAATAATAAATAGTCTAGAAAATAACATGAAGTGAAAACTGAAAATAATAATGACCATACTACCATATATTTTCAATATACTTAAAATATACAAATATACAGTACTTTTTATCTGAGAATTTCAAGATAATTTTGACACACGTAATGCTGTAATAGAGACAAATACTATGCCAGTGTTTCAGAGAAGTAAACTAAGGCATAGCAAATTTACAGCACTTGCTTTAGGCAACACAGATGGTTATTAGGAATGCAGGGAATATAATTAGTAATTCTGTATTATACTGAGTTACTTCAATCCCAATACCTTTTTCTCTCTGACGTACTTCTTATGCATTTGAGAACAAATCTGGAAAGGTTTATATGAAAAGTCGCAGGCAGAAACCTATAAGGACTTTCTAAATCTCTGTGCAGACTCATGAAGAGTTTGGTCCCAAGTCACTGTGAGAACCTGGATCTGGGCCTCACGAAGGCAACCAGAATTGAATAACCCCAGAACTTGTTTCAACACCAGTACTGTCTGGTTTAAGAAAACAACATTCAATTTATATGCTCCAGATCTACATGCTATCCATGAAAACTTCTCATGTGCTGAAAATGAGGATTTTTGCTGAGACACAAACACTGTTCCAGCTCTACCTATGCTGTGTGCATTACTCTAGATGATCGTCCTCGACAGTGGTCTAGAAGTTCCTCTGCCATCTAGAAATTGAAAAATAAGATTTACAGATCCCTTCAGAAACACTGCTCTTCAGGGAATAACAGATGAGTTGTCATTAGGCTTTGGTGTGGAAAGTTGCCATCAGACTTAGCAGTTCTCATTCTAAAAATCAATCTTCAAAATTTTCCTTCATGTTGAGGGCTTATGATATAAATACAAAACCAAAGAATAAGTTTTATAGGTAGTTTACCAGACTAAACATAGTTGTGAAAAACTATTAAAAAGAAAAAAAAAGAAAGACTCCAAACATAGCAACAACTTCCACAGTAAAAAAAAAAATAAAATTGCAATTTGGGAACTGCTGTCGACCAGCTCCACCACATGGCAAAGAAGTAATTTACAGTTCGCTTTCCAGAAGGAATATAATTTAAATTTAAATTCTTAGTCTGCTTCAATTTTTGAAACAGCTGCCTCTTCAGAAGAGGGGTCTCATAAAGAAAAACCGTGCCAAAGGCACATGCAAATTTAAAACAGACTTCATGAGACAGTAACTCATGGCCTGCCAGAGGAGACAGTCCTATTTAGATGAAAAGCTGTCTCAGTCTGAAGGGTTGGAAACTATGTTTTCTTACTTGTGTGTAGGAGAGCTGAGACTGATTTCTTCTTGGCGCTCCTAATGTAGACCATAACGTAGTTAAACCAGAAAATCCCCTGGTTTCAGGGTCAGACAGACGAGACCACGGTGAAACTGTGGTGCTACAAGGCTACCCCGCTGATACGCTATCAGCCTACCATCAGTAGGTAGATACTTCAGCCGTGGCCTCGCTTGTTTCACTCTCTCTGAAGATAAAACCACCTTCGAGGTACACACAGCCCACATCCATTGCCTTCATGGGAGAAGATGCTCTTAGTGCAGAAGACGGACAAATTTATCTTGTGAAAAATATTTAAAGCATTACACTCCTTTTTCAGAATAAAAATGGTTTTGGTTGGCACAAGCCAAACTGTCAGACAAATGAGTGAACTACACTTTTCCTTTCGGTTAAAAAAATGAAAGAAAACCAGCTTGTAAAATGGCCCTGCTCTAGTACCTGTGTTTGTAAAAGTTAGTCTCAGCTTCTGTATTCCTCGGTGTCTATATCTATGGAATGGTTATATTTACTCCATTTGGGAACACCACTTTAGGACAAGTTTTTAATTAGTATATAAAGCATGTCATGAAACAGACTCAAAATGAACAGTGGTATAATCATCCTAAGTACAAAATGGAGCTGACTAACCACCTTTTTCAAAGTTTTGCTTTTCAAATATCTCATGGCAGGAGGAGTTACTGTCAAATTGTTGCTCAGTAGCTGCAAACTTCTAGCTTGCTAAGTAGAGAAATTTCCAAAGGGCTGCTTCTTATCTGTGTTCACTGGTGCTATTCTAGCACATGAAGCATGTCATTCTTTAAAAAAGTATTTTAAAATAAGCACAGTTACATGCCGGTCTTTTGTAACTTGATATTTTTTATAAATAACTACATTTTTAATATAATATGAGAAAGTACATTCACAGTAATTTTTCAAATTTATAACAAATTTATTTATTCATATTGTGACACATGAAGTTTCTCCAGCTATTTCTAGGACTAATAGATTTATGAGAGAACTCAGACAGTGTATGGAGCTAGTGTTTTAAGTAGCACGGTTTTACCAGAGAAGATAGGAAAGATTAGGATTTCTAGATTTATCTAAAGTGAGGCAGAAAATACCAGAATTCACATGTCAGTGAGAAAAATCTGTATGCTCATGTGCCTCCATAAAAACGGGGCAGAATATCTGGGAGGCCGGACATGGGGAAAATTGCAAGGCTATGAAGGATACTGGACTTTGATCATTACTCTCTGGACTTCTAGATGTATTAGACTTTCCTGGCCACAGTTTTTCAACTCATTCAACAGTCATCTGCTTTCTTTAGGCAGTGATTTTTCATTGACTAATCATTCCCAAGTTACTATGAAATAAACAGCCTCATAAACTTAACTAATATTTACTTTAAGATAGTGCAGAAAACCTACCCCATGGGAGGTGAAGTAGGAAAGCACACACATAATAGTGAGGGTGGGTGTGGTTCTACATCTGGAAATAAGAACAGTGATAGAAGTGGCCACAAAACACGGATATTTTTAAAATTAGTAATTTGAACTTGTCACTTTCAAGAAAAGCATAAAATTATTCTAGTTCAACTAAAAATTGTCTCTGCTGGATCCAATCCTGGGGTTTACGTTTTTTGCAAAGTATCTTTTCATTCCAATTTCCATGCTTCATTTTGTGATCTTTGTTTTCAAATCAAATTACTTCTCTTTAATATTTCGTTCTGAGCTTCCCCATGGGGTTCCACATTGCTTTCTATGTCCTTTGATATTCTATCTGCCCAATGCTTTGTAAAATAAAAAAATAATTACTGATATTAGAGTAAAATTTGATCTCATAGTCTTTATAAAAAACAATTTTGGTTCTGTTTAGTCCTATTCTGGGATGACATAAAATCACATATAATATGGAGAAGGTTTAAAAAAAAGAAACTTTGTAATTTGGTGCTGCTATCCAATTTTCATAGTACACTAATGCCTATAATGAATGTGGGAAGAGAAATAATGAGCCCCTTTGCTTTATTTATTTGCTGTCCATGGGTGGAAATCATGAAGCTTTTCAGTCTAATCATTCTTCACATCCATCCTTGATAAAATTCTCAACAGCCAGCTCAGATTTAAGAGGAAAAAAGTCTGCCTGTCATGTTTTTCAACATTTGGAAAGTTTTAAGTAGTATTGCAGGTGGGAGAATGGTCACAAATGTATTTATTTTTAATTTCTCTCTAGATTTTAAAGTGAAAAATGTAAGGCAGACACTGACATCAGAAAGTACTTTAGAGCCCTTAAAAAATGGAAAAGTGAGACAAAACAGAACATACAAAATGTATTTTATTTTTGCAGGTAAGATCTATGTGAAATAAGGATTTTATTTTTTATTAACTGTTTACAGGTGACTGTATCTGCAGTACTGGAATGCTGCAGTACTGGATATGCTGCGATATATCGAAGATCAAATTTAGAATATCCACAGTCTGAGTATTGAAAAAATTAGGGAACTAAGACAAAACAATTAGAGAACTGAGACAGAAAGGGAAAACATCTATCAGTTGGGGGAAAAGACAGGTCTATATTTGTATTTATCACTTAATCTATCTAAGTCTAAGTTAAAGGGGCTCAGAATTCTAGTTATCATCTAGAAAAAACAGTGAAGTTCTCTTTTGAATAAGAACTGTTCCTATGCCTTTTTCAGCAGATCATTGCATACAAGCTGAACTGCTATAGGAAAAGAGAAAATTGTACTTTTAAGGTCAAATGCTACATTGCAGGAGTGTACCTTTCAGGATTTATATGTAAACAGATACAATAAAATACTACACTACAATATTATAATAAGCTTCCTGAGGTATGCAGCATGCCCACTGCCACTTTCCTTCCCTTGAAATGTTTTTAGTCCTTCTCTCACTAGGAAGAGACAGGCTGACATTTAGAAGGGACTTTTATCGACAAAGCCTGCTGTTGCTTTTAAACCTGATGTTACTGCATTAGGAGGCTGGATACTCTCACAGTTAATTGCTGCACTCTGTCATATTTGAGATTTGGGAATCAGTTTTATTCCACAAGGTGTCATTTCTCCCCAAAGACTGGCTGTGGGTCTGGCAACCACTGCCATGGCCATGTCCAGAGGCCAGGACTACTGGCAATGGCGGGGGGGGGCAGAGAATGGCATGTTTGGCAGGGCTAGAACTTTCCACGCCTTGGAAAGGTAGCTGCCACCAAAATCATCAGTTCAGTTCTGATCATGACAAATCCTCTGCTGAAGGTAATGTCAGTGAGAGGAAGAGGGTGAGGTAAGCATCTGCAAGGGGTCGGGAGCAATGGACACCATCCTAAGAGGAGAGGCAGGCTGGGCAGTCAAGAACCTCATTGAATAGAGGAAACCTTATAAAAACGTTACGGCATGGGACAATCAAGGAGCTCAGAGGTTGTGGACTTCCTTGTGATGTCCTTAGTAGTACTTCCTCAGGACTGAATGGTTATAGACGACAGCAGAGAGAGCTTGCCAGGCTGGACAGTATGCGGTAAGGCTTTCTCCTTACTTTGGGACACCCAGCACCACATCCACAGCTGGCTGAATCAGGTCAGTGTCTCATCTGGATCTGCAACAGACACAATAAATGCTCTTGTTGCATGTGTTTGACCTTGTCAATGTAACTATCTGTTGATCTAAGGAGACAAGGTTTGTCTTATGTAATATGGACATTTGTATCAGAGCTAATGTTTGTGTATTAACTAGTAGAGAGGAATAAACACTTAACAGACAATTCATCAGACATTTTTATGTGTAGAGGAAATTAACAGCATAGTGCCAATAACATTAAGGGAAGTGTAAGTTTTGGATTTGGGGGCTGAGTATGGAATGCAGCTATTGGGAAAGAGAACCTGTCAGAGGGAGAGCTCTATATGATACTTATGTGAATATTAGTCCCTGAATTTAATGTCAGTCCTTATTTGCCAAGGAAATTTATGCCTTCACCAGGTGCCAAGCTGCCAGCCAGCCATGACAATACATTATCCCCTGTTTTGGTTCTACTCCAGACTAGCAGGTTTCTGACACATAATATATATTGACAATCGCAACTTCCTGAGCAGCACGTGAGTAGCTGTACTTCATTAGTGTGCTAAGCATGGACACAGAGAACCCTGCAGAAATGTCATTGGATGGGAGGAAATTCAGAATAAACACATCAGTAATTAATAAACCAAGAAATACTTGTAGTGAGTATGCTGATCTTTGAAATACAGACAGTTTGCTGGACCAAATTCCAGAACTGTTAGCTAGAATTTGTAGAAGATAAATGGAAGAGAGATAGCTTTTAGCTAAATAAGGTATCAAAACACTTGATAACATATATAGAAAAAAAGAATAACTTCTGTGTGCCAAATATAGGCTCAACAGATCACTCTTATCAAAGAAGTGGTGAAAACTGACTGCAGCTACATACTGGCCACATTCTCAAGCAGCATCAATCTCCGTATCTGAACATCTCACATGACTTCAAAGGAAAACATAAACCCTTTCTGCCTTTGCATCATTTATAGGGATTTGCTTCGGGTTTTATTTTTTCAGCTAAAGGCAATTATGTTGGAAGGTCCACATCAAAGAAAATGCCAACCTTAGGCCTTTTTGCACTATCCAGGACAGGGACTGCAGTGGATATTCATCTATTTAGGATATTCCATCACATGCACTGGCCAGAGTATGTTTTAGAGCATTGATGGTAGCGAGGTTAAAGCCTGTCTTTTCTTACAAAAGCTGGGTATCATCATAACCAGCTGTTCTGATTTGCTGACTATTTATTAACATCTTTAGTAATTATGCATGGCAGATTTCATGAGCACACAGTCATACAGCTTGTGTAAATTAATGGCTTCAATGAAATTTGCTTAGGCTTATGCAGTCAGCTTCTTTGTTCAAGTGTGTTTCTCCCATTAAAATATTTAGCTATTGCAGGCATATGCCCCCTCTCAGTCACAGGCTGTGCATGTTTTCTGTGCTCGTTCTGCATGAGAAATTCTCATTGACCCAAATAAGGGTTCAGTGCATGGGCCATATGCTAAGAATATGGAAATTGCTTTGAGAATATGTTGATTTTCCATACTCCCATCATAACCACAGTGCGGATGTCACTGCTGAATGGTTTCTTGCAAATGGATAAAACTGCACCACTGGAGTCAGTGGGAGTTTGGTCTCTGAGTAAAATGATCTTTCATGCTCATTGCCCCTTGGGCAGCTCTGAGCTGCCTCTGAGTCCTCCGATCAAGGCTGTTGTGCACAGTCCTGTGGGTTTCTTCCCAGGTCAGCTGTCTCCAGAGGAGGGTCCTCCTCATCTAGTTGGAAAGATCCCAAAATAATGTCAAGTCATTTCCATGGTCCACATTCACCTCACCTTTTCCAGCAAGCACATTAAGATTTCTGGAGAAGCCTTTTTTTGAACGCCTTATCAGGTACAGTCCAGGCAACATAATTAATTGCATAACAATAGAGGCATTATCTCACCTTGCTTTTGCTGTCTGGAAGTTAAGCACCTTGCACGGGTCAGTTGTGTAACTGTCTCTGTATTAAGTGAGGAGATATAAGCCCCATATCAGGGTTATTCATCCCATTTTTAGCTAAGAATAACAGAATAGAACAAACAAATTTTCATCTGTATGTACAATTATTCAGTTAGGAAATGACTTCAGATCATGCCTTAGAAAAGACCATAGCAAAGCAGAGTTTGGGAAGCTGGATAATAATTCACTCTTTTTCTTGCAAACCCTGTTTTCATTTTGTGTTCTCCTCCTGAGTCTCATATAAAAAAAAAGTTAGCAGGAAACAGTTTTTTAAAACATATTTAACAATTTCTCAAATTTTGCAAAACTCAAGAACACAGTAACTCTGTGCAGGCTAATACTGATGCCACATATTTTAAAGAAATGTAGGTTCACTACACATCTTATTCCTTTCCACTTGAACCATTCTGCCCACATTTCAGTTTGAATGGACATATTAATCCAGCTTTAAAAGACAGGGTTACAGCAGAGAGGTTACTGTCTTAGTAAGGGACGTTGAATAATATCAAACAATTTTTCTCAAACAATATCCATGTTCTATCTCAGAGAGGGTTGCCTTATATTAAAACAATTCCTTTATAAACAGTTTGCTCTGAGCTCCAAAGCTCTAAGTTATATATTCAGCAATGTGTTCTGTTAATCCATTGTTGTGACATCTTGTTGTTTATAGCTCTGTAAACCTACACCCATGTGTCCACAAACATATGCACACTTAGGCACACATATTTACAAAACATGTTCACGGATCTCAGTGCCAGAACATCCGCCCTGGAGAGTTGTTTTTTTTTATCATAGATGCACTTCAACATAGTTGCAACGAGACAGAGCTCCCCCAAAGATGCGCTTCTTTAGAGTCTCATGTCTGGCAGTACGCAGCTGTATGAGCCATGTGACAGGAGCGCTGCCTGGTGGGATGGTGATTCTGCTCACCATTGCATGCGCAAAGCCACTCTCCCATTCCACAGCAGACAATGCCAAATTCTTTATGCTGCTGCATTATTTCAGTTTCATGTTTTTACCGAGACATATTTCACTTGTCGTATGCCTCTGCACAAAACAAGTGAAAGGTGCATAGAGAATATCACAGAATCACACAGAATCACAGAATCGCTAGGTTGGAAGAGACCTCCAAGATCATCTAGTCCAACCCTTGCCCTAATACCTCGACTAGACTAGACTATGTCATCAAGTGCCACGTCCAGCCTTTTTTTAAACATATCCAGGGATGGTGACTCCACCACCTCCCCGGGCAGACTATTCCAGCGCATGTGTCTGTACTTCCTTTGTACTGATGCAAATGATGATGCAAATTGAAAGACAAGGGTAAATGATGTACCTTGGGGCAGATTATGAGGCTTTAAAGACAACATTGATCAATTACTGACACAAACAGCCTGATTAACTTAGCAAGATTATAATCAGTTCTCAAGCCTTTTTTTTTTTTTGCATAACCATAAATCAAAGGAAAGTGAAAAGGCAGAAATCAGATCTGTATGTTTCTGTATATCTGTATATCCATATACAAAGACACATCTCCACAGCATAGGTAGAAGGGATGAAAGAGTATCAAACAAGGAAAGCCTGTTGTTTTTCCTTACATTATCAAATGTGTAGACAAACCTGTATTTTCTATATTTTTGATGAACTATTCAATGTGTGCTGTGCAGCTGTGACATAAAACCTGTTTCAAAGAAGGTTAACATTAAAGAAAAATATTGCAAATATGTGACCTGTGCTCTGATTTTGTAAAATATTTTCTAATTTCATCGCTCCAGGATAGAGCTTTATAACTTAAGCCAGAATCGTTGAAAAATGTTGCTGCTTTGCTACTGCAGGCAAAATCTGTACAGAACAGGATTTATAATATATACAAACTCTCAGACAGTTCCTTTAAACTTACGGAAACTCCTATAATAGAGTTTTACTGAAGTCCAAAATAAGTCATGGCCAAAGTTTTTTGCTGAATATGTTGAATTTTAAAGCAGGCCTGAGTCTCAGCATGATTTTCCTACTGTCTCCTGAACAAAAACCACCTTATATTCCACCCAGGAGCATAACCCATAAAACATGTACAATAAGATGTATAGAAATCCATCTCTCCCAGCCTAATGAATTTAATCAAGATCAACAGTTGTGTGAGATCAGTTTTGGCAGAAACTTGTGCAGGTGCAGATTTCTATTGTTGTTCAGTCAAATCATCGAACAGGAGCTCTCTTGTGCTTGAATAACCTCTACCTTTCTTTCCGACATTTTAATGAGTGAGCGGCACATGTTTTAGACAGAATCCTGTGCATGATACAAAGCACACACACCATGACAGACACTATGGGATTCATGAGGCGGGTTTTTTTGAAACCTTTTGAAAGTAAATATGCAGGCTCCTGTCCTACAGATGTCTTAGGTTCTGATTAAAAAGGATATTACCCGAGTAAAAAGGGTGTGAAGGCAGGAGAAAACCCACAGAAAGGGGTGTTTGTCTGATAACATTCTTCCCACACTGTGGGTGTATCCATGTCATACTTCATCCACTGTTGTTTGTACCAGCCAAGGAAGATATTTGCAGCCAGGTACCTCCCATTTTTCTCCTTCTCTTTGCCCTCCAAGACTGTGGCTACTTTTCTATTGGTATTTTTTTGCCATAGCTATGATGTGTTCTAATCTATTGTCCACGCACAACAGCAGAAATCAAGGTTTTGGCAAAAATGTCACCATTTGTCCCCTTCTGTATCTTGGTCCTCCTGGGGCCTTTGTGCACTCAAATGTCTTAAGGAGTTAGGGGAGCCCTTCCAAAGGAAAATCCCTGTATTTCCTGCTTAGTGTTGACATCAAAAGCATAACAGTACTATTTACTCCATGTCAACTTCCTTTTTGATTGCTATAGGTCCTTCAACCCGACAGTGGAACACCTTCAGTTGAGAATCCTCTGATCTAGTGCAAAGCACAGGGCTGGTGCTGGCAGGCAGACATATCCAGCTTGCAGCTGGGGACCAATCCAGAACCCAGCAAAGCAAGTGCAAAGATGGTCATTGACTCCAGTGAGGTCTGGATCAGATCCCTGTGGAAAAATATTCTTGCTGTGAACTGCAAACAGAGAAATTCCACTTACAGAGGCGTTAAATGAAATACTCAAATTGCTTCAATCCATGAACAAATTGCATTTCTACATTTAATTAATTTTGCCTTATAGGCCCCAGTCCAGTCAGACACTTAAGCACCTGCGTATCTTTCAGCTGATGAATAATTCTCTCAGAGACAGTGTTAGCAGGTTGCTTAATCTGGGTAGAAGTGCAAGTTTTTTCACTGAAAAACAAGCAGGGTTTATTTATTTTACTCGGAAATATACGATGTGCAATTTTGCAGTAGCATGTGATTAAGAAAAAACAGCATTTCCAATCATACATTTACTGCCTGCAGGTTTAGGAAGTTAGCTAGCTTAGCTTTTAATATGTAAACATACAACTTGGTACTTTACTAGAAATGGCACAATTTAATCTTTGTTTTAGCTAATATTCTCCATTTGTTTGTGTGTGTCACAGCGTTTTGCAAAAAGATGTTCCTTAAATGAGGTATTTTATTGCATGTCTTAATAAACTTATGAGAGAAAATTAGAATGCAATTTCATTTTCAGTTGCTCACAGATGGGATCTTGTGTTGCCAAAGTCACCTAATGAAGCTTCAATCTGCTTGCAAAATCCCGAGTTTATTTCTTGAGTTCTAAATTGCATGTAATAAGCATTTCAGTGCCATCTGATAGCTGAAGTTTCAGATTTAGAAATGTAGCTGTGCTTTTAGTTTATTTTTGTCCCACAACTGCAAAAGTAAACTTCAAAACCATTGCTTTGGTTAGTTCAAGTATTTGAACTTCCCAGTGGTTGCTGCCATACAAAAACATAGATATATATTTAAATACATGCTGCACTTTCCCTGCCCCAGACAGACATCTGGCCATTTCCCATCTGCTGACTGTGACCTGAAGCATTTTTCTCTCTCTCTTATTAGTTTGGGCTTTTACTGAGGTTCAGTAGCTCACATATGCTGATGCATCAGTTGTTTTTATTGGCAAACAGGTTCATCATTAACAATCAGAAACTATAGCATCTGCTAATTTAAGTGGGTATCGCATCTTGTTGTACATTAGGTGTTTAGCAGTGGAGGCATTTATCAAAACAATGATTATGTGAAGTGCACGTGTGTAATATTAAGGATATTTCAAGCCATAAATTACACATTTCATCTTCATCTTTATACTAATATATTCATTTTACCGTAGGAAAAAATTTGTCTAAATCTTTCTGGATAGTTTAACACTGAAAATCTTGGTCAATACAATACTTGTCTGTTAGAACCGCTGGTGTGCCTTTTTATGCTGTGTGGGTTGCCCCTACCAGCAAACACAAAAGATTATGGAGGCACTGCAGAACTGGTGTAGCATATCTCAGTAGCATGCAGCCCACGTGGGCATTTGCTTCCAAAAGCTAGGAATTGCAAAGTAATGAATTAACTTCATTCAGGAACATTTTTGATATTTTGATAGCATCAGCAGCAGCACAAATTGCCCCAAATTTTAACAAGTACCCCTAGTAGAAAGGAAATATTTTTTTAATCATTAACATTTATATATTAATGTAACACCGACAGATTCAGTTCAGTCAGATGACACAGGCATTTATTACTCACAAATTGATTTACGGCACACCACTAAAATGATACACCCAAAATGCTGGTCTTGAGACTTCGGGGGGGTAGGGTTGTTCTAATCTGAGGGTTTACCTACTTAATACTAGAACAGTTGGCATTTAAAGAAAACAGAAAGTATCAATGAGACTTGATAAAATCCAAGCTTTGGAATAACATCTCTCCTGAACCATACGAGCATGAGAAGCTGCAGGAAGGCAGGGTAGATGCAGAGGCTCGTATATCTCACTGCTTTACAATGCAATCACCTGTGAGGAGGGACACAGGTCTCTGCTCCCAGGGAAGTGGCTCTGGGTACCTGTATCCCTTCTAGAATCTCATGTCTCAGGCTGTGATGGACAAGTACTGCATGTCAATTTCATGAAAACCTGTCTGCATTATCAGGAAAGAGAGAAGTTAGTTTAGTCACAAGTAGTTTAAAACCAAATGAAGGCTGGATGAAAAGCTTATTGAAGTAAATGGGAAGACTCCTGCTGGCTTCTCTGAGGGGTGGATTGGATCTCAGCTTCAGACTTCTGAAACAAATGCAAAATTTGTTTAGTTTTGTGCTTTTTGAACATTGCTCTATTTTCTAAACAGAGGTTATGTGTCTGTTCCTCTGATCCTCTCCTCTTATGAAGTCATTCCAGCTCTTCTATCAGTAAACTTGCTGTAATATATTTCATGCTTAGTCTTCAAAGAAATGTTAACATTCACAGATAAAAGACTCTGTACGCTTTCCATGCCACAACTGTCACCAGAAACCCAGGAATGATGACATGAGGGGATGATAAATAACCTTACACAAAAAAACTATTTTTCACAGAAGCCATAAGCAAATCTTTGTTGCCCTCCCTATCTGTGAACCAAGGGACATGTCCTCCCTGGCTGACATCAGGCGACGGAGCAAAGCCCCTGCCCATGGTCTGATCCTGCCATGGAGAGTGGGTGAGTGAAGCCAGCAGCATGCCAGTCATTGACTCCTCACCAAAAGCACACCAACCCCCACATCAAAAAGGCATCAGGAGCCTTCACAGAGGTCTGCACTGCATAATAGGCAGATTTTTGTCGAGGGTTCAGAAGACAAATGAAGCTTTTATCTGCTTTCCAGCCCTCTGCAATAAGAGTTTATGTTAAAGCCACTTAGCCGTCTAGAGTGCAGCCCCGTGGATTACCTGTTTGTGTGAATCGAGTACATTACCTGATCACATGAGCGCCCAGGATAAGTTTTCTATAACTAGCTTTTCTTTGAAGGGATCTTCAGCTACTTTGGTATTCTCACAAACAAGTGCCCCAAAAGAGTCGGGATTAAGAATAAGCAATGCTTCACTTTGACTTGTGTTTCTCTGGCTTCATTTATTTAGTTCTACTTACTTACTTGGTCACTTATTTGTGTGTCATAACAGTGGGATGAGGAATCAACCTTCCAAAGTATGCAGCTCATATAACCTTTACAACACCATGGGTTAAATATTATATAAAGAAGGGAGTGAGTGTCATAAAAGGAAATATCTCTTTCTGAACTGCATGTCAAAAGACTGTGGGTAATTTTATAAGTTCTGAATTTAAATTGCTAGAGTTAAAAATACTATTCTACAACACCTTTTTCTTTTTTTTTTTTTAATCGCATTAAAAATAATTAGCACTGCAGAGCATTTTAAAATTAAAATAACTACAAGGGATGTGTAAGGTTTTTAAAAACATTTTGGATGATACACCCTTTTTCAGGAAATTGCATGTGAAGGAGAGGAACTGGGGAAGTTTGAACATGTGAGTCCATGTTTTGGGAGCACGGTAAGTTCTCCCTGTAGGCTTTGAGCTTACCCCACACATGTTGCTCTCTTGGGATGCCCTCAAAAATTGCTTTTCCACTCCTCAATTCTCCACACACAGATGGAGACTTTATCCCCTCTTTGCTGCTGGAGGACACACCTATATGTACTGTCACCATTACGAGTGGGGAGAGTTCCTGGGAGCTCAGGGCACAACGTCTCTCCACACCACCAGTGCCAGTGCATCACTCCAACCACTGAAGACTGACTATCCTCTTCCTGGTGATGTCCAGCAGCCCATCCTTCTGGGATAGTAGTCATGCTACAGTGCATTGCAGCCCACTATTTTTCTCTGAAAATACCAGTTTTCTTTTGTTTCCCAACTGTCCCATAGTTGGTGTAGGCTCTCAGCAGTCTCTAGTTGCCAATGGGTGAGTCCCCTTTTCCCTTGCTTCCAGGGGAGTCAAGCACCCTCAGTCTCCTGAGAAGATGTTTTGTTTAACAAGAGTTATGTGATGGTGAGGAACGGAACTGTTCATCCCAAAGTTCCCAAGACTTGTGAAAAACCAAGTGCAAGAGAAGGAATTAGTAGGGCCAAGCTCCCTTTCTCACCAGAAATACCATAGAAAGCAAGAGGAGATACACCCCAAACCCTCAGAGGGTACGATCTAGAGAGTTTGAAGGGAAAAAAGAGTTCATTTTTCTGATCAGCATATTTTCTTTCTTTAGTGATAAATTTGATGTTACTTTATAAGGCTTCTTTAAATCTGAAAACTGTCTACTCTCTGAAAAGTGACTCCAGAACTGAGCCTACTGCCTTGTCCATGGCTGAGTGGATGCTTTGTGTACAAGAGACTATCTTGCGTGGAAAGACGTGGCAGTTTTTTTTTCTCTGTGTTCTAATAAATTAAAAGATCATTTTGACTGCAAGTCAGTACTTCTGCATAGAAAATAACATAACTTATCACTCATCACTAGCAATAATACACTGCCTGAAGACATTCCATTGTCAAGCCTGTTGGTGATCAGTTTCTGCCCTGAAGGATTTACTTGACTCAAGATTAATGCAACTTCAGATGACATTTTTATTCATAAAAGTACAATCTACCTTTGAAAGAATCTGAGCTACTCACTCTAGTTACATCTTGTGACAATGAGGCACCTTCTCTTCGGAACTAAGTAAAGCCAGGCTCCAGATTGACAGGATGGACTGGCTGTGACAGACAATGAGCAAGGCAGGACAGATGGAGAGAAGAAAGACTGAGGAAGCGTGTTACACATCCCTTCCTCTCCACAACACAAAATTACACACAGCTTTACTAAAGTGTAATATCCTTATTCTTCTGTAGATTTTTGTACTTACTGTGAGTAAAATAAAAATGTCTCAGCCCTGTTTTCTGTGCTTCCTTCTTTCTCGTTCTCAGATAAATTAAAAAAGACCCACACAAAACATACAAGTGCTTTTTCTTACATTGTTTATAAATGTTGCTTCTTCAATATTTTTTTCCCTGAGAATTATGTCTACTCATTTGGTAGTATCTCATTAGCTTAAGCAAATAAATAAACAAGAAATCTTTTCCTAGGAGACTCTGTGGTTGCATTGTGTAATTAAACACAAAACATTTGGCAAGTTTGACTAAACAATGACTGTGCTTCCAAATGCTGCTGGTGTAAATCAAACTGAAGGAAAACATGTCATGTTTGTCCATTTCATGAGGACAATGAGGGTCTTATGGTGTTATTTTATGCCTGGATTTGGCCTTAATTCTCTTAATTTTATACAAAGAGGATGACCAAATGTGAAAAGATCTGAAAAGACTGCAGCCTTGCCAATTAAGCCTGCAGAAAAGCTGAGCTGGTGACTTCAATTTAACCGCACAGTTGGCACTGCACTTGTATTTCAATACTTCAGTTGCCTTTGGCAATGATATGGGAATAGAATTTATCTCTCAACTAACAGCCAGCATCTTATTCTCAGAAATGCAACTACAGTTGTGTAAAATCTTTAGCATACACAAAAGTAAAAAGGGACTGTGCAGAGCCACGTGTCCACAGCTCTTTGCGAGTCACTTCTGATTTGCACTGAGATACATGTGCTAGGTACTTGAGTCTGCAAAAGTAGATGCTGACTTTGGGCCTCATTTTGTGAAGATCAGACCCCTAGTACCAAGTTTGTATAGAAAGAGTGAAAATCTACAGACAAAACAAAGATTAGAGCTTGAAATGCACTACTTTTCCCTGCAGAAAGAGTCTGCCAGAAAACACAGTAAATTTAGTCACAGTACAATGCCTATTACACTCAGCACATGATTAAAGCTGCTTTCCCTTGGACCACACACACATGTACTCTGTCCCCCTCTTGGGAGAAACGTCTCCTTCTGCCCACAGCCCAGATGAATTATAGTCACAACCACTTTGAAGATTTACAGAACACACAAAGGGGCAACCTGAAACAATAATGGTATTTCCCCGAAATGCACCTCTTCTCAATGAAGGCATTTTCTTGGGAATATGTGAGACATGATTCCAGTTTTCTGAGACAATATTCATTATTACAAAGGCATTTCAGAAGGAACTTGAATTTCTCATTGCTTAGAATCTCATGACTTTATAACCTCATGCAAAAATCATAGAGAAAAGATATGGGAAGCTGTGGGATGATAGTGCCTCAGTGATGTTTTCTGGCATCATGTATTTGGCTTTGTGACATGGCAGAAATTGTCCACAATGTTCCCATCCTGACTGCATACTCTCTTTTTTCGTCCCCTTGGCCAAATCACTACATCCATCAGGTAATTTTTTTTGTGAATTATGTCTTTTCTCTGGGGAGTTACCAGCAGGTTTTTAAGCATGGTGTTTTATGTCTGAGCTTCTACATAGAAAATTATATTTACAGAATTTAGTGTGTCCCTATCAGCTGGTTCTCTAGGTAACTGAATTTCAGGTTAGCTCACCCACCTAGGGACCTGGACTGACCCCAGGTTCCACTTTAATCCAAGCAGGAATTTGCCATCTTTGCAATGAAGAAGGAAACTTTGTCACATCAGTGCTGTTTGTATTTTTCTGCAGAAACTGCAAGCGCCTGGGAGGAAAGGAAATGGCAGCGGGAAGGGTTCTGTCAGCAGACCTGGGCATATGTACCATGCAATGAGTTATGGGTCAGTGAGGGTAAGACTTTGCCGTGAAGAACACTCAGCTTGTCAAATCTGCACTCTGCACTCCCAGCTTCCTGAGTGCCAGGGAGGGTTATGGGACTGGTCATCTTGAGTTCCATCACACAGCATATATAGGACAAACAGGGGTTCGTTTTAAACCCAGCCGATAAACATAAGCCAGCAGTGTGCCCAGGTGTCCAAGAAGACCAATGAGATCCTGGTCTGTGTCAGCAATAGCGTGGCCAGCTGTGACCAGGGCATTGACGGTCCCTGTACTGGGCACTGGTCAGGTTGCACCTTGAATCCTGTGTTCAGGTTTGGGCCCCTCAGTACAAGAAAGACACCAAAGTGCTGGAGCATGTCCAGAGAAGGGCAATGAAGCCATAGGAGAATCTAGAGAGTAAGTCATGTGAGGAGCAGTTGAAGGAACTGCAGATGTTTAGCCTGGAGAAAAAGAGGCTCAAGGGGGACCTTATCACTCTCTACAACTGCCTGAAAGGAGTTTGTAGCAAGACGGGTGTTGGCCTCTTCTTCCAGGCAACTAGAGATGGGATAAGAGGATTTAGCTTCAAGCTGTGTCAAAGTAGTTTTAGATTAGAAACCAGGAAAAATTTCTTCCACAGAAAGAGTTAGCCACTGGAATGGACTGCCTAGGGATGTTGGTGTTGTCATCATCCCTGGAAGTGTTCAAGAAACAACTGGATGTAACATTTAGTGCTATGGATGGAAGGATAAGGTGGTGATTGGTCAAACGATTCAACGACCTTGGAGATTGTAGGAAACGTCAGTGAATGTTTTTTGTAACCAGTAAATGACAGGCAGAATACAGGGCCCAGAAGCTGAAGAAGGAGCCAAACTGAAAGTGAAAGGGCTGACCATGCCATCCATGTAAGGAAGATGTTTGTACAACACGGCAGTGTTGGATTGGACAAGAGCGAAGTGATATGAGAGATGCTTCTCAGTGGGTGCTGACGTTTGAACCATCCAGTGCTGGAAGCCTTAGCTATCGATTGTGGTTAGAAAAGTACAAATTATATGTAGAGTATAAAAAGGCATTCTTGTAAACAATAAACGGATTTCTCCTCTGACACTACATCTGTGTGGTCGTGTGTGTTTGGGGGGGGTCCGGGAAGCCACAGGAGATCACTTTCAACCTTAATGATTCTATCATTCTGTGAGCCATGAAGTCCAGGGTAGACATTGGTTTGGCTATGTGGGGCTTGCTTTGGAAATCAGTAAGAGGCACCCCTTTAAGAGCAGGATCATCTCCAACCAGTTGTCCAAAGCTGAACAGTCCTTTTGAAAGCTCTTCCTTATGACATATATTGTTACAGATTAAAGAGATTTAATAAGTTTAAATCAAGTTGCTTTAAAACAACACATTTTCCAATTTTGTATGTACTTAGCAAGTAGATCCAACCCCATCATTTAAAATTTGTTTCCAATAAAAACTGAGGTAGAAAGTACTTTAAGAGAAGTATCCGCTTTCCACTGAAAATTTCAATACTTAATTAGACTTAAAAAGGAAAAGGTCTAAACTTGAAAAAAATTCTGGGTTTTGTAAACAAAATTTAAAATTCTGTTTTGGAGATGAGACGTCACAGTGCCTCATGAGAGATGTGGTTCAGTCACGTCATGTCCCCACACAGTTTAAGGGACAGTTTCCTAACCAAAGGGCCTCTTTCACCACGCAGCAAGGATGACTACTAGCAAGCTCTTTTTCCTCACCTGAGAAGGAGGGAGAAGGACACCCTTTTCACCACAGATGGTGGATGCATGTGGCTTTATAGTCACAATTCTTACAAGGATCTCTGGCTACACTGTTTGGCATGGAAAGTGGTCAGGTTTTGACTTTTTTCCCGAGAATATCAAACAATTCCTGGGGGAAATAAAAACAATCTCCAATCAGTTCTAGTTAAAAGTCTGACAGGTGGACTTCCCCCCATTTTCTATGTATTGGCCTTTATATGTAATCCTTTATGAATTTTGACATGTGTTTTGACAACTCATTGAAGTCAGGCTCTCGAGCATTTCCCAGGCATCCCAGGGGAGCAGGTGATGTGTATCAAACCCTTTCGGTACCATTCTTGTGGGAGGTGTTTGAAATATATGAATATGATCCCCAGCTGCTAGGGGGGCATTGTGTCTTATACTGAGGACTGAACCAGGAAAACTGTGATAATGATAAAAGTCTTCCCTAATCCTGCATTAGACTTGAGCTTAGTTTTCTGTAGAAATATTTTCACAGATCAAATGTGGTGTTTGTCTTAAAGTGGACCAATTTTAATACAGAAGCTGATGCATCATTGATATGTTTATGATATTTATGTTACATGTTATACTATTAAAACATTGTAGTTTATTGTAGAAAATTAATTCATTTTCAGAAGAACTTGAAAATGGGTTTTGAGTTTTTCTACAAGATTTTTTTTCAATTCTCATTCATTTATAATTTTACTTCTGGTATTGTGATTATAACTAGTCTCTGCCTAAATTATCAGTTCAATAATCAGACTGCATAGTTTGTGGAATTATACTGCCCGAGTTTTTAGAAGAGTTAGTGAATTTGTAGGACTTGCACAAGAGATATTTGTCTAGATTAAATCTTTTTGTGTGGGATGCATGGAAAACAGGTACTGGTATTGTCAAGGGTTTCTCAGTGTTCTGCAGCAGCCGCCCACATCGCTGGGGTTATGTGGCCACCATGTGGTAATACAGGGGAAAGTTAAACAGAATTTTTACTTTGCATCTAATTTTCCTGCAAACTATTTGCAGAAGTACATACATTCATCTACTGAAGGACGTTCCTTGAATAATTTTCTCTTCATTTACAGAATTAAATCAATAAAAAATAGGCAATTTACATTGCAGCACTTGAGTCACAATACAGGAATTATTCTTGTGCTGGAATTTCATCTGTCTGGAAGGCAACTTTTTGAAGGGAAAAAAAATAATTCCTATGTGACTTCCGAGAACACTGATGATTAAATAGAAAAACCCAATACATGGATATCAAATCATAGACAGAAAACTACAACACTGAAGACATATGGAAAATATACATACGAATTTGAATCAATATAGTTTAATGGAGGGCTGTTAGACATCTCTCAGAAGTAATACACAGACTCTCAGGAAGCAGTTCCTTCACGTCCAGAAAACAACTTCTTCGTTAATCTTGTTTGCATAAATTGAAAAGTCCAGTTTCTATATTCCTTTGGATGAACACAAGTAATGATATTAAGGATATAATCAGTTATTGCCTTTTTCATACAAATGGTAACTAATATTCATTTCTGATGATACAGTCATCTTTACTCTTCAACAACTGGAAATCTGAGAAAGAAAGTAGATCAGGATCCTACAAGGATCTAGGAGTTGAAAGGTGAAGGCAGACAGGTTGGCCCTTCAGTGACTGTGCATGACCTGGTTCTCCAAGATGTCAGTTCCACCAAACAGATAGGTTATAAAATGCAACTGACCACAGCAGGAAGGAATTTCTCTGAATGTCTAGTCAGAAATAATAACACAAAGACAAGTAGAATTTTGGAATTATTTTCTTGCTTCTCAAAGTTCATACTTCTCTAATGATATTGCATAGCCTCCACAAAGATACTTCAGAGATCACTCAAGAAAATAATATAAAAAAAAATAACCTGGAGCTGAATTACTCCAGCTATAGCTAGAAATACTGTGTCTTTGTCCTCTAAGTACAGATGGGCTTTGTTGCACCTGCAAACCTCCTCTGGGCTTTCAATGCACTCTGAAACAAGAGAATAGCATTTCTGCTTTGTGTTGGCCTGTTGTTTTCTCCCTTGATTTCAAGAAAGTGAAGAAGGCAAGCCCAAATGTCCATGGCCCTGAGGCTCCTGTGTTCAGGGACACAGGTCCTTGAAACAGTTAATGAAAGGTCAAGGGAGAAATATTTGTACAAGCTCCCTGTTACATATTGGCAGATATCAGTAGATAGACACATTTATTTCATGTTAATGCTCAGCCAACATTAACTTGTTGAGCAAATATTGACCCAAAGAATGGCACTCCAGCAAAGGAACCATCAGTTGCAGTTTTGTGATATGTTCCACTCCTAAATACCTCCCCCTAATTCCCCTACCATGCTCTCACTATATACCTTGGAGTAGGATAGTATAAGACTTTGAATGTAATTTTACTAAATCTAGTTACATAGACTGAGTAGGTGGCCTTGAGTGACTAAAACTTCCTAATTAAGAGGTTTAGGATACTAAGCTGTAAAGAACTGTTCCCAGGCAAAGTGATATTTTTGCCTCACAAGTCCTTTCTGAGTGTAAACAAGTCAAAAAACCCTCATGCACATCCATAAGGAATGTACTGTTTTTTCCATCATATACAAAACACATAAAAATACCCGGAGGACTGAATAGAATTAAGCATGCATTTTGCTGACTCAAAATACCAGCTCGGACAAAGGGTATAACAATACTTTGGTCTTATTCTCCTCTCCTCTCCTCTCCTCTCCTCTCCTCCTAGCATTCAAAGGAAAGATCTTTCTTTAGGCATTGAGCTATGTCATTGCCTGCCAGTAGGTTCTAATGCTATGAAGCACTCTAAAATAAATTCCAAGAACTTGTACACATATATCTGGTTAAACATTTATTTATTTGTATATTATCCCAGTCATTTATAAATTTTCCTACTATCAAAGGAAAGGTTTTGCCCTTTAATCAAACCTTGAGAGACATGCTTGCTAATAAATGAGTCAGAGTAAACAGAATTTAGATCACCTTTGACTAACAGACTAAGACTTTTCTGCTTTTTGTTGAAAATTAGGAATGCTTTTAAAACAGTAGCCGTAACACCTTTTTTTGATGAAGTAGTACATTGCCTGTTAACCCTTCTCATATGCTCACAGTGGCTGCTATATTTGTATTCATTTATCTAATAGCAAAACAGAAAATAGAAGCTACAAATGAAGGAATATTTATGTCTCAGTCTCTGATTTTGTACCAAGCAGCTTCCAAGCACAATGATCAGATATTTGAGGTCCTACCTCAGAAAGAACATCTTTTAAGTCCCGTGAGATGTAGGTCTAAACTTCAACTTATATTTGATATATCTTCTCCTCTTCCTTCCCCTCTCCTCTCCTCCCGTCTTGTCTGGGAGATCACCCGGTGTTCTGCTTCCACCAGAGAGCACTATGGCACCGCTTGCCACCCCCCTGTACTCTTCCCACACAGCTTTAACCATTGCTTGCAAAACGTGCAGTTTTTCTTGCATGGATCAAGTTCTTTAGAGAGAGACATTTTGCAGAATGTTTCAGTTATGTGAAGCAGAGCCAGAGAGAAAATGCAATTACCCTTTGTCTAATTGCTAACTTGCTGCTGCTTTATTGTACTGTAAAACTAACCTTCCACTGATGTGCTACGGCAGAATGATAACAGCAACTGGAAAATTGTAATCTTCAGTTTGCAGTTTTTATATTAATACAGATCTCTTGGGAGACCTCAGTTGCTGAGTAAGTTTGATGATCTTTTCAGCCTTCTCATATGCCTCCCAACTGACCTGTGTTTGTACCTCCCAGTTCTGAGTACTGATCTCAGCAAGGTGATTTACAATTATATAAGTGAGACCACGTTCCTCAATGCTTCCTATACTGCCTTCACCATGGGCGACCCATCCAGTAATGGAACTGCAGCAGAACCTCCGGCCAGGGAAGAAGCACAGCATCTTTTTATATTTTCTTAACAATATACATGCTCTTATGCATCAATTCAGCTAGATAGATATCAAACCATAATGGAACTCATGACCCACATTAATTTACCCCCTAATCCTGACCCTTAAACTCTCATTTGGCTGGTCACCTGTTATGTGGCTGAGCTGCATGCATTCTCTCATAAATGTTCTCTAACATAAAGGGTAATTCTGCATTTTGCCTTTCTGGGCTGTTCTTCCTGAGGAGCCTATGTCCATTTATTGCTGCAACTGAGCTTTATGGGTTATCACTTATTGTTGCTGTGATCCCAGTGAAGTCACCACCCAGCAACTGCACAAACATATCTCTTAACTCCTCCTGTTCATCCCCTGTGCTGCATGTTTTAGCCTACAGACATTTCAGAGTTTGACTCACTCATGTTGATATCATAGAAAGTGTGCAAGAGTTCCACTCATCGTGCTGTTCTTTCAACATTTCTTTATTTATATGCATACCCCTGAGATCATGCCACTTCAACCTGGACAGATGATCACCAGGACTCTTCTGTCCCCCTCACTCAGCTTGCCCCACACACTACTTGGTCAGTGGATTCTGGTCTGCCAGCAACCCTCCAGTTTAAAGCTTTGTTGGCAAACATGCTTTTGCAGCACTCTGTCAGGTGGATCCAGTCTATTACAACCACTCCTCAGTCCTCAAGGAGCTTCCCAGGGTCGTAAAAAATTAGTTCCTGTTACTGACACCAGCTGCTGTTGACATGAATTTTTGACCTGCAGGGTCTTTCTTTTCTTTATAGTACACTTAGTGGATGTTTTCTTCCTCTCTTGGTGAAGACTATTACAACAATCCATTCACAGCAGGAGTGTTTTGTCCCTTGTCCTATTTGTTATGAGTATTCACAGATGATAACAAATTGGCACTAACTTACTGGCAGTCAGGAAGATATTTTATGTGAATCTTTGACCCATTTACTCCTTGTTTCAATTTCTAGCTCTGGTAACGTGGCCTGTTATGTTTGATACAATCACGACTTGGATGATAGGAAATTAATAAAAGCTACTTTCCTTCTTTTCTCCAGATATATATAATTCATTTCTTTCCTATGAGACCCTAAGGGTAGCTGCATTTTCCCTTCCTTCTCAAGCATATACCCTCCTCCCAACTAAAGTCCTTGTTATCGTTTGTGTCCAGCATCATTCTGGAATCATTCATTATCCCTAATTTCTAGGTTTCTATTAGTCCATATAACATAGTGAAATAATGTAATCTCTATCAAACTCGTACATGTATTGAAACAAAAAAAACTTTTATCAAGTGACTCAGGAGGTTTCTCTTTTTTCATGAGAAACAGCAAAGCCTCTTTTTATGTGAAAATAAGACCTAATTTTGACAATTTTGTATATCTTAGTTTCTTGAAACCCAGCAGTTTCTGCTATTCTGTTTCTACTGCAAACAAAAAACCTAACTTTCCATATAAATACCTAGTATTGACTTGACTAGTATATAGTGGTGTCTTGAGTACTACACCCCAACATTTTCTTCCTCTCCAACCTTTTTGAATTCAGGGAAATCTTTGACTATAAGGCTGCTGAGGTATAGGACAAGAAACCTTGCTACTGTAAGTTTCAGTCTATCTCTATGAAGTGAATAGTATAAAAAGTAATAAAATTGGTTGAAAATCAATTAAGAAGTTTCTAATCATCAGAAGACTGATAAAATCTTAAAACCATTCTGATTTAACTTCCACCATTGTTTCTTCCCTGTAAGGACAAGTGTAAAAATATTTTACTGTAAATAAAGAGAAAAAGGAGGAAAATTCATCATGTGGCCTTTATGGTCACCTCAGGGATCTTTTCTGTTCATCTGAGGATACAAAAAAATACACTAGGGGAATGGTTTTCTCTGATAAGAAAACTTTTTTCATGTCAAAAAAGAAATCACTGTACAGCATGAATCTTTTGAAAGTACAAAATGTCTATAGTGATTGTGTAAATTATTGAAAAGTAATAAGAACACTGCACAGCAGTTAGCAAGGAGCAGTTAAAGCTGGCACGCTGCTAACAGGCAGAGAAGAAGGTTTTCTGTGTGCCATATATGCTCTTACTTGAGCATTACCAAGGAGAAAAATAGAAAACAAAAATTCTAATTAAAAATTTCTGATAATTTAATATAATTAATTTCAAACTGTAGAAGGAAGTTTTAATGGGATTTCACTTGTCCATGCTTTCTTTTCTGCTCTTCACATAAGTCAATTTGAACTTCAGGAGCCTGTACAGGACAGTGGCTATTTAAATGTGTAATGAATAAGAGATGAATCAACACACTTCCCAGGACTACCCTCCACAAGACTGCATCTTCTCTAATCTCTTTTATCAACAGAGTGTGTGTGGGGAAAAAGAACCTAATAGAACTTATTCCACTAATTCACTACTGGAAATTGTCTTAACTCTGAGAATGAAGATGATCTTTAAAAAAAAAGGGCCTGCTTGCTTTTGTTTTGTCTTGTCTTTCACTTTTCCATTCATGTCCTACTAGGAGTGTGGAGAAAGTTAAGAACAGATTTCTTCAATATCTTAGCATCTAACATTATCTTTGTGATTTTCACTTGCAGCTTGATTTGGACACTACAAATTTATTTTAATTTAATTTAATTTTATTTTAATTTACACTTGTTTTACCTTGGAAAAATGAAAGAAAACCAAGTCTGGTTCTTCTAGAAAATGTGTTGTGTAATCGCAATCTAGAGCCAAGTCCGTTGTCAGCCATACAGATGGTGAGAAAAGAAAATTTATTTCCATTTTAACAGATAAATTAATGTGAAGGTTATGCTTCCTTCTTCTGCCCACATTTCTACAAGATTTAAAGGTTAATAAATTAGGAGATAGGATCCTCCCAGTTATATTAAAGCTCCGCATTCAGATTAATTCAGCTGGCACTTCTGCATCAGGCTTTTCCTTCGTCTCCCCTGAATGATGAAACATCTCAGCTTTAAATGAAATTGAGAATCTCAGATCAAAGACAGATTCAGGCTGTAATAATTTTACCTAACTTCTGCCACCTTGTGGCTCTTACAAACTGTTTTACCGATTTACAAAAAAAAAAGGAAAAATATGGGTCAAGAATGGAAGTGGAGTTTCTTCATCACTTTATTTCAAATATTAAAATTTAAGCCAGTGGCAATTAGCAAACTGAGAAGCCCAATGTATACAATGTTCTTAGTGCTTCTTTAATTTCCTTTATACTAGTTTAAGCAAACGAAACGGGATTTTACATGGTCTCACAAACTACTTAGCAGAGAGAAGATAAAAATGGCTGTATTGCATCAGACCAAAGATCTACCACGTTTGTTGCTTTTTCAAGTCAGTTACACAGTGTACTAGAGCTGCACCAAGTGTCCTACACTACTGGAGTCCACAAGTAGGATGATTGAGAGGAGAAGGCAAGAAATTTTATACTGAACAATTATGAAATAAAGTACCAGTCACAGCTTTCCTTGTGCTTTGCAGTATGAATGTCTATCTACTTTATACATACAAACTCCTGCCTATAGCCATTTCAAGTAAGTCTCTGCTTCCCTGTCCTGACTACAGCCTGTCACTAACATCATTAGTAAGTTCAGACTGATTTATTTGTACCTTCACAACAACATTTCTGCAAACACATGTGACTGCTAAACAGCTTTTGACACTCTGCTGAACAGTGGTTAAGTGGTGACAGAAAACTGGCAGATACATATGGATAGAACAGTTCCCTGACACCAAGGCAATTAATCAGAGGAGAGAGGCAGACATCATCAGTCATCCTCTTGTGGTACATTGCCTCCCTTTCCTATAAATATATCAACATACATGTGTAAGTAGGTATGTCTTATTTTTGTCACTGTTTTGTCACATGCTCCTATTACCCTGTTTGTTCCACACTGACTTAAACTGGAAAACCCATTGTGAAATATTTTTCTGCTAATAGCATCATGATTTTCTGAGGAAGATAAAACAATCCAGAATTACCTGTTTTCTTAAACATCAGAAGTGGCAGGATGGATGTGTGAGCAGAAGAGTCTTTAAGCTGGCATATAGCAGGCAAAAATGGCAAAATTCACATCTTGTAAGTTTTGAGATGGGTTTTTAGACGTTCAGCTGTCAGGAGCCTCATCTGACTTTGCCTCTTCTCAGGATAGAGGTGTGTCTATAAGGGTAAAATTAAAGATGGAAAGAATAGACTGTCGTTCATGACCAACCCTCAGCTTTGCTAGCTCTCCAGATGCATTTCTGGTAGCTGGTACAAGGGAAGGTAGGCTGGGTTATGGCATCATGCTGGGCTTACATCTGTAGTCTAACATTTAAAGGTAACCCTTATGACTTTTTAACACACCCTGGGGTCTACCTGCTGGAGATTAAGGACCCGCAATCACCTCCCTGCTGGCTGCTCTTCCCTCTTCATTTCAGCTCAGCACTCCAGTGGCGAGTCAGCCTTTATGTTTAAAGATTAATCTAGAAAGATCACTCTTGGAATTTTAATAATTAAATGCTGCATTTAGAAAAACAGCTTAAAGAAAGATGTTTCTTATGCCATGCTGTTCTTTTAGTTTCATGGGGGAAGGAAAGTGGACAACAATAATTACACTTTCATATTTGAAGATTAACTAGAACTTTAAAATCAACTTTACAGATTATATTATATCCCTGACAGGAATTCAGGCCTCTGGTGCTTATTTTTGGTGTTCACACCTAATCTGTGATTTAACTGCAGATGGTGCTGGAGGACACTCACTGGCTCCAGCCAACCATGAATTAGAGAAAATGCAGGTGAAGTAACCCAGAGAAGAAATACCCTCTGTCTAAAAAGTATTAAAATCTGGGCAGAAGAAAAAGATCAAGAATGTCATGTCCTCACACTTCTTGCTCTAACTGTGAGACAATTACTGCAGAAAATAATTATTGCAACTGCATTTTAAATTCTCTTTTCAAAGCCAGGATGAACTCAAAGAAATAGGTTGAGATGGTTTTGTTTATTACATGGCAAATCATTTTAACATACTGATAAAATGAAGCTGTAGCTTTTGGCAATTTTATAATGGTGAATCAAATTGTGAAGACAAATTACACCCTTAATCAGTTTTTCATACTACCATACAACTATTTCAAATATTACACGATGTGGCAGTGAGACAAAAGAAAACAATTTACAGAAACACAGTGTTGTGATGATATGAGACCAGACAGGGGAAAATTTATTACGGAATTCCAACACTTTTAACCCCACAAAGTACTTAGAACTACATGAAGAAAAGAAAGCATAAAGCAGTAAAAAGCCAAGTTAAAGTCTTCTTTAACATGTGATTTGATACATCCACATTGGTACTATAGCTAAAAGAAAGCATGGAATAAGTAATTTACAGGAATTAATAATATATTTAGGCATTAGTTCATTATACTTGGATTTTAATTCATCTGTACTCTTATGAAACATCAAGGTTTCCCATCCAGATAAAAAGTGGTGAGAAAATTGCCACTCATCTCCAGGTTCAGGAGTGCCATGTCAAAATTATAAAAGGAATGCTATCCAGATAAATAAAAACAAACAAACAAACAAAATTATCTAATATTATGACATTGTGTAGAAAGTAATCAGTGTTGTTAAGTTGTGAGATCTTTTGTGGTTTATTAGCAGCACATCATTAAAGCAAGAGATTGCCAAATAAAGACAGCAATTATGGTCTGATACAACCTTGGAACACTCCCTACCTGAACCACAAGAGGTGAATGGTAGCATTCATTGTTGCTGGAGTTTTGAAAACAATATCTAATTGTATTGCAAACAATTTTCAATTGTTTTGGAAACTCCATTAATTATTGACCTAAGGATGGAAATTTTACAGGTGACTAAAGCCAATCATCATAGTCATAAGAGAGTTCCTAAGTGAGGGCCTTTGAGCTCTGCAGGACTGAAGCAGACTGCACCAACATTTCCCTCTGAAAGAGATGCCTCTCATAGCTCACAAACTCCCAAGTTTGCAAGACTCAGAGGACCATCACCAAAACAATAGGATCTGGACTAATAACTCCAATTCTTGAGACTTAACCCTCACCTGCTGAGAAACATCAGAGCATTCAACGTGAGTATTTCACTGGCAGTCAAGAGGAATTTTTAACAAGTAGCTTTGTACGCACTTCTTTGTGTGTCTGTGTGTATATACATGTGAATGGATTTAAATACACCCTAGCATGTGTCACCGTCTCAAATCTATAATCAAATCACTGTTACAATTATAGTAAATCCTATTGGACCACTTTGTAGATTACTCAGTGATTAAGTGCTGCTAAACCTTCTTGCACCCCTACCTGTGAAAATAATTCTAAATTGATTCTAATTAGATTTTTCTTTGTATATTTCATCCATGTAGTGATGAGTAGATTGAACCTTGACACTAAACTCTATTGCATTTTTGCAAATTCATATTAAACTTGCTTTTATTAATATCTTTGCTGATGATTTGTTTAAGTGACCTAAACCACCCACTGGTGACAAACTGGTGTGGCCGGCCTAAATCAGGATTCACAGCAGCCCTTCTTAAATCTCTTATCCTAGAGGTGCTATGACCATTGCTGATGGGCTCAGCCTTGGCCAGCTGTGGGTCTGTCTTGGAACTGGCTGGCATTGGCTCTACTGGACATGGCAACAGCTTCTCACTGGAGCCCCCTGATACCAAAACATTCAAATGCAAAACCAGTATAGTGTCATAGACCAGCGAATAAAATCTGACCTTACTGCTGAGCAAGGATGATGTGTCCTCTCTTGCCCTCCTTGTAGACCAGATGTGTCAGCCGGGTTTAAGCCTATGTTAAAGACTGACAGAGAAATATCTGCCTTGGTCAAGGTCCTGTCTCTGGGCATGCTGCCAGCCCCAAATCTGCTCTGTTCCTGGACCAGCAACTCACTTGTGATGTTGCAAAGGCTGAGGTCTTTTCAGGCTCACAGACAGCCTCCTCCTGCTCAAACATACTTTAAATATCTTGTTAGTGGTTTTTGGTTCAGTTGGTTGAGAGTTTTTTGGTTTGTGTTGTGTGTTTGGGGTTTTTTTACTTAGACATGAAGAGGATTATTCACAGCCCTCCAGGCACAGTATTTCTGCAATGTGAGAACAAGACTGTATAAGGTGTGTCTGAGTAGTGAGTCTGAGAGTGCTTCTTAAGTAACAAGGCCTTCTTGGGGCAGCAGTGTCTAAGGACACTTACAGATAAATTACTAACTGGTTTCTATTATAATTCCTAGCCCTTTGTGGTACTCAAAATAGAGAAATGTATATTGATAATAGAGAAAATAAATTTAACTATTAAACTAATCTATTTTTTTAAAAAAAAAAATCAGTGAAGATTTTAAACTTAGAGCAAAAGAAAATGGTCTTTTTCAAGTTTTTAACTGGGTTTTGTATGAATATTCTTGTCTTGAATAATTCTTAAGCTTTTTCAATCTTGCATTATAAAAGTGAAGCCATTGAAAGAATGTGTCACTTCCTAATACTCTGGACAGTCTGGATGCTGAAGAATTCATCACTATGGAAATAAAAAGGAAGAAAACATACTGGGAGCAAGATATGTTTAGTTACAATAGAGCCTGACTTTGCTACTAATGAAAATGGGAAATAATTTCTGAGGTAAAGTTGTCACTTGAATCATAGTTCACTGTTCATGGAATAGGGCAGCAGACAGAAGTTCAAGTTCTGCACCGTGAATCATTGGACACCTGTGGATTTGCAGGGCCATCATGAGCTGCCATCCGTGCAAACAATTCAGCTTTCCCTCTGGACAAATATTCTGGCATTACAGAGTCATAATTGGTTGGTTCCTGTTGTGCTTCATCTTGAACTCTGAATTTAATTTTGTGGCTTTCTTAGTCACTTGATGTTATTTGACCATCATTTTTCTGTTTCTTAATTGACTTCACATTTAATGACAAAATTTAAAATAAAATGTGGAAGATGGGTCTCTGCTATATTCATACCACTGTATCAGAGGCACATTATCACATCAGTGAAGTTGCTGTGTCATTAGACACAAAATTTATGAAGCTCTGCTGTGATGTTATGAATCTGCATTTTATTTAATTAAACTCTTAAAATTGAAACATCATCATTTTCCAGACATGACAACATCACCAGAATAGAAATTAATTTACAAAAGTTAATAAGCAGGTATAAATACTCAGGAAAACTGAGAACATAAGAAAACAGAAAGGTGCTTAATGTTATTTACAGCCTCGATAGTTGTAGAAAAATGACTGGTTTCCTCTGGACTTTTTGGCTTGAGAAAAACCATTTCCAGGCATCTTTTATTTTTGTTTTGACATTTTCAGGCATGTCTGTTTTGTTTTTATTTTTGTGGTGCATAATCAAAGATGAGAATGAATACTTACTGATGACCTGAAGACATAAGGTTGTGCTGAAAAAATATGCACTGTTTTCCTGAGTAATCTTCTTGGCTATGTATTAATAAACCTTCGTTCCTTTCCATTCACTTATTTCCAAAGTCCAAGAGAAGTTATCTGATTTTTACACAAAATACCTTTGCATTTAATAGTTTCCAGTAAAAATACCAAAGGGGATTGGAGCTTTGAAAACATGAAGGATGCAGGCACCTTGGAAAAAATAGGATTATTTACTCTAGAGAAGAAAAGACTGAGAGGAGCTATGATAAAAGTTGTATATGTGTATATATGGCACTTGCAGACAAGGTCTAGTGGTGGACCTGGCAGCGCTAGGTTAATTATTGGACCCTGTTAATCTTTATGATCTTTTCTCACATAAATGATTCTGTACATAGAGATTTAGGTTAAACATTAAGGATAGCTTCCTGATAACAAGGAAAGGGATGCAATGGATCAGATTGCCTGAGGAGGAGGAATGGTTCTGAATGGCCTGATCAAATATCTGCCAGGGGTGGTTGATATTTAACTGTTCCCCTTGGATTAGATGCCTTTTCATGTCCTTTCCAGCTGAACTTTGTGTGATTCTATAGAGAGGAAGAGAGTAAGTTCTTTTAGTAAATTTAGTCAATGAAGTGGATGAGGATACCTGAAGTGGATACGGTTGAACTTGGTTTAACATCATCAGACTGAAACAGCCATGCAGTTGCACAGACTCTTTTTCTCATTTCCTTTATGTTCTTCACTCAGGCTACCTATGCACTTCTAATCAAACTGTTAATGTTCTACAGTGTCTTTTGTGTTCTTTTTGACACATTTTGGTTGGAACTGCATTGTTTTACTCTTAACACTTTACACCATAGAAATTAGATACCCTGGCAATCTCTGATTCACTAATCTACCTTTTATTCATTCATTTCCTAGCTCAAGTGCAATTTAAAAAGAGCATATAGTTTTCATAGTACATTGTTATTAAAGTCTTCTAGCAACGCAACCTCCTCTCAAACAGACCATGATCATCTCTACAAAACCTACATAATCTCTGGAATTATAGTGAACATTTCAGGAAAAAAGAACAAGTTGCTTCCTCATTCTCTTCACTAATTTCAATCTTCTAGAAACATAAAGTATAAATGATATATTAAATGTAAATGCATACTGTTTACCTTTGACAGAAGGGACATTAGAGAAGTGCTCATGAAAAATATTAAAATTTTACTCTGTTGATCTATGTCTCAACAACCGAAAAAGAATGCCCACAAACTATAAAGACCTATGAAAAAATGGAACTAAAATTAAGCAGTCTGAGGACTAAAATCCAATAGTAACTAATCCAGCATGATATGTGGAGCTGTGGAACATTAGGCTGCTGTGAGGATGCACAGGTCACCAGCCAAGACCAGGGAGTTGGTTCTTCAGCCACGAGGACACAGGTGCATTCATTATTATTTCAGGTGTGTTTGCAGTGCAGAGAACAACTCCAGGCTATACTTCATAGATGCTCTCTGTTGAGGAATGAGTACAGATGCAAAGTAGCCCTGGTGATGCAGAGGTCTAATGGTCTAAAGGGGACTAAACAGTTGGTTACCTAGAGCTGGCAATAACCCTTATTTTTCTTCAGTGACATCACCAAGCACTGGGTAGTGTTTCATCTTAAAACCAGTCTGAAAATTGACTTTTCTCAGGTTTTATAGAGTGATTACATGAGGTAAGGAAGAGCTTTGTGTGGAAGGAGAGTGACGAAACCGATTTTACAAACAGCAGTACCTAAGAGTTCTAAGAGTTTTCCTAAAATAATATTGAATTTGTGCAATAATTTCAACTAAAAAAATTACAAAAAAATATGCAGCAAAATTTGTATACATAGGCAATACCCTTTCTCTGAGCAAAAGATGCAGCTGGAAAAAATTAAGGAAAGATTTTTCTTTCTGGAATGTTGTCTATTATTTTCCAATCCTATTGGTTGGCTAAGAAATGGCACCCGTGGCTGCAGTTCCTGAAAATTTTACATCTGAATATTTTCTGACTGTCACAGCTCCAAACTTGTCTTCTCTGTCACACTGCTGATAAGGAAGAGATACCTTTGTAGCCATCACACCTACTACAAACTACTAAAAGAATCAAAAAATTTGGACCAAAAAACATATATGAGAGCCAAATGAGTATGTTTCACTCATCAGTGTTGGAACCCACTTGAAAGTGTAAAGAAAATTGTCATAACACGGTAGATAGGTATTAGAAGTAAGAGTAACTCAGATGCCTCTGCTGCCCTGAGACTTTTTCAGCAGCTTTCATGCAAGAAGTACACTCCAGCATATTCCACAGGAACACACTGGGTACTGGAATTCAAACTCTCCTATGGATTGTGAGGCAAATGTATTCATAATGAATTAATTTTCTGAAGTACTTCCTTCTGTGTTGACTTTTATGGCTTGGTAATAAAACAAAAAATAGTACTCAATGCTAGTGAAAACGTTATTAAAATATAGAGGCCTATAGCTTGTATAGTGATTTTATTAATTGCTGTTGTTTGGACAACACCTTTTAGCTATATTCATCCTCTACAGGAATGTATATTTATGATAGAAAAGACAAATTTTACTGCAATAAAATACCTCTTTATTTCAACTTCATAGATTTTTCATTAAATCTTAGATAAACTGAAGTAGATTATTTTTTTTCTATCACCTTGTAAAAGCACATAGTTTCAGATGTAACTTTGCAACTTTCCTAATGTTTTATTTGCCATATACACCTATGTTTTTGTTGTACACTATTAATGTAATTCTTGACTGTTTTTCTGCCTATAAGTGGGTCTGAGCAGTCTGTGCTACAGTAAATTAGTTCCTTTGGCTGCCTGAGATCCCCTGGGGTCTCTATCAGCTGCCAGAGCAGAGAGAGCACGGAAAAGGGATGAGGATACCTTGCTTTCCCCCCCCCCCCACTGCATCATGGAATATTGTGCAAGGCATTACAGATGCTGTTTAAACAATGGTGAGGACTGCTCCTATGCAGACCCTCGGGGGCTCTTTTCACTTTTTAAGAGATCCTCAATTCAGATATAGTTTATCTGAGGTCCCTGAGCAAGAAATAAATTTGAAATTAAATGGAGATACCAGACAAAGGAGTTGTAATCAAAAGCCTTCTACTTTATCTGGATGACAAGTGCATTTAAGAGATTGACAAAAAAAAACAACAAAGTACTGTTCTTTTAAAGGTGGGGCTTTTTTCCTCTTTTTAGGTATTTGGGGTTTTTTTCTACTCTTTGTTTACTTGTAGTGGGATTTTCCTCTGAATTATTCACTGTGCAGACTCATATAAAGAGTCAAAAACCCCCAGAGGTTAAAACACCTGATCTATTCCATTCAGAGGGCAAACCTGGCACTGTATCAGCAGGATACAATGTCTATAACTCAGTGAAAGGAAAACCAACCCAATAGCAACCCTGGGCAGTCTTTGTTCCTGGAGTCAGAGGGAAGCTGTTACAGGGCAGCGAAGTGCAACCTGCTTCTTCTCCCAGCCTCCAGCCTACTTCATCTACAAGTGGGAATCCTCAGGCTTTGCTGTGCAGAGTTGCTGCTGCAGCTCTCTGTGCTTTCTGAACACTCATGATTACTTTCTTCTGTAAGACAGAACATGTATTTTTAATTCCTCACATTTTCCACAAAGAACTAAAGTAGAAAGAGAAAATTCCTTCTAACACATTCAAGTGATGGTCCAGACTCATTGCCTGTCACAAGACCTTAGTTTCAGAGGATTAAAGACTAATGCTTTAACCAATTATGCTGGCCCTAGACTGACTCACCTTGCATCAGCTGTATGGTGAAAGAAATACCATTTCAGAAGGACTTACGAAGAAGCTGTCACACAGTGTTACTTTTGTGTGAAGTTTTGTGCTAGTTTTGTTAATGTGAAGTTTTCCTTGTGCACATGTGCAGCCAATAGTGCCTCTTTTTCATGCCCTAAATGCTGACACACTAGTATCTTCCAAGTCATGCTCTTGCCCAGCTCCTGCCCAATACACTCACACGTGTCATGTCAGCAGAGATTGTTCATTGAGTCTATAATCCCAAACCTCTTCAAATAAACCTTCATTTTAAAGCTTTTCAGTTCCACATCCAAATTTTCTGGTGCAGAGACCGCCTAACACATTTTTTTTAAATCTTTAAGGCTTTTCCTGATCCTATGGGGTTGATGGAAGAGAAACCACATGTTATAATTTTAATCTGTTCGGTTTTCTTTTTCCCCTTTTGTTTGAATTCTTATGCATTTGTTATGAGCTGTGACAGGCGTCCAAAGCTGGGAGCCACCTTGTTGTCATGGTAATGGACTGATGGACCACCCCCCAGCATTTCCCCTGTGCCTACCCACGAGGCTTTGGGGGACCGCATGGCTAAGCTGGGGGCTGCATGGGTGATGCAAGAAAAGGGGAGAATGAAGAGCTCAGGACTGTTTGCTGACTGGACAAACTGGCTGTGCTGGGCGGGGATAAGCAAGGCTTTTAAAGCTCGGTGTGGGAAGGGTCGCTCTCTCTCCTGCCTCCAACCTGGCCCAGGAAGCTGCCTCCAGCCATTTCTTTTGGAAGCCTCAACCAAGCCTTCTTCCCCCTCCGAGCTCGCTTCAGCATCGGCGAAGAACTACCCTGGCAGCCACAAGCCTTTTCCAGTTGGTGGTTTGGGCCTCATCTTCATAACCTTGCCCAACAATTTTTGTTTTGTTTTCCCTTTTTCCTTTGTTCATAGGTTTTTCCTCGGATGGGTTTTCTCAGGGCAGTGGGGTGGTTCTTTGAACCCAATTTCTTTCTAGTGGAGGGTGTGGGTGTGTGTATGTGATTTTATCTTTTGGGAATCCTGGGGGGGTGTGTGTGAGTGAGGTGTTAAGGTGTGTATATATATATATAAAAATACATATTTATATTGTTATTATTGTTATTTGGGTTTGGTTTACCTTTTTTTTCCCCCCTTTCTCTGTAACAAACCTTGTTGTTTTTTTCTCATTTAACGAGCTTCTGTTCTAAGTGATAAAATTCTCTATTGTCTCAAACCAGGACACCACGTGACATTCCATAAGAATAGAGGCATGGAAACAGGAAGAAGAAATAGAATTTGCATAAAGCAATCACTTATTTTAAATCCAATTACAAAAACTATGAATGATTGCCTCTTCTGCTGGTATTTTTTATATCAGTGGGTTAATGTCTGGCAAGAAAAGTGTCTGGTCATTAAAAAATTGCAGGCACATGCCACTAGACTTAAAAGTTATTGGGCCCCAGCTCAAAGGTGACAAGTTTACCCTTAGGTGAGGCAGGTGCATTTGTCAGCTTTTCAAATACCTGTCCTGCAGTGTGCAGCCAGCTTGCCTAGTATATGGCTATTCCTGTTAAGTTTGCTCCAGGTTTCTGCCTTCAGCTATCTTCTATTCCTGTGCTTTTAGCCTTAGGCAGCAGGCCAAGCCAGATTTAGACCCAATGTGCTGGGTGAGCATAAGACATGGGCCACCACTCCAGTACAAAACATACATAGCAGGTATGTGAATAATCAGAAGATGCAGAAAGTGTAGCTGTAGCATTTTTTTGGTCTTGCCACTGGATCAGCTCACACTGCTTGTGCATCACTTATGCCATTCGTCCAGATTCTGCCTCTCTTACCTATTTTAAACAGCCTCTTGATATGCAGTCATGATTATTGAAAAGGACTACAGGGAAACTGAGATGCTACCACTGAAAAGCAAGATGCAAGGTAACATAGACTGTAGAGGTGTCCTTGAAGATAACCTTACCTCTCTATAGTCGGTTGATATGGAGAAAAAAAAAAAAAAAGTCCACAAACCAGCAAAAACCTCAATGTAAATTTAAAGCGAAATTCAGTATGAATTCAGGGCAGATTTTTCTTCTAACCATAGATCAGAACTACAAAAGGCTATTTGTGGCCAAGTAAAGCTTGGGAGCTTTATTTGTCTCTCCCTAGCAAAGCCAATACAATGTGTGCATTGCTGTGATCAAGCCTATTTACTTGACAGTTTAGAATAAACCTAAAATCAATATCTTTATTGTGTCATGTAAAAATGTATATATGTGCTAGATAAAGCCTTGCAGTTACAGCAATGTGAGAGACATATATCTAGTTCTTTGAACTTTTGGGGAATTGGTTTAAAGAGCAATATATTTTATAGTGCAGAGGCACTGGTGAAAACAGAGAGAGACTCAACTAATGGACCATGCAATATGTAGTCAAAATTATACCTTCCTTAAATCATGAAAAGTCAGTATTATGATTCTTCCTGATGCAGTTTCAATGAGACAAGCACAGTATTTGAGTAGCAGAGATTGCTATTTGACCACGTAAATTATTTCGCTCCCCACAATGATCGCCTAATATTCTTGAAACTACGTGATGACTGCATCTGATCTTGTATACATTAAGCCTGTGATAAGACTACTCCATGATTACAGCATACTTTTAGCCTCGTTTTGAAGAGCTTCTTTCTAATTCTAGCACAGCTTCTAAGAATACAGTAACATTTTGACAGCGGAACATTTTCCCAAGGCTGGGAGTCTCCCAAGGGTAACAAAACTTAAAGGTCAACTTTCTCTCTGACTGTAAATTTAAATTTCACCTGTAATCAATTCACATTTAGTTCTGCTGGCTGATTCGGAATCTTACAAGATGCTACTACATAGGCCAGAGTTATTTTCCCAGACAACAAAAATGGAATCATTTTCAAAAGGTGTGTAAGATGTGGGAGATAATTTTTTTTTAAATCATTGTAGGAGATTATTTTTTAACATCTATCTGTCAGATTCAGCATTCACCAGGAGAGAAAAGTCTAGCATCAAGTGCTCTGTGTGTGGCTGTGCGCTGTAGTTTGATGCCCTGTCTGGAGCAGAAAGAATTAAATTCTTGGCTCATAGAGCTCAAGCTGGATTTGCTCTGTAGGAAAGTACTGATTATAAACCAATTCACAAGCCCTAGTTTGTGGGTTTCATTTCAAGTACCCTTATGTGACCCTGACAGACAGAGAAGGGAAAAATTCACTTATGTCCTTTCTTCTCCAAGACCTCCAGAGAAGAGAGGAGCCTGTAACAGAAGTGTGCTCAGGTTCCTTCTGGCAGAGAGAAAGATAAAAAATTTAACACATCTGAATCATACTTGTTTAGCCCAGGTTTATGTCTGAACACAGTTGTTTAGCTTGTGGGATACTTCCACATTTTCATGGCCTCTCCACAAAAAGGAAACTATATCATAATGTAGGAGAAAGTTTGTAATGAAAACAGTTAATGGAAATGTATGTGAACTGTCTCTAATTTCAGAGTGCAGAGACTAGAGACAGAGGAGCAGAAGGCTTTATGCATTATGAGTTCCAAGCAAAGATGTGGGAAGCAATAAAGCTGCTTAAGAGTTGGCACAATTAGCTGGCTCAGCCAGATTGGTGATCATTAGTAGGTGAAAGTGGGAGCACATTTTTTTGACTGTAGATGGACTTTAGGATATGAAAAAAATGAAATCCGATTTAAGGTCAAAATCTTGAAACCAAGATCAGGATAGCAGGGACATGTTGATGTTCTAGACATGTCAAAAGCCTTTAACAGGCTTTTTCATTATTTAAAGAGTCATTGTATAATTTTTCCCGTTTTCCACCTTTTCCAATTTTTTTTTTTTCCCCAAAGGAACAGGGAGAGGGTTAATGAAGGAGTTGTAATGGTGGTTATATCATATATACCTGTTCATTAGATGCCTTGGACTCCTTCTCCTGGTAAGAATAATTATAACAAATATGAATTATTCCACAGTGTATCAAGCATGTGTGTACTGCATTGAGCAAAACTCAATTCTCCCAAATTAAAAGGCAAGAAAAATCCCACAAATCAACCAAACAACAACAAAAACATGCAACTACTAAACCCCAAGAAAAATAGAGATGAAAATACGTTATGCTTAGGTCACAAAACAATTTTGGCAAATTTTAAGAGCAATCATAGATAAGTATAATAAATATACAAATGATAAAATATAACTTTAAAACTAAAGAGCTAAACCAGAAGTTCCCTAAATTAAGAAATCTTTTCTGGAAGTTTGGTGTAGGTGGTCCTTGAGCTCAGGCTTTTGCCTGGGCAATACTCCTTTCCTATCTCTAGGCTAATTAATTATTATATATTATTTCATATATATATTTATAATATTATATATTATAATTATTATTTATTATTAAATGTCATGCTGCCAAAGGCAATGTGTATAATAAAGTTAGGCATAGAAACAAACAAACAAATCAAATATTATTCTTTAGAAGACAATGTATAAGGCTTGTATTTGGTTATAGAAAGTTATATCTGTACTTTCTTACTCTCAGCAGAAATTAGTCCCTTGTTCAGTCTATGAGAATTGACTAAGGAAAAATTTAAGTCATTAAGTGAAAAAAAATTATTTAAAAACTTACATAAAGAGTAAAAAGGTATCTTTCATTAAGCTATACATAGACTTCGAGTGAATTTGCTTAAGAAAATGTAGTCTGATGGGTCAAGGGAGGAGTTTTTTATTAGATGTGGCTACTTTAATACAACAGTAATTTTAATATAGTGAAGCATCTTTATTTGTACTGTACTGTATAAATTAATTCTCTTCCTACACAGTTTTATTACTTTAAAATTTACTGATTCAAAAAGACTTTGCTGTAAGTCACAAATTCCTATGAAAGTCTTCAGAAAAGGGGAACAATATTTATGCTTTCAAAAGGAGGCTGGAGTATTTTAAGAGATACTTTAGTTACAATTAGCTTTATCATCATGTACAATATTACCTATATGTTTTTTCCCTGAAAATTTTCTGTAAGAAAAAGAGTGAGTATTCAACATCAGGTTTTGACTGAAGAGTCTCTGATCTCTCTCCTTTCCACATTGTTTGGTAGTGCCTAGGACTCTCATCAAATATAAATAGTAGTTACATCAACGGTGTGAGACAACTGATGCCGTTTTGTATTTTGATGATTTTTGTCCTTGTCTAACTACATGTGCCTTTTTACTCTCTTCAGATGTATTTATTTCTTTGTTGTGTTACCTTTATTATATCATTAGTTTACATGGAAAACTGTAAAGTTCCCCATATTAATCATTATTTTCTAGACCAATTCAACCTTCCCAACTTATCGTAACAGTTACAATTGCCTCCTTTCTCAATAGCTCAGCATCTTTTACTACAAGAAAAAAAAAATCTCAGGTACCTAACCTGAGATAAAAGCCTAGGGGTGAGAGGACAGCATGTAAGTTTTAGCACAAATTATTCAAAAGAGTTTAATATCTCAAGTATAACTTCATAAATGAAACTCCATTGCTGTTAATTTTTAAATTCAAATCTAAAATGCAAGTCTTTATTAAAAATCATGTTTTTCATAAAATGTCCCTGTTTTCCTTTTTCCCTTTTTTTTTTATTCTGAGGCTGAATAAAGCTGAAATCTGAAACACTACATTCTGTGTTTCACAACTGTGTATGCCAGCCACATAGCTCATACTGGTAATCTCTGAGTTGTTTAAATCTTTCAAAAAATGTAGGATCTTCTTACTTCTCCGAGGAACTAATCACCTGAATTATTTTATATACATGACATCATCTGAACCCTGCCTCCTGTATCCTCTATTACATGACCTAACACTAAAGCTCCTGCTGCCCAACCAGATAAGAGTCCACTGCCTTGCCTCAAAGCCTCAGCAACAACAATTTCCATGACTTCTTCCAGACCACCAATGTTGGAAGACAGAGATTATTTTATTTAGATATAAGTTTGCATGGAAAAAAAAAAAAGGTAACTCAGAGCTTCAAGAAAGGCAGTATTTGTGCATTACATGTCTAATACTGCTCTGAAAATTGAACTGAGATGCATCTGAGCTACAGTGGTAATTTAATACCACACATTTCTATATAGCATTAATGTCAGTTTAAACCTTGGAAAAAAACAGAAGATATCAGAAGAGGATAAATGTGGACACAATAGCCAGGCTTTCAAACTTCTTGAACATACAAAAGGACAGAACAGATTCATCTATGCAGAAAATGAAAGGTAATATTCTTGAGGTAAGGCAAATAATTTCAAACATTGATACTTAGTAGGAAAGAAGCATGCAGAAGTTCATCAAAAGACTAAAAAGCAGACAGGAAAATAAACTTCCATCATTATTTGACTTTACAGAGTCACAGAATCACAGAATTAACAAGGTTGGAAAAGACCACTGAGATCATTGAGTCCAACCTATTACCTAACACCATCCCATCATCTAAATCATGGCACTAAATACCTCATCCAATCTCAAACACATCAAGAGAGGATGACTCAACCACCTCCCAGGGCAGCCCATTCCAGCGGGAAATCACTCTTTCTGTGAAAAAGCTTTTCATAACATCCAGTCTAAACCTTCCCTGACACAGCTTAAAACTGAGTCCGCTTGTTCTCTCACTGGCAGCCTGAGAGAAGAGACTGACGAACATCTGGCTACAACCTCCTTTCAGGTAGTCGTAGAGAGAGATAAGGTCACCCCTGAGCCTCCTCTTCTCCAGCCTAAACAATCCCAGCTCCCTCAGTTGCTTTTCACAGGGCTTGTGCTCCAGTCCCTTCACCATCCTCGTTGTCCTTCTCTGGACACATTCCAGCAACTCAACATCTTTCTTCTGGGAGGGACCCAGAACTGGGCACAGTACTCAGGATGTGGCCTAACCAGTGTTGAGTACAGGGGAAGAATAGCTTCCCTAGTCCTGCTGGTCACACTATTCTTGATACAGGCCAAGATGCCATTGGGCTTCTTGGCCACCTGTGCACACTGCTGGCTCATGTTAAGTTCCTGTCAACCAATACTGCCAAGTCCCTTTCTGCCTGGTCACTCTTCAGCCACTCCGTAACCCACCTACAACTGTGCGTGGGGTAATTGTGGACAATGTGAAGAACCCAGATTTGTTAAATCTCATGTTATTGGATTCAGCCCATCTATCCAGCCTGTCAAGGTCCTTCTGCAGATCAAGGTTCTAACAGATCGACACTTCCTCCCGGCTTGGTGTCATCTGCAAACTTACTAATGATGGGCTCCATCCCCGCGTCCAGATCACAAATAAAGATATTTAACAGAACTGGCCCCAACACTGATCCCTGGGAGACCCCACTAGTGACCATATGCCAACTGGGTGCAACACCGCTCTCTGAGCTCGGTTATCCAGCCAGTTCTTAATCCAGCACACAGTAAGACTGTCGAAGTCATGAGCCACCAGTTTCACCAGAGTTTACTATGGGAGACGGTATCAAAGGCTTTGATAAAATCCTGGTACACTACATCAACAGTTTTTCTGTCATCAACCAGGCAAGTTACCTGATCACAAAAGGAAATTAGGTTGGTCAGGCAGGACCTTCCCCTCCTAAATCCATGCTGACTAGATCTGATCTCCTTACTGTCTTGTAGATGCAGCGTGATTGCCTTTAAGATGATTTGTTCCATAATTTTGCCTGGAACTGAGGTCAGGCTGACAGGTCTATGGGTGCCACATTAGCCAACTTCCAGTCATCTGGGACCTCTACAGTAAGCCAAGACTGTTGATAAATGATGGAGAGAGGTTTAGCAAGCTCATCTGCCAACTCTCTCATCGCCCCAGGATGGATCCCATCAGGTCCCATAGACTTATGAGGATCTAGGTGGATCAGTAGGTCTCTAACATCTTCCTCCTGGAATACAGGAGGGCTATACTGTTCCCTGACCGTGTCTACCAGTTCAAGAGACCACTTGTCCTGTAGACAATCTACTTTACTGTTGGAAATGTAGGCATTTCCTGCCTTTTCCTCATCTTCAGTAACTATATTTCCTTCTTCATCTAATAAAGAGTGGAGGTTGAAAGAGTTAAAATCAATGTTGATTTGTATATCATAGATATTATCTCAGGTACAACTGTGAAAAGAAGACTTGTACCATGAAGTAATTGGGACAAAGCCCAGTGCTGCTGTAAACATCCAACTCAAGATGATAGATCTTTTCTGATGCAGAGTCAGCTGTTACACCCTGTAAGGCACAGACTGTGTTTTGTTGTCCAAGCAAGAACATGGTTTGTGTTTCCACCTTCCACATGTGAGGCAGAAATGAGGATAGCAGTGCTGGAGTTAGATGTCTGCCTGACCTGTAAGGACCTATGCTGACCAAGGAGGTTGAGAGATGGCTGAACCTTGGAGCAGGATCCAGTATCACCAGGTTCAGCTTGGACACCACCAGTGGGTAGCAAGGCAGCTCGGACCTGCTGTATCATACCACAGGGCACTGCCAACTCACACAAAATGTTTCTGAAGGAGGGGGCACAACTGCATGCCAAGACCCTCACATTAGAGATGACTCCCAGCCCTTTCTCCAGGCTGCAGCAGTGTTGCCATCCACCTTGGCAGTGTCACTGGTTGTTTCCCTCACACTTTTATGGCAAGAAGCCTCTGGTAAAATATTGTAACCTATATGTTTTTATACTGCTCCTTTGTTTGCTGGTGGCCATTTGTTGTCACTTTCTCACCTCATGTTCTAAGAATGCCTCTCATGCACCTTCCTTGTCATGTTGAAAGGGCTGCAGAGCATAAAGTTCCACTGTGTTGCTCCAGATGCCATTCTGTTTATTCTGCTGTGTTCTTGGCTGGGAGAACCACATGGATCAATGGAACTGGCCCACAAGCCAGAAAACATATTTTGAGATAAGCATCACATAGATGGGGGAGCAATACCTTCAACTAAACCAGGTTGCTAAAAGTCCCATCCAACCTGGCCTTGAACACCTCCAGGGATGGTGCATCCACAGCTCTGGGAAACCTGTTCCAATGCCTTCACTACCGTCTGAATAAAGAATTTCTTAATATCTAATCTGAATCTCTCTTCTTTTAGTTTAAAGCCATTTTCCCTTGCCCTATATCTGCCCTTCTGTCCCACTTTTTAATGATGGTTAGAACTGGCATCTAAGAGCATCAGAAGAGTGAGAAAAATATATCTGTGCCATGAACTGCACTTATGGTAAAATGTAAAGCAAAAGGAACATGCAACTTAGGTTAGAATTTGTAACCAAGCAGACAATTCACAGTAATTCATTGTATTAATTCATCTCTTGCAGCACATTCAACAGCATAAGCTGACTGTGATGTCCTTCAGTAGTTCATATTTTTCAAATACAATCTATGTAATTACACAGATACATGTCAGCAGCTGTTATTTCAACTGTTTATTTCAAGATTGCTCAGACTGGTCACAAAAAAGCATTTTGGTTCTACAAAAGCATGAGTGCTACAGGACTTCCAGCACCAACTCTTACAGTTGAAAAAAAGTTTAAAACTTATGAGCATTCTCAGGTTTATTTGTGTCTTTCAAACTCAATCTCCCATAAGGATTTTGTGTCTGATAGAGTCTGTCACACCACAGACTCTGAAGTTGAGGGTGTGTTCTTACAGTGAAGTTAATGTCACATTTTGAACAAGATACTTTTCATAGTAGTTATCTCCAGTCATTAGTATGCTCCATTGGTGATGATGATGATGATGTTTAGAACAGTTTTTCCTACATGCAGATGAACTCACTGATGCAAAACAAAAAGAACTCATTTAATACATGTGTTTTCCTGCTTTGCATGAGTTGCCAAGCAACTTCTAATACACAACATTAAAGAAGGCCACTTCTGCAAATGAATCCAGAAAAGTATCAATTAGTAGCATCCCATTATCTCAAACTTTTGAAAGGAAATAAGCTTTTTAGTGTCTTGCCTTAAACTGTGTTCATTACAAATAATTAGTATTATTTTAATTACATGAATGGCCTTTGCTTAAAAAAAAAAAACCTCGGCTTTTTAATAGCAAAACTACAGGAAGATGTTGATTGATTGGAATTGTTTATAGTAGAGTCCAGCAGGATCTGTTACTCTAGCCACAGAACACAGCAGGCAATGCACTCAAGCAGTAAATACAACCCTGCTGGGGAAATGAGCTTTTACCTGGAATAGACTGTCCATTCTCAGTAGCACCCTATTAGTTTTTATCATCTTATTAGTTGTCTTACTAGCTAAGTTTTTAGTCTATTAAAAAGTATCAGAGTATTTTTATATATATAGTACATTTCTTTTTCCTTTGAGTCTTTTATGCAAAAAGGTGCTACAGCATCTAGAAGTTTTAGCCCAGATCTAAAGAATTCTGATTATAATTAAAGATAATTAGTCTTTTTGTAATTTAGTCTAATTTAGAGTACACCTGTTTAAGATATTGATTGAATTTATTGTTCCATTGGATTGCATGTTTATAAACACAATAGTCTCTAGTGACTGGACAAGTCCTCAGTTGCTGGAACATGGGAAGTGTCACATCAATTTTTAATAAGAGTAAAAAGGAGAATTCTGGGAATGAGCAGCTAGTCAGCTGCTCAGATACTGAAAACAGGGAGGTGATTAGACAGCCAACAAAGCTACACCAAGGGCAAATTGTTCCTAACCAGGCTAGTGGCCTCCAATGAAAGAGTAATTGCATCCATGGACAAAGGAAGAGCTATGGGTGTTATCTACTTGAATTTCTATAATGCCGCTGAGTTGGAGAGATAAGAGACTGTTAGATGGATAAAAAATTGTCCGGATGGCCATATCCAAAGATTTGCTTTCAATAAATGTCTCAATGTCTAACAAGGAAACCAGTAACAAGTGGTGTCTTTCAAGAGTCCCCTACTGGGATCAATATTATTTAATATCTTCATCAACGACACAGTGGGACTGAGTGCCCCTTCGGTAAGGTTGCACATGACACCAAGCAAAGTGGTGTGGTTTATTCGCATGAGGGAAGGAAGCCTGCTCTAGCACGGGCTTCCCATAGTGTCACAGCCTCCTTTGGGCATCCGCCTACTCTGGCCTGAGGTCTTCCATGGACTGTAGGTGGATATCTGGTCCACCATGAATCTCCATAGGATGCAGGGGAACAGCTGTCTCACCATGGTCTTCTGCAAGGGCTGCAGGGGAATCTCTGCTCCAGGACCTTGAGCACCTGCTCCTCCTCTTCCTTCACTCGCCTAGGTGTCCGCAGGGCTGTTTCTTTCAGAGGTTCTCACTCTTTTCTGTCACCTCTTGTCTGTGATCCACAATTGCTATTGTGCAGCTTTTTCCCACCTGCTTTTAAATCTATTATTCCAGTGGTGTTACCAGCATCACTGATAGGTTCATCCTTGGCCAGTGACGGGCCCATCCTGGAGATGGGTGGCATTAGCTCTAGCTGACACAGGGGAAGCTTCTGGCAGCTTCTCACAGAAGCCAGTCCTGTAGTCCTCCACAACCAAAACCCTGCCATGGAAACCAAATACACAACAATCTGAGCATCTTCAAATACAAAAGTGTCCCACGTTGAATTTAACCAGAATATGATGTGTATTTTTACAAGCTTAAAATAAATCATTCAGCATCCATAGAAAAAAAATGCTTATTTTTTTCAAGCAAAGTATATCTTTAGGATATTTTCAGTGTCAAATTATTATATCCTGGCTGAAAGCAAGAACTTAGGCAGACAAATAATTTGGTGGGAAACAACAGTTTCTCAACAGTGCTGTTATTGAAGTGTTTCCTTAGGTTTCCCTGGGAACATGAAGGCAAACCTTCTCTGTATATATTCCAGGAAGATATGTGCCTATTGTCCACCCAAGTCCTTGTATGTTTACAGGGGATTGATGCTATGTGCCCTGATTTACAGAACAAGGACTAGTGCTGCCAATAAGCCTGATCATATGAAGGATACCTCACTCCACTGTTTATCTTGGAAACAGTTTAAGAAAAATGAGGAACTCCTGGGATAGAGCAAGGGCCAATGAAGCAAAGACAGGTCTGTTCATCCTCTCAGTGGTGAGTACAGGCTGCAAACCATACTTGCTGGTCTTCCTAAACTAGATAGCAATCCGATTGTTTCACTGCTGAAGGCAAAAGAGGAAATCAGTTCACTTCATGCCTGAAGAACTCCACAGATTCAGCTCCTTAGTCCAAAAAACTATATCTCTGTCAGTGACACTAAGGGAGAAAGTATGTTAAAGGCAAAAGCTTGAAACAGAGACTTCTGATGACAATATCTTCCTCTGCAAATACTTAACTGAATGACCATAGGTCCCTTGAATGGCCATAGGACTGTCAAAACCTGTATTCATCTTCAGTGGGCTATGAAAGTAAAATCATTAGTCACTTTATAGTCTTCAGGCCCTTTCCCATAAGTCCATGTTGTTTGAGCACCTATTGTTCCCTAAATCCAGCCAGTTCTGGTGAGTCCTGTAAGATAGGCAGGACAGGTGGGAGCAGGAGAACAGGTTCAGCTGGAGTTCATTCTTAGTTGGGTGAATTCTCAGAAGGGGCTCATAGACCTGCCAAGCTGTCAAGGTGTTTTCAGCCCAACAGCAGAGTTTAGTCATACTTGGTGGTCCCCTGCCCTCATATGGTCTCACACAGGCCAGGCTCTTGTGTGGATGCGTTGCTTCTGTAGCTGCCTGAGGAGAAAAATATGCAAGTTTGAGGAAGTGGCATTCAGTGCCTCTTCTCAGCACAAAACGCAAGTGCATGATAAATACCATCCCACTAAGGCAAGTGTTATCATCCTAAGTTAGCTTGTTGCTGAAAAAGGCCAGAAAAGAACCCTCTAGCACTTCTTTTTGAATATTAGAAATAAATCATTCCTTTATTATGGCAGCCAGATGTGCAGGAATTCTGCCATTCACAGGTTACATATTTTTATACTAGAGTCTCTAGACATTACATCATTGTTACACCCACTTCCCAAGTCCATTCTACCCATCACTCCACCCTAGACACACTTCTAGAATTAGGTTCAGAGGTCTCCAGATGACTCCTAGAATCCAATTCCATCCTCCTCCTCAGCTTGTTCTCCCATTGAGTCTCCCCTTCTGGCACAAATTCAGGCTCCTGGAATGGTTTCAAGGTTCCCAGCTGGCCTGGACCAGCTCATTAGCTATGTTTTCCTTTTCCACCTTCTTTAACAGTGTCTTTCTCAGGATATGAGAAGCCTTTTTCTTTATTGAACTTCCTACTTGTTAAAAACTTCTATCAAAGAATGATAAACACCTGCACAGAAACCAGCTAAAAGAACAAAGGGAAATTTTCAACATTTTCCCTAAAGCTACAAACTGAGTTCTGCCCTATGCCCTGAGTGTCACCAGCTGCTTTCAGACCAGGAAACTTTTCTGCCTAGTGAGTAAGGAGGTGTCTGTTGACTTCACTCCAGTCCCCAGACCAGGAGAAGACATTTGAAGGGATAAATCACGAGTAACTCTTGCATAACACATTTCTGGCCTCAGCCTTCCTTTGAGCAATTTTTTTAGGCTCTGGTCCATAATGCAGAAAGTCTTGTTGGGTTCAGCCAGGACATGCCTAAGCCTTTGTAAGGCATTAGACCTCTTCTTAGGTCCTTCTACTGCTATCAGGCTTGTCCAGGCCTCATAAAATATTGTGACTATACCTTTCCTCTTCCTTGCTTCTCTCTGCTCTCCTAGCTGGGTTCAGAAATACTGATTTATGTCTCTTTGGATATGTTCAAGGTCATTCCACTAGTCTTTGGTCTGAAAGCAACTTGAGTGCTTAATAACTTTTACAACTTCCTCATTTTTAATCTGTTCTTTTAAACTTTTTCCTTTTCTACTGATTCCTTTTTAAAACCATTTTGATTCATCTTTATATGCTATGTGCTAGGTCTGCTCTTTGGCTCCAAAAATCGAGGAGAGACTTTTGTTTCAAGCTATCATCTCTGTAAGAAAATCAGGTATGACAATATCTAGCTTAGAGAACAGGCTTCTCTAATAGATCTGTAGAGGACAAAGTTTGCTATTAGAAACTTCTGTAGCTTTTGTCAATCAGAGGTCTAGACAGTGATGCAATGATTTCCTCTATCTGGTTGTGTTTTATGCCCACTGATAGACACATTCTCCATAAGATTTTTTGCTCTCTTTGTGGATCTATTTAAATTTTGGGCTGGCCATTGTGCTTTGACAGTAATCTCTGTAAATTAGCAATATGTTCTATGAAAATACTTCTGGTTTTGGCCTCAAAAAGTCACTGCCTGTCACTGAGTCCCTCTCCTGTGATGAATAAACATTCATCTTTTCCATAACACGAAATATTTTATGGACTTCCAAGCTGCACTGGACTCACTTTTCTCCTACAGAAACTGTTATATGTGTTTTTATTATATTGAGTCAAATCAAACACTTTCTCTTTTATTACTTATGGGGCCTTAGAACTCAAGATATCTGGCTACATGTAGCACAAACGATGCAAGACCAGAAAGAACCTATCTCCTATGGGGATCAGACATTTCATGAATCTTCACTTGCTCAGAAAGGGTCTCCTTCACTCCTTTCTTACATTCCAACAGTGCCTGTCCACTGTCATTAACTTGGGCTTTATTTTTAATCCTTTTTTTCCCAGTTACAGATTTTTTTTTTATTTTTTTCTCTCTTTTTACGTCTTCTGAGTAAAATATACAAGGTAAAATTTTTCTGGTCAGTGGCTTAGGAAAGGAGTCAGGCATAAATGGCCTGGCAACTCTAGTAGTTGACCATCCATTGGTAAAGTTATACAAAAATTCACCCTAGAAAATTGGCCAGTTGTAAAGAGAAAATCATAAGCTTTCAAAATATTAAGTAGGCTGACACTAAATGGATAACCAAAGGACTAGTGGGCACATAGCTACTAGTCAAGGCATGTGATTTCTCATCATGTTGCATTTCCTTAAAATAATTTGCAAGATGGTTATGCCTTGGAAACTCAGAGTAAAATTTATTTTTTTTACTGTCAGTTTTTACTTCTTCTGTTTAGGATTGGTTTTGCCTACAGTAATTGTTTATGATAGCAATAATGCTACTGCCCAGAACTGAGAGAACTGTTTGGGTTCTTTAGGCAAGAGGCCCAGAGTTTTTAATTTCCACTTAAAGGTTAGTATTGTGGTCCAGAAAACATACAGAGAAGAATATTTCTTAAATCAATACTTGCATACTTAACAGAATAAGTTAAGTGACAATTTTTAAAAGGCTTCATTTAGTCTATAAACTCTTCTAAAACAGAAAACTTGTATTTCAGAAGTGAAGACTAGAGATATTTCAGTAAAAGAGCAAAATGCTTGAATTTTCATACCAAATTTCCATTAGCATTCAATGTCCTATGAAAGAGCTTAATGGCCTCTTGAACACTGTAGTAATTTGAGTCCATTAGTGTAATAAGGAGGGATTAAAAGCAGAAACAAAGAGATCATTAACCATGAAAGTTAAACACATCTGTTCATATTCAATCATTAAAGTGACAAATATTTAATCCCTAAGAAATGTAGATTTTAGTATAGGAAAATTCAGTATAAAAATAGCTCAATATAATGTTCGGCCAAACTTACCTATTGCTCAGAGGAGAAATATATTATAGCAGTTTCCATCTTAGATGCAAAGCAAAAGTCCTAGTACAGTTTCACCTCACAGATACCATAAAGGAGCCACACAGGTTTGCAGTGCTCCCATCATTGTTTCTGAGGTGAAACCACAAATTCATGAGTCCTCATTAAGCTGGTGCATCTTCTTACTGTGTTTAAAAAAGTCGGAAACAGCTGATGTCATGTGCGCAGTCCCTGAAGTCACAAGCTGTTTGTCCACCACATTGATGTGCTTCTTTTGTGTGGGAGCCTATTCCATTGACCCAACCTCCAAGACCAACAGCTCCTAAACTGATCCTTTCAGCTTGGTAGGAACAGTACACTCCAGCTCCTGTGTAAGCCCAAACCATTCACAGTAATGAAGCATCAAAAAAATGCTCTTAATTTTGCTATTCATTGAGGATGGTGTCTCCATCCTTATCTTTTCACCTTGGGGTTATACATAAATGAATGAGGTTGCAGAATACAATAAATGAAGTTTTCGTAGAAAAACTGAGGATTTCTCCTTAACCCCAAACTATAATCAAAGTTACAAAAGGGAAAAAATAACAAAATGCCTGATACTCCCTAAATCTTGTCCCTAGTCTTTTATTCAAAATTTTTTTCAGCATGAGTCTCTGCAACTCCCACCGAGAGCCCAAGTAAATTCTTAGCATCATTTCACAGAATCAGCTCTTTTATAGTTTAAGTTTCTTAGTCATTAGGCAGTCAGTCCTGTTTCTCAACTGCTCCCTTTTTCCTTCAGTCTTCTTCCTAGGGCTACTTATAAAGTCTGTTATCACTCTTCCTGCATCCAAGGTAATTTTTTCTCTCTCTTAAATTCTCATATTTCCTGGCTTTGTTATCTAGGGTGAATCTGAATTTAGTAAGAAAAATTCTTTGTTAATTCATTGGTAATCAAATATTATCTAGAGAAACAATTATTAAATCCTAGAAATTAATATTTCTGTTTCTTTTTCCTGTAAACTCTGGAGCTGAACTCCATTCATCTCCCACTACTTGGGAGTTTTAGTGAATTTAATTTTTCATTGTAAATAGAAAAGACCACCAGGCTGGAAGGGATGTATTAATTAAGAATACAACAATGTAAAGGCTGCTAAAATCACATATTAAGTAAATAGTTTGAGAAGTCCTTAATGTAATTTTAGTTCATGATCACATTAGCAAGACACCAACCTTGAGACATCGGCTTAATAAAAGTTTCTGGAAATCTGGAACTCTCATACGTCATTTCTTTGCCTTTTCATGACAGCAATTTTAGCAGACTGTATTACAGAATAGGAAAGTCATATTCATGAAAATTATTCTGAGTAATAGATTTATTTATTCTAATTTAAATTCTGAAGAGCTTTTCCCATTGCATCAAGTGCTTTGCAAATGTTTAAAAGTGCAGCAGAACAAAAACTGTTTACTGTACTTAGCTTAAAGCAATCACTCCTCAATTCCTAACGTCTGACCAACTGCACTCAGGCCTGAGGGCATGAAACACGGCTCATCACTCAGCTGGGCAACAAGGTTCAAAGCCAGAGACCTTCTGTCATTGTCCTCTTGGGTGAACTGTCCTTCACAGCATAGGAATTCATGAGTAATTGTCACTTTTAAAGCGATGCCTCTCCCTTTATTAGGTGGGTATATGAATAAGTGCCCATTTCTCTTCACTGAAGGTAAAAGGAGCTCAGTCATTCACTGAGGTGTAGGCTTGTATACATTGAATGTCTGAAGCTTCATTTCCAGGGAAGTGGTGACTGTTGTCCTGACTTTCCTTCCCTGCTTCCCCGGGAAGGGCAGCATCCCTTCCCAAAGAGGTAATTGCCTGATAATGGTTTGTCTCTTGATTAAAGATGCTAAGAAAGAAGTACCATCCATGCCAAAAAAACCTTGCCATTCTGTGTCTCCAGGAACCTTCCTGGAGTGGAAAACTCCTTCTCCACTTTACTATACCCTTCAAATCAAGAGGCTTTCGGTCAAAAATGTAGAAGGAAGCAACAATTATTTACTTATATACTTATATATATATATATATGAAAGGAGCAAACAGTAACACAAGGGTAAAGAGAAATCACAAAATCACCTCAACAAACCCCACTCCCTTTATCCACTCTGCGTATTTTTACTGGGTGTGGTCATAGGTGTGGGAGGAACAGGCAAGCCCAGCAGGTTCACCGCACACGAAATGGGGCTTCCCCCGGTTTTTTATCCGATACAGGAATAGTGAGAGACGTGGAAACGCAGACAGGCTGGCTCTGAGCTTGGCCGCTGTGGGCAGAGCTCTCCTCTCTCTCTCTGGGGGCTGCTGCAGGGCCCCCCTGGACACAAGAACGGGGCCAGTGAGACAGAAGCAGCAAGAAGTGGTCTCGGTCCCGAGGCAGCAGACGGCAGAAAACAGCCACGGCGAGGCAGCACCCGACCCTCTCCCAGGATTGCAGCCAGAAAACCAACGAGCCCCCGAGTCCTTCTGTTGTCTCAAGAAAGCTGGGGGAGGGAAGGCGGAGGGAAGACGGGCACACTCCACCCCGTCCCCTGCACAGCAACCAGGACAGGAAAGTGCCTGCCATTAAGGGCTATTAGCTCTCCAGCCAAAAGACAATGGGGCCCTTCACCCCTATCCACACCTTTTGAGGAATTCTGTCCTTGGTTAAATGGATTGCCTTCTCCCTTCTTCAATATACCAGCACCATCCGTGGTGGTAACGGAAAAATTTCTCAGAAAGAAATCTAAGCCGTGACATTCTGTTTGTTGATGGAATGAATGATAAGGGTGAGAAAAGGCTGTTAAAAGGGTTGGTGTACGTTCATTTTAAAACACATTTTGACTTTAGTCACCAAAGAACTTTGCTAGATAAATAATGAGAATTTCAACCTTTGTAAAGCTCACTGACTTGAGGGATCAGCAGTGCCTTGTTTGCTTTTCTCACCTCTCTTCTGCCTACACCCGGTCACCCGTGCTCCCAGATGCAGTTTTTTACATGGAATCTCTTGTTCCTGGAAACAAAAAGCATCTGAAACCTTATCAAATTATGTTTATATGAATTTTCCAGTCCAGTAATGCATATCCAAGTACTTTGAATAATTCAGATAAATGTACATACTAAAATCTAAGTTAAATCTAAAATTGCTTTGGAAGGCTTTCTACCATTATAAAGATATGTAACCAATGGAAATAACAGAGGAAGCCATAATAAATACAAATATCCACAGTACTTTTTATTATATTTCTGGTCTTTTTAGCCTTAGACAATTCTAGCAGTCTGATGTACTACATCTGTAATTCTTTTGTACGATCAATCTTTAAAGAATGTTGGTAACAGAAAATGGCAAACAGCTGAAAAGACAGAAGGTGAACCTGTCTTGGGAGCATGTTTACCTATTTCTTGGGGTTTCTTCCCTTTAAAATATAAATCCACCAGACCCTCTCCCAACACCAAAGAAGGCATTTTTCATTATTTATTATTTTAAAAGACCTGTAGCTTTACCAAGAAAAACCTATACAAGGATATGCAGGATGGGACTCAAAGAATTTTGTGCAATCCCAGTTGTCATAAAATCATAGAGTTATAGAAAGGCCAGGGTTGGAAGGGACCTTACAGATCATCAAGATCCAATCCCCGTGCCATGGACAGGAACACTTTCCATTACACCACCTTGCTCAAAGCCCCATCCAATCTGGCCTTTAACACTTCCACGGATGGGGCATCCACACCTTCTCAGGGAAACCTGTCCCAATGCTTCACTATCCTCACAGTGAAGACCTTTTTCCTAATATTTAATCCAAATCTGCCCTCCTTCAGCTTAAAGCCATTCCACTTTTTCCTATCACTCCATGCTCTTGTAAAACATCCCTCTCTAGCATTTTGCCATCCCAGTTCAAGCACTGGAAGGTTTCTCTAAGATCACCTTGAAGCCTTCTCTCCAAGCTGAACACCCCAACTCTCTCAGCCTCTCTTCATAGCAGAGTTGCTCCAGCTCTCTGATAATTTTCGTAGCCTTCCTCCAGACTCATTCCAACAAGCTCATGTCTTTCTTATGTTGGGGGACCCAGAACTGAGCAGCACCCAGACATGTCTCAAAATGACCTCTCTCAAGTTAGTCCTTGGGAGCAACTGTGTAGGTACTTATACCACTCTGCTTAAAGGTAATTTAATCTTTTTACTCCACTGTTGATCAGAGATCTCCCTATCTTTTCCACCCTGAGCATGTTTATGAACAGTTAGTTTTTATGTCAGTCCTTCTCTTTAAATTCAGGAAAAAGAATTGTGCTTTTCTACCTATACTTCCCAGTGTATTTATAGACTATCCAGTTTGCCATGCTGCTTAATGCATGCCCTTTCTCTCTCCTTGGATCTTAAAGTTTTCCACTCCACCCTTTGTAACAGTTTGTCTTTTCTGTACTTGTTAAAATGTGAATTCAGCTCTCAAGGAGGGAGCTGAGAAGAATTTACCTGGTAGTCCAGATGTAGTCTCACCAACAGCATTGAGTCTTCCACAGATTAATTTTACCCTCCAGATGATGGTTTCCAAACAGTATACCAGGTTTTTCTCTTCCTCAGTCACTTCCAAACGATGACCTAATCATTAATTTTCTTGTTATTAATTCTCAAATGCTGTCCTTGAAGTTCATTTTTCCTCCATCTGCCTTCTGTCATTCTTATAATCACATGAGTTGTCTACAACTTCAGTAATTTCATGTTTCAGTCTTCCTTTTGTGTTTATGATACTGCAAATTTAATGGATGTACTTATTTTAAGTCAAGATCATTAATGAAAATGTCCAAAAGATTTGTCCAAAGACTAATACTGAAAAATGTTCAATGACAACTTCAATTTGGAATCTAGCTTTCTTACACTATCTGCTGTGTCCCTTCAGTTAGGTGACATTTGTCCTCTTAGTTCCTTCCTTCTCCAAATCTGTATTTTCCCAGGTAGCAGTGTAATGGATATTTTACTAGATATTAATATCTGAAAACTATGAAATTTCCCAGTGTTTCTTCTTAAAACATGGTTTCCTTTCCAAGGAAAGTTTTTGAGTCTGACATCATCGATATTTAGTGGGCAGTACTCTCTTCTAGAGAGCTCTCATCACATGGTGTGATAATGGTGGAAGGATAGTTTCTTAGTATTGTTGAAAAAAACCTGTACATGTGGATAGATCTGCGCATACCAAAATGATGAAGGGAATTGTACTTCTGCAGGTGTTTTTCCTGCTGAATTCCAGCTGAATACATTCAGTGTTGACTATTTAGCTGCACTGTCCATTGAGCAGTATGGTGTCTAAAATTCGAAAAGGTATTTCCTTTCTTGCTTCAACTGGCACAAGAAAATCAAGGTAAATTATGAAAAATTAAAGTGTCAGTAGTATGTATGAAGGCTTAAACAGTCAAACTGAAAAGCTGTGGCATCTGTAATAATTCTGCTGCAGAAAAAAAATATGTATTTGTGTTAGAATTTTAAGTCATATTCATTCCTTCTCAGACGGTAATTTGTTATCTAACGAGACATCCTTCAGATAACAGTGTTTTCTTTTACTGTAGAAATGGCATCTTCCCAGACCATTTGTTCCAACTTTGGCCTTCATTTCTTAATTCAAGGATACAGAGATTGTTTCCTTGGAAATTATTATTCTCAATCCATTTATCACCATGCAAGTACTCTTCAGAACAAAACAGAATGGATAATTTAAATGCAGTCTACTTAAACAGGACATTGTGTTTCTCTCCAAATGAACATTACATTGCAATAATATGAGCAATAAAACTGTAATTTCTAACTAATTCTTAAATGTCAACTATCCTTTGGAAAACTAATGAGAAATTTAATTGTTCAAGGCCAACTTAGACAAAACTTAAGGAAAAAAGTCTCTGTGGACTGTAGGATCTGAATTTCATTAAAAATCAATTATTTAATACACTAAAACACATTAAAAGTATTAGGAAGATGGCAAAACATCTGAGTTTTACTTAGAGTTTTAAAAGAAACTATTTTACCTACTTCTAAAAATATTCCAATCATCCAAAATTCAATAAAGGAATTTAACCTTTTAAAACATTCATCTTAAATATCTAGCTCATTTACTTTTTGACTCAATTTTCTGCCTTCCTTCAAACCCTAGATTTCTCTCCAGCACTCTAATACTCAAGAACAGAGGCCTCAATAGTTTCACAATGCCAACATGGATGAGCTAATTCATGACATCACATAGTAATGTATGCACAGAGCTGGAATACGTTAGTGTCCCTGGGACTTCTGCGATATAATTTTTCTTAAAGGCAAGTCAGTTAATTGTCTAAAAGAGTAACAAATACTATAAAGTGGGATATGCAAAGCTCAAATAAAATTCAGACATACTTGGCATGTGAATTTTGCCCTTTGTATTAGTTCAACTACAACCAATTCTTATTATAATAAGGGTGTGCAAGTTTCATTCTAGTATCTCATATCTGTGCTAAAGCCCTCCAGCTGTAATGAATATGCTCAGCTACTTGAAATTCTGCGGTGATAATAGAGAGTGCACCTTTTCCACTCAAGTACCCTTTTCCCTGTAACAAGATGTGAAAAAATCCTCTTGACCTATGCAAAGAAAATTGGACCACTAAATGTTAAATGGAAATATATTGAAATTTCATGAGGAAATAGGCATTCTTCAGTTGTTAGAAATTATTACTTTGAAACTTCTCTGAAGTTTATAATGTATGAGATGGTTAAAAAAAAGGACAAATGATTGGCATATGAGTTTATTACTTTTTTCCTATTTCAGCCTTCTCCTTAAGCCCATACAAATCTAGTATGGCACTAGTTTTTTTGTACAAGGAATAAAAGAATACAGACATTATATAAATAGTTTCAGTGGAGAAATGAAGTGTAAAAACTCATTCTACCATAGAAAGAGTAACTGTTATTACTTACTATTCCATGGGGCTTAAAACTACTGAGCTTTAGAAATGCCTGACAATTTCCCAAAGGTTTTAGGTACAGTAAGGAGCAATGAATTTTACTCAGTCCCTTTCTGGACACAGAATCCTACCTCTAAGAAGAGAAAGTAGAAGGAAAAAGTTGGCTCCAACTGCTGATCTCTGTAACACATTTGAAGACAAAGAAAACAATCCACATCAGCAGAATTTTCTAGATTTTCACCTTAGTAAATAGACTAGACTAGAGTAGACTAGACTAGAATAGACCAGCAGTGATTGTCTGGTCCAACTTCCTGACCACTCCAGGTCTGACAAAAAAGTTAAAGCATGTTGTTAAGCTCATCATCCAAATGCCTTTTAAAAAAACATAGGCTTGGGGCATCCATGCCCTCTCTAGAACATGTGTTCCAATGTTTGACAACCCTATTGGTAAAGAGATGCTTCCCAATGTCCAGTATGAACCTCCCTTGCTGGTGCAACTTTGTGCCGTTCCCATATATCCTGTCATCTCCTTCTATACTTCGCTTCCTCAGGAAGCTGTAATTGAGAATAAAGACCTGAATCTAGTACTATTTTGTGTTTTTGTGTGCTAAATGCTGAATTTTTCCTTAAGTTTTTGTACAAATTTGTACTAATTTGAAATAAGGATTCTGTTTCCATTTAGGAAGTTAAGGGCTGACTTTTTGCCTTCAGAACGTCAGCATTTATAGGAATGATCACTAAACAATGAGGAATTTGCAAACATTTAGATTGTTTCAAGGTCTGGTAGGGGCCCTGTAAGTAATCTGGGGTGATTTTCATTGACAATAATGGATTCTGGACTAGGTTTGAGTGGAAATACTATTGAAATTTATACTGACAGTGCAGTTACTGAAAGATATAGGTGTGAATGAGCAGCTGATACCACATGATGGAACTATTCTACTCCCATCAAAACCGTAGAGAAGCTGAAGATGCAAAGCTGGCTTGAAGCGCTGGCAGAGGCACTGGCATTAGTTATAACATCGGTTCCTCATCGCTACTTCTGACTTTAGTTCAAACAGGTTTCTGTCGGCCACAGCTGGTGATTCCTATTTTGTGATTCTGAAACCTTAAAACTCGCCACCTGCTTCAATGACAATGTAAATGATATGAAAGGAAACTTTGACTAATTTTCCATTTTTAAAAGGAGACATAGCAAACTGGTGTTGAGGCAATTATATCTGACTAGAAGCTCACCAGATTAACCATAATAAAAATAATACCAAGCAATTGCTTAGGGGAATATAATCTCATGGGAAGTTATCTGAGAGTGCCCCTAGGTGCAATGGAATGTATTTATGCAGAGGAAAAGTTGCCAGAGCTAGGGAAAAAAAAAAAAAAGCTGAATGGTCAGAAACAAGAGATCTTAGCAAAAAGAACACTGAAGGCAGCACAACAGAGACTATAGAGACTGTAGAGCAGCTTGATCTTCAGGGATTGCTTCTGTCTCTGTTTCCTTGCTCTAGTCATTTCAGTAAGTGTTATGAAATACTATTAGCAAAAATTATAGAAATGCTTCAAATATGCTGCAGTTACTCAGTGCTCTGTGGAATGAAGTTAGTGATAATAAACATGAGAACACCAACATAGACAATTGTCCCTTTTATACAACTTCGTTGTAGTAACACTGATGGTTATCTAGATTTCTATGCAATATTGGAACGGAAATATGTGTATTAAAATGTAATCTGAAAGATGTCTTCACGAAGAAGGTAGTTTCAGCAATTTCAGCATAATGTAGGATTGCAGTTACTATGATTTAATAATTCAGTCTCTACTCATTTTACTCATTGTACCAATATTTTCTTAACATTGCTCAGTTAGTATTAAAGACACTCAGTAGAAAAATTCATTCCACACAGTTAAAAATATTTCTATATAGCAGAGTGATTTTTTCTTATGTTTCTACTTCTATTATTTTTCATGTACAAATAATTTTAGAAACACGTACTTATAATTATTCCATAAACCAGTGTTACAGTTACATCGCTCAAAAAACCAGACATAATCAAAGAAAAGATTTGGATAAGCTAAGCTATGGCTGGAGAGAGGAAATAAGGGGTCATGAGAGGGGAAAAAAAGATGGAATGAAGTAAAATTGAAGCACAATTTTTTATTTGAAGAATATATTACAATATAGGTCATTCTATATGATCCATCTTTTCACTGATAATTTCTCAAAAAGCACTTACATTATGTTATGCATTTTCAATCTCTATTCTTTCTCTCACAAGTATAAGCATTTGTTGCTACAGGGCTGTTTTTTTTAGTGACAGAACTAAGGACCAACATGGCCAGTTGTTGTTAGGAAGAAAAAGTGCCTATTTTGAATTTTTAAAATTAAAAAATTAAATGAACTTTCGAAGCAGTTAGCATATAATAAAAAAATGAATGTCAGAAACACCTGCTCCACCAACCTTGCAGAGTCTCTTTAATTACACTGAAAATTTTAATATGCTCCATTCACAGGACAGGAAGGGAATTTGGGTATTAGTTCTCCTAATTTACATTTGCACTCGGTTTGCTTAGCAGAAAGGAGTCAGGGAGGTGGGATTCATAATAAGGAAGCATTGTCAGGATATGAATTATTGAATAGAACACAAGATGTTGAGCTTCTCAAAAGGGATTGAGAACTTTTCTTAATTATCCAAGAAATTAGGAAATAATCACAGAAATCATATCAGCACTTGTAACACACCCTAACAAAATTTTAAAGAGCCTGATGGTTGAAAATAGGATTTAGGAACACAAAAAATAAGGGAAGGCTCATATTTTTACTGGTTTCTCTTGTTCATATGGCCCAATGACTTTAGCAGTGTTATTTCCTTTAGTGTTATTTCTTTTTGTACCTGTTATAAATGTCAGGAAAAGTACAATGTAAAAGCATACTTTTTAGATGTTATTTCCTTTGATTCTAATCTTAAAGACCACAGCTAGTAGTCTTCAAGACTATTCTTGTTATGAACCTTTTCTTCATACTAGTAATGGACTGTGCTTGTGGGCAGTCTGACTCGTGTTAGATTTGCATAACTCATCCAGCCACAGAAATAGCTTGCCATTACAAGAAGGAATCATGTGATCTAGCCCATGAAAAATCCTGGAATTTCTGAAACCTAGTGCTCTACCCAAAATAAATATAATTAATTTTTTCTGTAGATCACTTTAGCATGGTGGAGGTCAGAGATCTCTTTTTGTTCAAACAAGTTATGACAGAGCAAAAACTCATACTTCTTTATCTATCACCCAAAGATTCTCTGCCTCTTAGGAGGAATAAAAATATTGCTGATGTAACACAACATAACTTGAATAGCTATGCATCAGAGTTATGATCTAGCAGTAATAGAAAAGAATGTTCTTGGGTTTTTTAAGTGTCCTGGGAATATCCGTGGTGTCGAATCAACAAATCACTTCTAGTAATCCAGCACAATTTTTATATCCACATGGAAATGATGTTTACACAAATTAGATTTGAATGTGAAGATTCCCTCACAACACCTTGGAAGTGTAAAAGGGTTTAAAAAGGGTTTAACTGTGTTATACCTCCATGTCAAAACCTTTAAGTAATAAGAGTAAGAAGTGAAATGTCTCAAGTGCATATGTTAGACCTTTAACTGGGAAACTGCACTCAGCATCCCATTCTCTGAGGACTTCAGCATCTCTTCAAAGCAGTAGGAATTGAGCATACCAAATGTTTTACAGGATCAGACTTTACTGAAAACTAGTAGGTTTATATGAATTCTGCAGACCATTCAATGATGCACGATTCAGAAATGCCCAGACATAATCAGGTATGCAAAAATTAAAATAGAGCTATCTTAAAATTCTGTTCCTTGGGGATGGTGTCTAATATATGTTAAATCTAATCAGTGTCTTTTAGCTTTCTTCCCTGTCAAGAGTTTCAGTTTACTAATTATAAATGTTCAGCTGCAATTCCTCTACATCACTTGCTCACAGGGTAGAATTCAGCACTCTCTGAGAATTGAAAAAGGTTGCCACCACCATTTGTCAAGGTCACAGCAAGAAAGTTTTTTCATTAATTTTAGATCGGCAAAGAGTAAAAAATATTGTAATTGCTGTATTTAAGCCATTCACTGCACTGATTCTCTTTCTACTTCACAGACACTCAATTAAGGACTTTATTTAAAATGTATGAATTGCACTACTGTCATTAAAGCTGTGATTTTGAAGAGTTTATTTGTTTTCTTTGATGGAAGTGTTACAGAAATGCAATAATTGTTTAGGACAATGACCCAATCATTCAATATTTGGTAAATAAAAATGGCTCTCAATAGATTTGACCAAAGGTTAAGCCTCCATTAAAATCAGTGCTTTGAAGGTCCATTTCTTCAAGGCACTGGCTGGCCACAATGCCAGCACTGACCATCTGCCTCCTCTGTTTAACCTGGAAAATTCCACATAATGTTATATTTTTGTGGTAGGAAAAAAAACACCAAAGCGAATATCAAATGCCTTTAATTTGTGAAAAATGCACTGAGTCAAGTCCAAGGCATGTTCCTGGTTAGTGCAGCAAAACTGTGACTCGGTTTCAATCAAGGCAGAATTAGAACAGAACCAGAACCACTACACTTTCCCAAAGATGGTTTCAACAATCTCTAGCATCCTGTATGCTTTTTTGAATGAATGTCCTTCCCATGACAAACAGCTACACTGCACACGTTCTTTCTTTTTGACATTTATTGAAAATTAGAAGCATTGTTAGATATATTTGTTCCATTCCTTTCCTTTTCTTTTTGTGAGGCTTATCTCAAAATAATACATCCCCTCTGTTTCAAAGCAACACATTTACTGCAAAGTGTTAGAATCTGGGTGGCATGAGATTGCATTTTATAGTATCTTTTCCATGGTTTTGCTTCATCAGTAAGTCCATCTCTCAGGTGGGACTGCTACTGTAGACTGTAAAATTACAAGAAGTTTATCTTCCTGATGGTTGTGTGACTGCACTGGAGACATCATTTCCTGTCCTGATTTTGCTGAGAGAGATTTGCTTTTTCATGTGATATTATGCTGGTCCAAAAGCTTTCCTTGGGACACACAAAATCATCCATCATTTTATTTCTCTGTTGGAAATATTTTGGTTTATAACTGTTTTCTTTCTGAGAAGAAAGAAACCCCTTGTCCTATTTGTACTGCTAGCCATATATTCATCACACCACACACACATCTTTTGCTCTCATCATATAGTAAATGTGTTTTTCCTGATTCTCAAACACAAGTATGTAAACGAGAAACATTCTTACCACTTCATCTCTCTCCTCTTCTCTGGTCCTTAAAACCACAAGAAGAAGAGATATTCAAACTGCAAAAGACAGCATGGGAAAAATTAGCTATTTCTTTCTCTAGTTCAAATGAATTACCTAACTGTTTCAGATGAATTTTTTTCTAGGGTAAGCGTATAGACAACACAGTTACTCAAAACTCTCACGTGAACACAAAAAGTTGTTGCAAATGTGTCAATTGAAATTTTTTAATTGCAACCTACTATTGTGCCTCTTTCATAATAGACAAAGGTTCATTTCCAGGACATTTTGGCCTTTTTGGATTAGCATTTGAAACAACATACAGTCTCTTTCTTCAAAGGAGCTATGTTTAATCAGATTTTTGATTTTCCAGGTCTACATTCACCAGCCCATATCCATCCTCCACACTGAGTAAAAGCATGTATGGCTGGCTGCATCACCTCTGGTGTGACTTCTCAGGGAATGAAACAGGGTGGTATGAGGGCAAAAGGACTTGTGCAAGATTCAGACTGGGTCCTGACTGGAATAAGCAGGTGACAGGGATTTCAGAGGCTTGCAGTATCTCCCTCCAGTCAGCTTCAGCACAACTGAGACAGTCCAGTAGCAGCCAGCAAGGGAATGGCTTGAACGTAGGAGAATTCATGCCCAAACAATCTGATAAGCTTCTCTCATCACTCATTTCATTTCTTCATGAAATGACTGGCTCGGTACATGAGAGGAGAGCAGTGAACATTGTCTATCAGGACTTTAGGCTTTACTGAAAACAAGCCAGTAAAGACTGAAGCCCAGATGATGGACAATGTCTACTGTAAGATTCTCATAGAGAAGCTGATAAAGTACAGGCTGATTGAGAAGACAAGTGGATTGAAAACTAGCTGAGTGGACAGGCTGAATTATGGAAACAAATTCCAAGACTCCAGAGAGTATTGAAGCAGGTATGTTTTATTAGCAGTCATTGCAACGATGCTGAGGCCAGAAGGGATTTGTCCTCCAAACCCACCTACTTGCTGGCATTACATCTGTTTCTTATATGCTACACAATTGCACAAGTCTCCTCCCAGCCTCCACCCAGGTTCTGCCTTCTGGTGATGATCTCTGCCCAGGTTCTGCCTTTTGTTGGTGGTCTTTGGGGATGAAGGAATATGGTCTTCCTCAGGTGTCCTTTTGAACTATTTTATGTAACGTTGATATCCTTTTTTGCTTAACTCATTGATTCTATAAATTCCTGGTTTTCTGGCTAATTCTGTAGATCCTAAACTTAACACGACAGGTTGTTCCTGTTTGCCACACTACAGATTCTACTGCTTGAGGAAGCAGGATATCTGTTTCCTATTTTTTTTCGAGTTACACTATAGGTTCTGCAAATTTATGTGACAGGTAGGTTTTTTCAGACTCTATTCCTTGAGGAAAACAGGAGTTTATTCCTCTTTTCCTTTAGCTAAAATTGGATTCAATTCTCTCAGGAACAATTCAGCTTGCTAAAACTACAGACCTTAGTATTAACTGTAATTTTGTTTTACCTTCATGCTGCTAAAATAATGTCTTGTAAAATATAAAAGTGATAACCTAAAGAAGTGTAAAAGATATGAGCTGAAGCAGTGCGTAACAGTAAGCAGTGTGTACATATGATAAGCTAAAGCTGAAGTAGTGCATAAAAGCAGCACTTAACAGTGAGTAATACATATAAATAAGTAGTGTATAAAATATAAGATGAAGAAGTGTATACAGGGTAAGCAATATGAAAGTGATAATTTCTTTAATCAGAGGTTTGTGACCTGTGGCACAAAGTTTTTTGGAGGTCAGTAACTAGCAGTGCATCCTAGGGGTCCAGTCCTGTTTAACATCTTCAAGATGACAAGACAAGATGACTTTCAAAGGTCCTTTCCAATTTTAACCATTCTGTAAACAGCATGGGATCCTAGTGGGATACAGGGTCCAGCAGGAAAGGATATCCTACACTGCTTTAAAGCACTGTGAACATTTTCAGACATGGAACAAAATTACCAATATTAAAATTTAAGAAGAAAACCATGAAACTCTTCCTTCACTATCACAGAGTCTGTGAAGAGCAACATTTGCTCCTCAAGAGACATGTCGAAGAAAAATTTGAAATCTTTTAGTCTAAAATTGAAAATTCAGAATCATTAAATGAAAAAAAAAAAAAGCCTAACTTTTTTTTTAATCTCCTAACTTTAGGTGATTATGGAAGGACATACTCAAGGTCTGGAACATTCAAGTTAACAAGATGGATATAGGATGCCTTTTTCTGACAAGCTTGAGCACACCTAACAAAATCTCCTGTCTTCATCTCCTGTCTGCACCATAATACAATTAAACTGGTAATCATTATTATAATTGTCAGATATTCTCAAACAAATGATACCTAAAGCACTTCATGGAATACCTACATGAAAATTAAGACAATTTTAATAATATCTGTATCAGACCCTTGATGACTAAAACTTTGTTAAAAGAAGACAAAATTTCAGCATAGATTTCCTAGGTGTGACTTTGATGAAGACCCTCCTAATGCTGTCTCCCACTAACTTCCTGATAACCTTGGTATAACCAAGAGAAGACTTAATAAGAGAGGCAGCAGCGCTGAGAAAAGAAGCTGAGATTTCTCCCAGGAGGGAGGCTGTGAGGAGGCAAAAGTCACCAGAGGTGGTCATGAATGGAAAGCTCACACTGCTGTTCTGGGGCAAAGTGTCTCCATGCCCTCAATTCTGTAGATAACAGAGGGGAGAGCAAGTATTTGCAAGGAAGGGAAGGTGTTTTACCCTTTGCTCAAGATTAGGTTAATTGTGCATGTTACCGATTATGATACTACCTGCCTATTTCCAGGAGGGATGTCTGTTTCTAGAGCAAGAAAGAGTGAAGAAGTTTATCTCAGAGACTATGTTCTTCCCCTTATTTTCGATGAGTGCTTTTGACCATGAGATCTCACCCATGCTTCTCAAATTACAATTTATTTAGAGTCACTTCTAGAAATGCTCTAATTTAAGATGAACACCACTTGTTTTGGTTTTCCCAAACATTATCAATCACTTGACTAGGCTACTTTGCAAAAGCAATAATGGTAAAGTAAAATAAATATACATGTAACTTTTCTTCTAGGATATGACTGGCATAAGTCAGATTGGAGGGGATTGCTAATAATGAACCAGAGATAACCTCTCTGGGGAATGTTATATAAACTATAATTAAAATAATTTTTCCCTTTCCTAAACATGAATCAACTGGCTTTACACATACTATTTACACATGAAAGGTAAGTCAGAAATATAGGACAACCTTAAGAATAGAATAGAATAGAATAGAATAGAATAGAATAGAATAGAATAGAATAGAATAGAATAGAATAGAATAGAATAGAATAGAATAGAATAATTTCACTTGGAAGAATCTTCTGGATCACTTCAGGGCTGACCAAAAATTAAAGCATGTTTTTAGGCACATCATCTAAATACCTCTTAAACTTTGACAGGTTTGGGGCATCCACCATTTCTCTAGGACTCTTGTTCCAGTGTTTGACCACCTTCTTAGTAAACAAATGCTTCCTAATATCCAGATTGAACTTACCCTGGTGCAGGTCTAAAGCACTCTCAAATGTTCCATTACAAGGTACCAGGAGAAAAGCTCAGCACTTCACTTTCCAATTCTCCTCCTTAGGAGACTGTAGAGAACAATGAGGTTGCCCCTCATCCTCCTTTTCTCCAAACTAGACAAGCTCAAAATCCTGAGCCACTCCTCACAGACATTTCTTCCAGCCATTTCTCCAGCTTTGTTGACCTCCTCTGGATGCATTCCAGAGCCTTATTAAACTGCGGGTCCCAGAACTGCACACAGTGGTCAAGTTGAGCCTGCACCACTGCTGTGATGCTGTTTGACACACCCTGGGATGTGTTTTGCCCTCCTTGCTGCCAGAGGTCCCTGCTGACTTACACTGAGCAGCTTCCCACCAGCACCCTCAGATCACTCTCTGCAGGGCTGCTCTCTAGCTGCTTGTCTCAGTTTATACTTGTGCCTGGTGTTACTCCATCCTAGGTGCAGAATCTGGCATTTGGACTTCTTAAATTTCATTCCATTAACCACTGCCCAAAGCAGAGCCGTCAGAATTGCACAGTCATGCCTTATGCTCATAAACACCATTGCCTCAGCCCTGCAATCTCAAAGGCCAGCTGGGAGCTGCCAATGCCAGCCATGTAGTAAGGCTCGTTTCTCCTTGCTCCTGTGAGCCTTTTCTCGGTATATCCTGCTCTGCTAGCTCCTGGGTTGAGTGTTCCTGTGATTTCAGTGCTGAGCAAGCATGCTTATATCACTGAGGACTTGCACAGGGCTTGTCTAAAGAAGACGCTTAAACAGCTTCATCCGCTTTAAAGGTGACAGATGACCCTTGGTTTTAGGTGCAGGCTAGTTTTTGGACCCAAATGGTGGTGGCTGTGATCTCCTATAGCAGATTCAATTAAGCAAAAGTAGCTGATGTGAATTTCCTTGTACTACTGCAATAAGAAACTTTTCTACACTTCTTTTATGCTTCCCTTAACAAAAATGTCTTTCAGGTAGCAAAGGTGAACGTGTTTTACATCCAGCAGAAATCTCTTCATTTGTCTCCCATTATCTTAGAATCTTAGAATTTTTTTGGGGGCTACCCATCCATCCATGAATAGAGTGGAAATGTTTCACTCTTGCTTTAAGATTAGGCAGCTACACTTAACATAAAAATCTGAAAAGCAGTAATAAAAATGGGCAGCCCTGTAAGGAATCAAGCCATTTCTGAATAATACCATTTTCTTAAGACTCCAAAGTGACACAGGTTCCCTGTTTTTCAGCAAACAGAGACACTATGGTTAAATACTGTGAGCCAAATAATGTGGGTATCTCTTCATTGCACCTGCAAAAGAAATGAGCAGAAAGAAGCAACTGTTTTGCCCTTTGGTCAAATGAAAGTACCTAATGAAGTTTTTTATTTTCTACCTACTACATTTTTAGAAATGAAGTTGACCAAGAAATGTGACTAAAATGGGTTACCTCAGCAAGGTGTATTTCTGCTCTAAACTACTTTGATGAATAACATTACCTGAGTAAATGTCATACTTTACTTTAAAAATAAGAAGCCAATGCAAATAAAAGCAAGTCCCAATTACACTGATTTACATCAGATTCAGGTCTCAGTAATTTCAATACACTGCTAGTAACATATCTTTACATTTCAAATAGGTCCAGTGAACTGAATAATATTTTGTTCTCACCTGTGAGAATGCAGATACTGCTTCTGCTTGCTATCAGGGCATGAAGGAAACAAGTATTTGACTTTAGAAGTTGTTGTTATTAAAAATTGCATAATGAATTTCTGAGTCTTCCAGGTGGAACATTTTATCTGCTCTAAAAGTTTTTGCCAAATATGGATGGCTCTGGGTATAGTTAGTGATTTATTATGCTACCAAAAGTATTAAGGGTTACCTGTTAAAATATTTCTATGGAAGTTTTAAAATTATTTTAATCTATAAGGTAGTCTTAAGTAAGAAATAACATCTCTACTACAGATGGGAGGATTTTAGTTTTGGGAGGCACTTCCACTGATTTACTCTTTAGCATCTGTTATATTTTTTTAGAATCAAAAGTATGTGTTTAAGCCTTATATCCATTGCATGTTTTACATATAAAACAAAAAAACATTTTAGTTTTGCAAGATATATTCACTTCTCATGATCAATTCACCAAAAACATTCCTCTCAATTTGCTTTCACATCCTTGCCTTAGACTGCTTATTGCTCAGGTAGAATATGGGAGAGACAACAGTATGGATTACAGTATTCCTTAAATATAGATTACTTTTATTAGTTTATTAGTAGCACTGTGAATTTTGAAAGAATCTATTTTTCCTTATGAACTGCTTACGGCATTCATTCTACTAAAGCACTGAGATTTCATCTGAGTATTCTGAAATACTCCTAAGGCTGATTCTTTTACATAACATTTCAAGATTTTAGGACCTAAAAAGTTGGCTTCCATTTCCCATAGGCTCATTTTGAAAGATTTTTCATGTGGGAAGCTCAAAAGGTATTTCATGTTTGCTGGGATTCTGTGGAATCTTAAAAACAAGATTTATAAAGGTATGTTGTACTGAAATACGTTTATGATGTCAACACACTGAAACTCACACTACAAAAATACTTTCTTCTTTCTATGAGGAAAAAAACCTCAAAATTGTTGGAGTACCTCTTTTTTTTTTTTTTTTAAGAGAACAAGCAAAGGACTCAGATTCTTCAGTCTAAGCAGGAAGAGCATATACTCCTAAAAATACAGTTCAGACTTTTCTCACAGAGACAGTATCATTTTTTCTAACCTATATATAATTTATGATCATTGCAGCTTTTGCCCAGGAGTGATATGCTATTTAAAAAGGTAGTGCATGATTCCATGACAACTGGCCAGTGCTTTATAAAGCCTTAATTTTTTGAAAATTTGCTGGTGAGTTATTATACTTTAAAATAGGAGAAATAGAGCTCTGGTGGATTTTCCTCAGTGCATAAGCAAGCTGCAAATTAAAGTCAAATATTATTTTTATGCCTGCCTACAGGATTCACAATTGCAACAGCTGCAATTGAAAGTCAAATATAATACACTGCCCCACATGCTGCTGTATAACTATAACAAGCTCAATTTTTTAGCCAAACTGCTTTCTTCTTTTAGATGTTGCTGACTACAGCAGAATCATGAGTCTGTATATTGTCCTTTTCCCTTTGCTAACAAGTCAGGGAAACTTTTTCAAAAAACATACAAGAAAACTAGCTTGCAGGCACTTTTCTGTCCTTTTCCAGTTAGCTAGTCCATTTGTTTTAAGCTGCCTCACTGATAAACAGTGAACTATCACTTGGTACTGTTTGTGATTTGAATGTATATATTACCTAATTTTCCAATTAGAAAGAAGAACTGTTGTGTTTGTCTGACTCCTGGCATCACTGCTACAAATTAATGCCCCTGTTGCCTTTACCCTCTCAGGAATGCAAAAAACAGTGGCAACATCTTAAATCAACATCTATTTCAGCTTCTGAAGTACAGGATCTGTTTCACTTGAACAGCTGAAGTGGCAATCTGTACCAAGACTGGATTCTACATATGCAGAAAGCCTAATTTCTAGTGATCTTAAAAAGAATTTATGATCTTTTGCAACTTGGGGTATCAGATCTGAACATAGTGTTTTCTTCCTTGACTGTAACAATTTAAAGCTTGATCTTGTGCTCGCTGAAGTCAGTGGAAAGAATCTAATTTGTATCACATCAGGAGCATATTGTCGAACCCTGCAAGCCAAAACAAAGCAAAGCACTCCAGCAGCACCTTCTGCTTCCTGTGAAGGTTGGTCAAGCTTGGAAAATAAGAGAGAAATGACAAATTGGCAAGATAGTGAAAATGAGATAAAAATAAAGGAATAGCTTCTTTTAATCTCTCGGTTAAAATTTGCAGCACAAAAGAAAGTTTATTTTTATCACTGAAATGTTGATGTATTATTATGAAGACTGCACCTGTTTAAAGGTGAAAAAACACCATGGTTTTGAGTGAGCAGTTCAAAAGAAGTTTTTCAGCAAAAATCAGAAGAATTGAAGAGCTTGATCTGTTCTGTATGTCGATAAGGGCTGTCATAAATGGGAGCTGTTTCTCAGCTTCTGCTCATTCCTGATAAGGATAGTTTCATCACCTGCTAGCAACAAACTGAGTTTTCATAAGCTATATTAGCACCGACTCTATGTTTGTTCACTTTGTGACTCTGCAAGGATGCCACTACTTTTGAAAATACAGGTTGACATCAGAAATGTTTCTGTAATTGTGTTTTCAAATCTTTCTATTAATGTCTTACGTACATCCAGCTGAGAAAGATTCAGTCATCTGCTATAAAATAGCTGAAGTCATTACTGGATACCAGTGTCTCTGCGCAGGAAGCCACATAGGTTAATCATGGGCAGAGACCCCTTCACTTTGAATGAGAAATCCATAACGTCTCCTGTTACATGCGTAGAGAAAGTCATGAGAGGTCAGTACTTCAGCTTGTCTATCAGGAGACACACAGAGACTTCTTGCCTCCTTGTAACAGCAAGAAGCCTTAGATTTAACTCAGATTGAGAGTGCCTCAGCTTCAGTGATGCTTCTTAAGCATTATGGGTTTTAATTTGTTTTCCAGGGAAAACTTGTGTGGTCCTATTCTAGCTCTGCTTGTCTGCCTTGCCTCACAAATAACTTACTTCCCAAAAAAAGCACTGGTCAGTGACCCAAATTGGTCAAAGTTTTCTGATTCTTAATGCAATCTGCTTCTTACAACTGTCAAGCAAAAAAAAGGCAGACTATTAAGGGCCTCCTCTGATGAAAGTGGAGGTTTAACCTTGATTAGACATCAGAGGATCCACGTGGAGTGAGCCATTATTAATATTGTCAAGAAGTGAAAAGCTTCATTCATAGATCTTGCCTGCTTAGACATCAAAGTCAACCAATCTCAAAAGAAATCTGTGGGGAACCAGGCATCCTTAGTTCTCATATTGATCATACTACTTGTTCTGAGAATTTCATCCAAGCTCTGGCAGTGCCTGACCTTGCAGAGGGAACATGATGTACTAAGAAGGCAAAAGCCTACGCTTGCTTTCTTTTTCTTAGACTTATCACCAAGTGAATAATTAATCATATATTTGGTAAAATAGCTTGTTTTCTACAAATAACTTACTCCAAAAAATTACATTTGAGAAAATTATAAGAAGTTTTCTAATAAAAGTCACAAATTCTTGGATTAATCATGTCTCACTTGCAAAACACTCTGTGTCTTCTTTTGTAAATCAGAATACAAGTTTTTCAGTTGAGCACAAGGTATAAATTTGTTCTTTATAGGAAAAAAAACAAAACAAATTTTGGAATTAAAATTAATCTTTTAGGCAATTTCTAGGCAATATATGTCCAGATATAATCGTGGTCTAAATAAAGATACTATTTAGATGATACCAACTTTCTTTTCAAGGTATAGTCTTTCTCAGAAGGTGTCTGTTATATAGGGCATTTATTTTGTTTGTGAAACTCCTGTGGCTTTCACTGACAATTTTTGCAAAGGGAAGGAGAACAGCACATGCAATGAAATTATCCATTGTAATTCCTAAATTATGTCAGATAATTAAAAAATCCATTGCATTTTAATAAAGTTTGAGATAGGGTTTTCTATCAACTGCATCTAGGGAGAGGAAACATGTTTAGAGAATTGTAGTTAGATGAAGGACAAAAGGCAGCCCAAGGAATTATCATGTGAAATATGCACTTTTTTTTTCAAATTGAACCTAACATTTTAATCCTAAATGCAAATCTGAGAGCCATAGATAGCATGGGAAAAATAAATATAAATTATATGGAAAATATTTTTGTATTCAGAAGACTTTTATAAATATTAAATTTTATGAATGACAAAAAGGTAATCTTTACATTGTTTTAAAATACTGATTTCAATAAAAGGTTAAATAAAATTATCTGCAATATTTTTTTTAACTAGTCAAAGAAAAGTAAATAGGGGAAATGGCAAAGAAGTCAGCAGAAGAGGAGAAAAGCAATCCAATCTTTGTTGCATTCTTTCTCAGATATTTTCCATGTTAAATGGAAGAAGTAAATTACTTTTCATCTCTTTATTGTGGTTTATCACATTTTGATAAGTAATATTTAATTTTGCAAATTTATTGTTGAACTATGTGCTTCATTTTTTAGTTCCACTTTCCAACTATGCCTCCAAATAATTTAAGAAGATTTAATTCTACATTAGCATTAGTAGCATTACTACTACAGACACATAATAATTTATTTTTGTTTTTCTTATTTCTTGTAGACTGGTACCACTTTCTCCATACCACTTCCTGATGCAGAGTTAATTCTTCCCTCTTATTTAGCAGTTCATATTCTTTAATCCCCTACCCCTGCAAAGGCTGTTTTGTTCATTGTCTTTCTTACTATATTGTCTTCCCTTTTTTATTAAAATTCTCCATATTACTTGGAGTCCAACTTACTTTCATTTTTTGTTACTTTTTTACAATATTCTGGTTTCCTCTACATCCTCCTCCTTTCTTTACCAGTCTTCCTTACTGGAGTGGGAAAGGACTCACAAAAAAGTTTATGTTTTGTGTAAGAGAAAGACATCAGATATGAATTGTGGTTAGCAAATACCTAAGGTCATCACAGACTGCACATGACAGAAGAACAGAAGAATGCAAACATCAGATATTAGGATCCTGTGGCCATAATGTGACTGTGGGACATTGGAGGAGACAGCTCCTGGACACCACGTGAACTCTAGGTCCTTGAAAAATTGGTTATGGAAATATAAACTATGATAAACTATAAATATAAGCTGAATTTACAATACTGCTATTTGGATCCCCCTGGAACTGCACGGCTCTCGTGACTTGTTCTTTTGTGTATCCAGGGGGGTCAGTACAATGACTGTTCAGGTAAACACATGCCTAGGTACAATACCCATCTAGGAATCCCTCCCCTTAGCACACATACAGGTTGAGCTACCCTCTCTTGTGAACCAGGTGCTGTTCTGCAGGCTTTGTCATTATGCAGACCATAGAGATCCTCCTTGGAGCACTTTCATTGTCCCTTGCAAGTCCTGTGTTGGGCTGAGCTTGGCTCTTGCTCCCTTCACTTAGCTTCCCACTACTATGCCTTCGTCCAGCTATGAGCTGGGATGATGCTCTCAGCTCTGATCTCCTGAGAATATTCCTGGCTCTGTGAAGATCATTGGGAAGAGGCTTTTTTTTTTTTTTTTTTCAGATACCATTACATGGGTACAATATCTTTGTCACCAGCTTTGTTAGACCTGGTGAAATAGAGAAATGAGGCTCTGTTAGCTGCAACTTCATCTACTGTAATGGAATACTATGGAGGAAAATGACTGCTGCTCCATTATTGTATGGATTATTTTATTATTATTTGTGATGATTTGGCTTGGGTAACGTTAATTTTCTTCACAGTATTTAGTTCAGGGCTCAGTTTTTCGTATGTATGGAAAAAAAGGTTGATAACATAGAGATGTTTTCATTACTGCTGAGCAGAGCTTACACAGTTAAGGCTTTCTCTGTCTCTCACCCCACTCCAGCAGGGAGTGGGTCAGGGATGCACAAGGAGCTATGAGGAGACAGAGCCAGGACAGATTACCCCAGCTGACCAGGGGGATATTCCGTATCATAAAGTCATACTTAGCATATAAAGCTGGGAGAAGAACAAGGAAGGGAGGACCTTAGAAGTGATGATGTTTGTCTTCCCAAGTCACTGGTAATCGTGGTGGAGCCCTGCTTCCCTGGAGATGGCTGAACAACTGCCTGCCTACAGGGAGCAGTGAATAAATTCCTTGTTTTGCTTTGTTTGCTTGTGTGGCTTTTTCTTGACCTATTAAACTCTCTTTATTTCAACTCATACATTTTCTCCCTTTCACCCTTCCAATTCTCTCCCTCATCCCACCTGGGGGTTAGTAAGTGAGTGGCTGTATGGGCCTTGATGGCCAGATGGAGTTAAACCACAAACAATTTTTTTCAGTCTAATATGGAATGCTATTAGGAGTTGTATAATAAAAAACAATCTAGTCATGGGACTTTGTTCAGAAAACACACATAATTTACCAAAAGTGGGACGTGGAGAACTAAAGTGATTCCTCCCAGGTCCCTCAGGCAGGGTGCAAAGGGCCCCTGGATTGTTCTGCAATCCCATGGGGCACCTACAATCACAAGGAGCCACTGGCAATCCCAGCCCCCAAGGGGCAGAACCATAGTAGAGAGTGGTGGGACACCGAACAGCTGAAGGCTTCTCTGCCTGGGAAGACGGCTGCTCCTGCCAGGAATCTTTTGACTAGCTGATACGTGTTTAGATGCTGGTCAGACAGTGACTCACCATTTTCAGAGGACATTGACCTTTCTCACAGAGATCACTGGGCAGGTGACTTCTCCTCCAGAACAAACACCAGCATGTTCTGCGTTTGGCTTCATGTCACAAAAAAAAGGAGGAAAATTTATAGAGGAACAGGGCTGTGAACTTATCCATTTATACTTTTATGAGGCACTTAACTTGGTATTTACAAGATGGTGATTATATTAATGTTGATGGAAATGTTTACAAGAATGTAGATATTTGATTAAATATAAACTGTGAGACCAAATAGCCCATTTACTGCAACATAGCTAAATTCCCAATTAAATAGCAAGAGAATATTCATTGGATATTATGTTTTAGCAAATATGTGAGTATTATATATTAATACTTTAAAATACACTGTTGATGTTGTACCTCATTAGTTAAACAGTCCCTCTGTTAAAAGCACATTAAAAATACTTACACTATTAACAGTCCTGGTTCCTAATTTAAATTACCTCAGTATTGGTTTATTTACCCTGTTTACAGATCCCCAGATGTTTACTCTAAACCCAACAAAATCTAATGTTCAGTTCCCAGATGCCTAACTTTTTGGAAATAAAATGCACAGACATTCACTTTATCGTTTTTTGAAGCTACAGTCCAAGATACAAAAGCTCACTTTGTAGTTATCTGAAAATTTCCTATGAGAATAACTATGAAATTTCAGAATCTAATTAAAGTCTAATAAAAACACTTCTTTATAATACACATTTTTCTAAAACAAGTTCTGCCTTACTAGTGGAGGTGTTGTAGCTAATGACATTTCTTAATTAAAAGCCTTTTTAAAAGATTTTTTTTTTTCTTCATTCCATAATATTACTGGAAAGAAAAGAGGAAATTTCTTGTTGCTTTGATTTTTAAAGAACGTGCCTTGGCATGAGTAAGACAATTACAAAAACTATATATTCAATAGGTCATGTGAATACCTTTGGAACGAGAGCCACAGATATGGTATGTCCCTTCCTCTCTATATCATCATACCCCTAAACATCTGAAGTTCTCAAAAAAATCCTTCTCATTCTTAATAATATAGCTAATATATATTAATAATCCTTTAGAGTTTTTTGTTAAAGGTGCAATGAAAAGAGAAGGTAGCAGTTACAAATGTGAACTATAAGGCATTTGAGAATTTCAATATTGTCTTCCTGCTTCCTTTTAACTGTAAGGTGTTTTTAGGAGTTAGGATTGCCTTTTCTGCCCTGTGACAGCTCTCCAATTCTTGTACAGACTATTTCCATACGATTACACCATTTTGCAGAATTTCTTTTTCAGAAGAAAAAGCTGTTTGTATGAGGCTTCTTGACCTTCTCTGACTGATCATTTTCAGAAGAACTGTGATACTAAGTCTTTACATTTTCCCTTGTCCGCCGCACTTTTACTCCTGTTATTGAGTTTAAGGTCAGCACATTTACTCCTGAGAATCAATTACTGCTAATATAACGATGCCAAGTATTTACATCTGGCAGTGTTCAGCCCATGTGCTCTATATGGTATGATAGTTCCTTTGCTAATGCTAAATGTCCAGTATTTAAATCCACAAAGGTGTTATTGAAAATATCATCAGTCTAAGGCATGTCTATCTTGTTTACATTTGAACAAATCTCTCTCTCTAGATCTTCTCAAGCTTTCCAAGCCCTAATACCACTGGAGAAAATTCCACTTCTGACATTTTTGTAACATTTCCCTTCTTTCTTACACTATACTGAAGCAGTTCATTTTTCTGGTTTTGTCACTTCTGGTCTTAATTTCTTGGTATCAAAATTTGCTTCTGTTTTGACTACCTCAACAGCCAAACTGTCTAAATATTGCTGACACTCTTGCTCATTTCAGTGCTGCTAAATTATCAGCGTTGCCTACCAGACAGAGATTGCAGACCTTTCCACCTGCCACTAAGACTGTTCTCAACAAACACTGTATTTCAGTGTTGTTACCTCAACACCGGTAATCAGCCTGATATTGCTCTTTTATCTCCATTCTTTGTGGGAACCAATCATCCAGTTAATTGCAATTTCAGTCTTGTCATGCAATGTCACTCTTCTTTCGCTGGAGGATGTATCTGTTGTACATAGCAATGCTTATTTTTGTCTTCCATTATAAAACAAACAAACAAACAAAAAGAAAGAACAACAATCCACAAACCACAACAAAATCAACCCTGATAATTTAATTTATTCATGAGCAAATATATCCTGTCTGGCGAGTATCTCAGTCAATGATATAGTAGTTTTTGTATTATTAAAAGTTTCCCTGTGTTTTAGGTCACAATAACTTATGACATGAACAACTCATCAATCTCTCCTAGGAAAGTCAAGACAAAAGAGTGGGGTCAATCAAGCCTGAGATTTTTGTTCACAATTACAATGACTATGCAAGAAGCCAGAAATCCTTGGGTAGGGAGGGAGATTCCTACACTTATTTCATAAGCAAATTTTCTTGACACATGACAGGACCTGGGCAACTATCAGGTTCCCACACTTGTCAGATAGCAAAAGAAACTACTGGGTGGCCCCGTATCTACTCCACTACAGAACCCTCTTATATAATCTTGAGTTAATACTTGAAAATTTGTCTTAATATCTGTTTTTACCCAATGCTATACTAAAAATAAAGTTTAATTGGGATAATTTATTTACCCAGTACCGAGTCATTTTTCTTGTCTAAGAAAGAAACGAGACACTTACTAAATCCAAGACTATATGGTTGCACAAAATTCCTTCTGATCAGAGGAGGGCTTGCACATGAAGCAGTACAGCCACGTGTTCAATGGGCATTAGTCCTTATTTGCCTGGTCAAACCAGATTAAGCTCCAGAGGGGTCTGCTGCCCTAGGCAAAATGCCCAGCCCAACAAGTCTGTTGTTGAATACCCAGTCAAACTTGCAAGCTTGCGGAAAGGGTACCTGTGCAATTTTATTGCCCCTGGAAGTTTGCTGCCCCAAGCAGCCGCCAGTTCTTGCTCAAAGAATTTTGAAAATACTGGGGAAATCTCTGTTTGGGGGAAAAAAAGAATCTTCTTAGGGCTCACTAATGATCCTGCAAATGGGAAATACAACAAAAGAAGACCACCAACTAATTACTGTGTAACTGGTTTGTTCCAATAAAATCAATGCATAACTTGTTTGTCCCAATGAATGTTTTCAGATAAAATTATATACCACCAGTTTCCCAAAATGTCAGTGCAGATGTGCATCAGTACTAATAAGGTGACAAGCTGTGGAAAGGATTAGTCCCACAAAACACATCATGCTCAGAAACCAAAGGATGACAAAGAACAATAATTTTTATCTAACTACAGAAATTTACATGGGCTAATGAGTCTTGTTTCAAAAAAAACAAAGCACATCAACAGCCACAACAACTGTGACAATTAACTTTTATGTTAAGTTATAGAGGGACTTTCTGCGCAGTTCACAATATTTTTAATTAGTTCTTGTTTTCCTTCAGTTAAGTAAACTGGTTTCATCATCCTGATGTTGCCATTTAAATTACATTTGTTTTTCATTTAGAGTTCTTTCAGTCCTACAATTGACAGTAGTTACTGCTACTTGCCAGACTTCTGCATCCAACTTAATTAGACACTGTTGTCCTACAAATTATTTTTAGATGTTTCAAGCACTCTAATTACGCTCAGTGCACTGCATTGCAAGGAAAACAATTGTTCCTTTAATGTCCAGAGTACTGCTCATGGATAAAATCATCTACACTGAGGGTGTTGTACCACAGATAAAAAAAGTGACTGCACAATAAATTCTTCAAATCTGAAATGGAGCAACTGAATCTTTTTTTAAAAAAATGTGCTTTATTGTTTAGCAAGATATCGAGCAAATATATGGCAACTGTCTCAATGATTGGCTAAATAAATCTGGCCATTTTCTTATATGAATCTTCAAGAGAAATGCAAAATCAGGTCACTGCTCCATGAAAGCTTATAAAGGCGGTGTCACCTCTCTCTGCCTCTCCTTTACCTGCTTTGGAAAGGAGTATTACCTTTTAGAATCAAAACCACTGAAAAATAGGTTGTGGTCGTTCCATCATTGGAAGTGTTCAAGGTCAAGTTGGAGAGACTTTTGAGTAATGTGTTCTAGTTGAAAATGTCCCTGCCCATAGCAGGAGGGTTGGACTAGATAACTGTGGAATCACAGAGTGGCTCGCTTTGAAAGGGACCTTAAAGATCATCTAGTTCCAACCCCATCATTGTGGGCAGGGATACTCTTCACTAGATCAGGTTGCTCAGAGCTCCATCTAACCTGACCTTGAACACTTCCAGGGATGGGGCATCCACAGCATCTCAGGGCAACCCATGACAAAGGTTGCACTCATGTGCACACCTCTGCACTGTCATGACAAAGAATTTCTTCCTAATATCTAGTTTAAACCTACCCTCTTTCAGTCTCTTTCTCTTTTGCCCTGTCACTACAAGCCCTTCTTAATAGTCTCTCTCCATCTTTCTTATAGGGCCCCTTCAGGTACTGGAAGGATGAAATTAGATCACCCCAAAAACTTTTCTAAATCATTCTATGATAGTATAAAATTCAAGACTCACCTTTTTTTCTCAGTTTATTAAAATGTTTCCCATAAATCAGTCAATATCTCTGGCTTCATCTCCCCATATACCTCAAACTTCTCTGACCATTCTATTAATGAACAGTTGCATTTTTATCCCATCTCCTACACTGCTTGTTGTGGACAATAACAAAATTTCAGACACTTCCAGTGTCCTCACTTGGTGACAAAGTAGATAATACTAGTTATTTTAATCCTCTTTAGTCTCTCTGGGTGGGATTCATCTCATCTCATCTCAACTCGTCTCATCTCTGTGTCTAAAGAGTAGCTGTCTGGAGTCAAACTTGTCACATTTTTTTATAGCCAGCCAAAAGAAACAGGTACTTTCAGGGTAGCCTTTATCTGACCCTCTTTAAGGATTAAGTGTCCCATGCCTTAGAAGTGGCTATTTCTTGCTTAGACAAATCCTACCTTGCACATTTAGTCAAGTTCTTACTGCCACCAGTGACCTTGTTTTTTTAATGTTTCTAACATTTATTACCAAAATAATAAGTCTAGGAGTCCTGGAATAGATTGTTCAAATTTGTTCAAAGTAAATCTGTGCAAAAGATCCTCAAGACTATACCTGGGTCTAGCAGGTTGATCTTTCCATCTTGTGAGACCTTCTGAGGTTTTGAAAATTTTACCTCTAACTAAATAGAACAAAAAGCTGAAGTGTTGGCCATTTTACAACTCAAATATATTAATAGAACAATAAAGCTCAGCTACAAAAAAAAGTCTGTCTTGCTATATCTGAAAAATTCTTTTTCATTTTCCCTTTACAAAAAAAAACCCTTTCAAACCTTCAGGAAAGTATTAGATAAAATTCAGAAGTGCATTGAAATTTTTATTCTAAAAGTTGAAAGGGCATTTTTCAGCCATGTCAGTATGACATCAGAAGGCTTCAAAGCCCAGTCGGCTCTCCTACTCAGTTTTGCTTTTGACAGATAATTATTTCCTGACCTCAGAGTCCCACCTGAAAATTCCCAAGGGATTGCTAGTAAAGCAAGTTTAAATTTAAAAAAAAAAATCTTAAGATAGATCAAGGTAAGTCGGGTCCATGTTTCACATTAGTGCTAGCATATCTTTATTTATTTCATACTCATTTTCAATAACTGTAGTAAAACTGAGCAACTCGTCTTGGTTAGCAGTTATCACAGATGTTTCCAGACTGAGGTGTTATGAGCTTGGTTCAAAGCCAAAGATCACTTCAAAGGCATGCTAGAGTAAAACCATCTGTCTTTCCAAGGCCAACACCTGTTCCAGGCACCTTTCTAAATTTAACACGATTGCCTAAATAAACATGCCACTCAGAAGTGCCCAAGGGTACAGGAACACTGCCGTGTGCTGCCATGGTGGCTGAACACCTACAGTCATCACACATATTTGGATGTGTTATGTGTGTCTAGGAAAAACCTATGTAATAGATAACTTGATCATCTTGCTGCAGTATTCAGCAATATTGAAACTCATTCTAATTTTATTCTGCATGGCCTAAAATGATGTTTTAGAAATATAAAACAAATTACTTCTCTTTTCATTTTGTCAAGAGTTAAATTTTTAATCATTTCAACAGGACTGGTTTAGCAATCTGTATCTTTCTCAGCTTTCATTACGGAGAAATGGCTGGCCCTGAGCACAAACTCTGCTAAATCTAAATCATACTAGATTACAAAGGATCAGACTAATGGGCTAGTGGACCAACCTCTTCTGTTATTCTAGAACTTACAACTTCTAAATTACTATGTAAAGGATTCACTACCAGGAAATTATGTCATCTGCTTCTCACCATATAAGTGTTTTGTTCTCTGTGTTTAAATGCAAGAATATATCTTCAGTGGTTCAAAAAAAAAAACAAACAAAAAACCATGCAGCCTGTTTTGGTAAATGCCCTTGGCCAATTTGTGCTATAATTTTTCATAGTTGAATTGATTTCCTGGTCTCATCAACCAGAGGGTGGCCTTGTGCTTCTGGAAATATCTTTCTTACAGTATCACCATTTTAAACTACAAAATCCTTCCTGAATCAAGGATCATTAGGCTGACATTTCTCATAATTTTTCATGGCCCAAATAATGGGTTTGCAAACAATCAATGCCATTCGACTGCTTGAGATCAAGAAGTTAAAAAAATAAATAAAAAAATTAAAAATCTCTCATGTTTTAAGTACTTTTGGATGCTATATTTATACTTTGATAACTAAAAGCTAGCATCTTCATATGCACATACACAACTCTAACCATGGGCTTAAGCTCATTCCACTTGCTTAGAATTCTTCATTAAAAGGAAGACTAAAAGTATAAGTGCCAAAATTCTAAAAACTTTGGTCTACATACGCAACAACAGTCTGAAAAATAGTATTTATTAAAGGGAACCAGGTATTCTGTGTTCTTTACACTGCAGTAGAAGCAGCTATTACCATCTTGTATTAATATTGCCTATTGCATGTGTTTCACACCAGGAGTTGCTGGTCCCTTGTGATACCATTAAGAAGGGCATTCAGGGTCTGTAAGGCATCATTCACAACGCTGTTATTTATTACAGCTAGCACTATAAGAACCAAACATTACAGATAATCTACATCACTTTAGATGGGGATCCACCGGGGGAACTCAAATGATGTACCTTCAAAGAGCACTCTAACCCATGCCTGGCACACCACGCAGCCCCTGCCTATAGCAGAGGTTCTCCCTCCCTGCCATTCACGCTACTGTGGGATTTTCTTAGAAGTAAACAACTCTATCATTTCTACAGTCAAATTATGTTCACTGAGAAATTCTTGCTGGCATTTAGATCTAGGCAAGGCCAAGAAGGTGGCATAATTGCTGGTAGAAGGTGGGAGCTTGCCTGCAGGATGCTGTGTCACAGTAAGCTGGTTGAGTTCATCCTGCAGGCCAGGGATTTGGCAGCCTAGCACTGAAATGAGAGCCATGCTGCATGTGAGTATGCTTATATTAAGTGCTGTGGACATCATTAACAGCTCCATGTACAATAAACTTCTAATCAGGATCACTACAGTGGGGCAATATAAAGCCTTGTTTTGTCACTTACCTGTGTTTTCTCGAGTGTTTCTGTATTTCAAAGGACAGAGAATTGACAGAAGAAATTCATACTCTTTTAAGATAATACATAGCACAGTTGGAATCAATCATGCTAAGGAGATATCACCTGCAAACAGAACTGAGACAACCCATTTACATTAAACACCCAATGTCTAGACAGAGAGATAGGCATGATCCTGTCATGTCTCAAACACTTGAATCAAAATTAGAGTAAAGCTGTGGAGAAATCTGTGGGAATTTGGTTTAATAGTGGCATGGTAGTGATGATGCAATAGCTGTGTTTGCTCTTCCCAAAATCTTACAGGTTTTGAATCAAACACTACAGATTGCATAGTAACTGTGACTTTATACATCCTTACAGCTTGTTTAAACAAATCTGTGTGTTAAAACAGGAAAAAAATAAGCTAGTAAGAAAGAACTAGAATATGAGAGCAGAGTAAAGAGAGAGGACAAAGTGCCCAGAAACTTGGAGATAATTTGTCCTTGGCAGAGGTGACACCATAGGAGGGAAATGAACCTCTTCTATACTGCAAAAGAATAGTTTACATATCCAGGCATATTGGCTAAAAAGTCATAGTTCCGCAATCTTCAGCCATTTAGAGCTCTTTTAGACATTTTTTTAAATTATTTTTATTTTTTTTCCACCTTAAGGCGTTAAGTGGCTGTGGGAGAGACAAGGGCTGGGACAAAGTGAGGAATCAGTATTCTAAATTTACAGTCAAACCATATTCAGGCATCCTCCACATGTACCTACACACACACATACATATAAACCAAACACTTTGCCAATAAGAATTAATCTTATCAAAGATCCAAAGGCTTTTTCAGGATTTTTAATAAATTATTGCATATAAGTACCTCTTTCTTTCAAAGAAACAGCTTCTAGTTACCACTATTAAAGGGAAGAAAACCCTGGAAAAACTAAAATATCCTTACTTAAATTATTTTGCCATTTTTCAAGAGGTATGAAAGAGAGCCTTTTTCAGTAGACTTTTATTGCTTTAGAAAAATTAATAAAAAACAATGTCAAATGCATATTTTTGAAAGAAAATATACATTTAAGAAAAAGAAGATATAATTGGTCTTATTAATAAGGACATCTTTCAGTTTTTAGTAACAACAAAGTACACTCCCAATTAAAAAGAAACTGTTATATTAGGTGTTTCCTTAAATTATTGCAGTACTCTGGAAAAGAAGATTATGTCTGTGAAAGGACCTCATTTCTATATAATTTTATTAAAAATAGGAAATAGAAATATATAGATAATGAAGTATTTAGCCTTTTTATTTTCATAGTTTGATTAGCTGTTTCTCCTAGACAAATAAGATTGTGTAGCTTATTCACACTATACATTTATTCCAGACTAACTGAATTTGTTAATGAAGTGGTAAAGATTCTGCTATTTTAGCATGTTTGGATCACCTTGCAGTGGAAGTGAGATCACATGTTTAAGAAATTCAGTCTTTTCCAGGCTTGAGATTAACTTGTAAAAAACTAGAGGACATTCCTTTCAAATAAATCATAAGAAGAGAAAGAAGAGAAAGATCGTCTAAAGGATGTCATAAAACAGATTTTGACAGTCAGCTGATAAACACACCTAAAGAAAAGTTAAAACTAGGACAAAAGATAAAATGTCTAAGTGATTCACAAGACTACTGATGTGAAACGGTATACTGAGAAGTCTCTAAAACTAGAGGGAAACAGCACATGACAGAAACCATTACAAAAACCCTTAGGCATACAAAACATTTTCTGAAAAAGGAAATTAAATTTGCAAGTTATTGACACTAAAGATTAAAATGACTGAGGAACTATCTTATCTTGTATACAAAACCAATTGGTAAGAGTTATTTACAATCTCTAACACAGTATATGCTACTTTTGTAGCTTTTTATTAAGTAAATTCTATACATCATTCCTCTAAGAAAAGAGAAGAAATTTCTAGATTTAGCAACTTGCTAAATCAGTGTGAAACTTGTAAAGGAGTAACACAAAAAGAAGCTCTACTGAGTAAGAATAAATAGTCTCTAGCCCAGTTTCTTGTTCCCCCTGCAATGATTAATGGCGAATGCCTAGGAAAGAGCAAAAAAGAGGACAAGCAAATGGTGATACCTCCTGTATATATTCTTCTCACATCCAAAAATAATGGATTGGAGATTTCCTGAGTCAAAGGTTTGACATTTTTATTGTTGTTTTTATTTACTAGCCCTGTGTAACTCTGTCTGTTATGCATTTGTCTTACTTCTTTTTTTAGTCAGTGTAAACCTCTGCAAGTTGTGTTCTACTCTCTCTTGCACAGAGGGGTTTTTACAGCTTTACTATTGCTGTGTGAACAAACAATTCCATTATCTTGAAATATTCACCTCCTGATTTCATTTTACTTTTCTTCAAAAACACAGTAAATATTTTTTCTCTATTTGTCTCATCTTTGTATCTCATGATTTTATAGAACTGTATTGTATTTTTCCTTGGCTGAAATTTTCCAAGCTACAGTCTTTGTCTGTATTGTTTCCTCTACAGGAGCTTCTTTATAACTTCAGTCATCCTTGTTTCCTCCTCTATGCTTTCACTACCATTAATTATCACCTCATTACTTGATGTTTCATTGCTGAGCAATGAACTAACCAAGGAAACCTCAAAGGAGGATTCAATACAAAGGCAGGCAAAACTACATAAATCTGTTTGTTTTCCAAGAGCATTTTGAAGTATTCTAAGTAAAACTTAGTCTGTAAATGGTATTAAACTGGGGGAAAAAAATAATAGTTTATTGTAAAAACCTACTGGTTTAGACTCTTCAAACTACTGGGAAAATTCTGAAAGATTACTTGAAAAGGTCTTTTAATTAATCTCTCTATCCAACGACAAAGTAGCCTATTTTGGGTTAGGAGATTTTAGTATTATTAACCTTATACACAGCCATCTCATCTGTTCTTGCTATTGTTGGATTGCAAAAGAAAGAGTTAATGCGAACCAATTGGTTAGTCTGAAATTTCTCCAACCTGATTAAAATCCCATTCTGCAGAAACCATGACTGAACCAGAATCACTGAGGATCAGCAAAGATGAGAATCACACTGAATGATTATTAGAAACTTGCAGACTGATAGACCGAACAAAAATATTTTTTTGTTCGATGAACAGACTCAATAATAAAAAATGGTGCTTTATCAAGGTCATTTTTTATATTTACAGTCTCCCAATAGTTATTCCAGATAAAGCAGAGGATACCATTGTGCTGCTTAAAATACTAGTGACACTGATTGAATAGAGGATTTAAATACTATCTGACATTAACAAATCAGCCACCTTAAAGCAGTAGTGAATTGGAAGCACTTTAATCCATCTCTCTCTTAAATTTCCAAGAAAAGAAAGATTATGTAAAACTTGTAATACAAATTTTATTCTTTAAAAATGGTTTCTTCAAATGTATCAACACATTATTAGACAAATGTTATCTTTTCAATGTCAGCAAGAAGTAGAGATTATTCCAAGTAGAGTATTATTCCAGGTGGTTTACCACAAGTTCTAATCCCAGTAGCGTAGGTTCGTGAGCAGTGTCAGCAGGAAAACTGGGAGCAAAACAATGAATTTTGCTACAGAGGAGTCATTTTGCTGTTACTAGATACCCATTGCTATTCCCTGTCCTTATCTGAGTTTCTGAGGTCCATCTGACTTGTCATATTTCTCTTAACATGTCGAAAATAAAGGAATGATAACAATCTCCTTGTCTTGCTGTGCAGAAAGACTGATGCAGCATAGCCAGGTGTTCCCTTTCTGTCTCACCCTGTACGACCAGGCATCTCCTCACAATCTCACAAGCTAATATTTTTATTTGCCATGTGGTTTCAAGGTGTCTTACATGTTGGATTCATGAGACAGCAAAAAAGCTGCACAGAAATTAATCTGAATTTCTTCTTATTTTTGCCATTAATGTAGCAGTACCTGGTAGAACTGAATCTGTACCTGGCCACAGCTTGTCCTCCTGGGATGATAGAGGCCCAAGAGTGTTTACTAGGGCTCTGGTCTTTCAGTTCACATTTACTTCTTCTCAGTGTGCCACTGTCACCCGGCTTAGGGTTTACCCATGCCAAGTCTTTACCTGGCTGCTCTTGGTCGCCTGCCCCATACCAAGGTCATCATTTCAGCCTGTCTGTTTCCTCCTTTAGCAATCTCTTTTGTGTAACACCACAGAAGCCGGTTCAGTGTGCCTGAAACACAGTGTATCACAAGTCATAGAAACAATGCAAGTGTTTCTCAGTTCACTATTCACATATGTGGAGCACAATAATACACCCTATTCATATAACGGAATGATTATTGTTCTTGAGGTTGGGATCAATGATTTGCTGGTGCAGATAAGTGCAACATCAATGAAAGCAAATGTACTCATCTGTGTCAGCAAAGAATTTTGCTCACAGTCTAGAGAGACACAACTGGATCCAGCAAATAACTGCTACAAAATGAAGATAAAAAGCTATCAGAAGAAAAATTAAGAAATTGGTAAATATGAGTTACATTATACTGTACTCTGTATGCAGCTTGATATTCTATTATATTGAGGGTTCTCAATTACCACTGACTTCAACAGGACTCTCGTAGGACATTCACAGCTTACAAAATCAGGATTGTAGTACTGTGACTGGTATGCAAATAGGTCATATGTGAGTACATTAAATATTAATTAAACAGTAAGGGGTTTAATCTTTGCTTTGGAAATGCAATGTGTGGGAGCAATTATTAACAGAGATATAATTCTTATCAGATATGGATATGTATGCAAATACTTTTTTTTTTCCTTATGTCTTGCCTTGAGCTAATATAAGATGAAAATCTCTATTGATCACTTCATTTTCCCAGAAGAGAGCTGGAGGAACATATCTGAATTGCAGTCTTCTCGCCATCAAATTTCCAGTGTTTTGGTAGGATTATATGCAGAACAATGGATAATGCTTCTCTTGCAACAGAACAGTCCCGCTTTTCTCCATATGCATTGTGAGGCTGTAATGTCCAGCCTTTTCAGCCAAAGTTATTGCAACTTTTCCAGATGAAAAGAAAACCTTATGAATAATACATTGGAATTAAGCTAGATTTCAGAAAGATTTTGTATGGTTCATGTGATACAGAACATAAAGTGTTCACATAATTAAAATCTACTACTCTTGTGAGATTTAGTGGGCCTGACATTTCAAGGTCTGTGATGAAGAAGAACTTCCTTGCTCATTTTCAGTTTATTGAGCATAATGTGCTTTATTTCCTGGTGTAGCCAGGTTGGTAGAGACTCGTAATGCGCCGATAAGAACAAATTCTGAAGTGACGGAGATAACATCCATTCAGATTCCAGTGAGATCAGACTGAAAGTGTATAGCTAATTCAATCCTGATACAGCAGAATGTTTAAGCATGTTCTTATCCTTAAGATTTAGGAGCATGGGCAGAAGTGACTTTTTCTGGTTGTGTAAGTGCCCTGGACTTGGAACTCTCTGGGAAAATCCTGAACAAGGACTTGTCTTAAGGACAGACCATCCCTCTATTCTTGCTTAGCCATCTGTTCTACCAAGGTAAATAGCAGTGCTACACCAAGACAAGCATACATCACCTAATGGGTCTTTCTTATTCAACTACACTCACCCTCAGCTTTACATCGTCCTGCTGAACAAAAGCTGACAACTTTAGCTGTTCATTTATCTCAGTGTAAATGTGAACTTTATAGTATTAAAACTGTGAATATAGAAATATACACATCATCTAGAGCCTGAAATTTTCCAGACCTTCAGCTGCTGGCTAGCAAGACTATTACTTAGATTTACTGTGAAATTACATGGTAATACCAGTCTATTCTACTGAAAAAGGGACATACTAGAAAAGTAATTTCTTTGAGTAATCTTAGATGTGTTACCAGTTCACCATAAATATATCCAGTATTTGATTTTTACTGTACATTGCATCTGTGTTTACACTATGAAGCAAATATTTGAAAATTGGTGTTTATATTACCTGTGTATCCATATGTACAAGGAGGCTAATCTTGACTTAAAGCTCCTCCAGCATTCTGACAGGCAAAAAGTAGTTCCTCCCTTTCTGCAGGATCACGGAACAATCTGTGATGGGAGAGACAGGCCTGGGAAATATCCCAAAGGCCTAGACTGCATAACTTCTCCAGGAAACCTGTGTCAAGATGTAATTGTCCTCATGGGGAAGAAGTTTCTCTCTGAGTCCCTTCTGAACATCTCCTGTGGCAAAGAAAATAGGTTTACAGGCAAAGAGGAATGCCTGTATTGCCTACGTATGCATTCCAGCCTGCCCTGTTTCCTTCACTCAGAGAGACCCACTCATCCCCAAAAAGCTGAAACAATGCTGGTAGATGTACCCTGTAGATAATGTAATTGCTCCTCCATGGCTCTTTTGACGCTCAACTTGAACCAGTATTTGCTCTGCAAACTTGTCCATGGAGTCAAAATCCACTCAGAAATTATTGCATTGGTTTGGCACTGCAATAATAATTTTGCAGTATACATAAGCTTCACTGAAAGGAGACACCAATGGAAACCTGTTAAATACTGTAACTTAGAATATCATGCCACTTACTTGCAAAAAGAAGCAAATAGCAGTTACAATGTTATGTACAAGGTAATAGCCATTTTTTCTGTTGCTTTTTTTTTTTTAAAGTCATTAACAACCAAATACTCTCATTTAATAATGAGAGAATAATAGTAAAGCCTTAGATAGAGTGAGTAGGTGGAGCAGCACATATACTTCTCTTCACCTTACTTCCTGACTTTTATAGCCAGTGTATTTGAATCACCTCCAGTGTTTTTCCAATATTATGGACATGACTCTAACCGAAGTCTGCCCGCCGCCCCTGGCATCAGAGCCTAGGATGGCATTTGACCTAGTTTTGTACTCAAGCCACTACACTGTGCAATCACAGATTTTCATACTGTCTTCTATCAGCTGGAATTTCTGAACACTCACAACTGTGAAGAAATGCTCAGCTGTGGCAGTAAAAAAAAAAAACCTCTCTGAACTACTTTTCATATAAAGGAAAAAATACATACCTACTGTTCTGGCAATATGGTCATGCTGGAATAAGCAATAAAAAGCAAATACAAGCCATATGCAGTTAAATTTTTTTGCCCCAAACATAGCAACTACGCCCTCTGAAATGACAGGAAAACCACAAAAACTCAGATATGTTCTCAGAGAAGTCAGTTCCATGCACATGGGGATGATTTTTTAATGATGAGATGGATGCATAGAAATGTAGAGAGAAAATACAAAAATATGCAGGAGGAGTCTGCTGTAAATCATTAAAAAATAAATTAAAAAAAAAAAAGCCTATAGGAATTGGCTTAGCTTTATCTCAAATAAACATGGAGGCTGCAAATACATTTACTGGAAAAATACCCCAAATAAATCTACTGTTCCTCACATGCTGGCTTCCTGAGAGTAAAAAAAATTAATTCACCTTTTAAATTTAATAAACCTTTAATACACCTTGAAAAATCTAATAAAGTCTTTAAAGCAAAGGAGATCCTTTGAAACCTTTGCTGAAATTAGAGGGAATAATGTCCCTATTATGCTCAGAGATGAGGTGAATGAGTTTAATTTCAGTTCATGATTAAGAAAAAGACGCAAATATGTTACTGCATTCAGAGAATTAAAGTCTACTGTATATCACAATGGCATACTTATGAGTAGCACAATACGATGCTCTAGTTCACTCAGAGGATGATATATACAAGCCAATAGCAATCCCAAATCCCAGAGGAATCATACACTACTTCAGTTTCCAGTTCAGTGAAAATAATTTTAATAATTGAAAATTATTTTAATCTGTAACAAGTGCTGCAACATTTTAAATAAGGGAGTAATACATATATATAATAATAATAACAACTTTGGACTAATCATTTTTTCTCTGCCAATATTCTCAGTTGCAATGGAAATTATAGAAGCTTTTAAAATAACATTATACTAAATCCTTGACTACCAATAAAAAAAAAAAAAATAAAAAAAGAGGAATGAGTAAAGCCTATAGTTAAAATAAATGGGCCAGGTACCATCTTGTAATCCAGCCATTTACACAATCCTATGAAAATACTATGAGAATATTAGATTTGCCAGCTGGGTAGGCAGCTGAGCAGGCACTGTGTTGATGCAGCATTGTGTTTCCACATGATCCACTTACTCTACTCTAGAAGGTTTCCTTAAACAGCCTTAAGCAACCTCCACACTACACATCCTGTGCTCTCCCTCTCATGGGAAGCAGCAGAGAATTTAATTCAATGTTTCTTTGCTCCCTAATGCACGATGAGAACAGCACTGATGATCCAAACAGGATTTTCCCCACTTTCCCCTAATACCAGTAATTCAACAAGTTACACTTTGAATGATGGGCAGAATCATCAAAGTACCCATCCTACAGCTCACCCACAGCAAAGACTTGACTGCCTAGCATGGTGGAGCTTACTGATGTTCAGCACTTTAGCAGCTCTGTTACAAGTATGTTCCTGTCCTCTGACAAGTACAGTCCATATGTTTGGTAGTTTTAATATGGTTTCAGCTCACGTATGACAATTTAAATTCCATATTGTATATCCTCAAAGTAACAGAATTCACAATGCAAATGGCCCTTGTAGACATCAAGAGCTTCCTAACAGAATGTGGGTTTTTTGCTGTGATTACTTCGGAGGACATCAGTATATATGGGAAATGGAATGAAATATAACTCTCAAAACAGCTGTGAACTTCTGAAATCTCTGGGAAAACTTTGGAAAACTCGTCAAGGCCACTGCATTTTAAAACTCATTTTGGACTTCTCTATCCTTGAAATGCTTTAAAAATATTTACTTGATTAAAAACTGACCACTCAACCTTGTCAAACGCTTTTCCTGCATGTAAAGACAAAAGAATGCATTCAGCTAGTAAATTATAATAATCCCATAATCCTAAAAGCATGTTTACAGAGTTTTTATATTCCTAATTGCCAAAGGAGTTGGCATTTAATTACTTTCTATGATCTTCACAAAATATTTCTCTTTTGTCTTAGCTTTTTAGAGAATGCATTTATTCTTTTTCTCAAGTTACCCGAAAGACCCTCCCTAAATAACAAAAGAATTTTATTTGTCCAGTAGGATGAAAGATTTAATTTATCTGTCATATCTGAAATTTTAATACAGTTTTAATTTGGTTTTCATGCTGAGATTCTGTGTGAGTTTGCTCTTTGAAAACCTTGTTATTTATTTTGTTTTAAAGTTATTCAAGATTAATAAATACATCTCTCAAAATATTGGCAGCTCTCCAGATAATTTTACTAATATTTATTCTTACACTCCACAATAGCAGAAACTTCACCCTTTCTTTCCTCCTCCTTGGACCCTTGCCCAAATTCATACCCAAGCAAAACTCATATTTTGGAGCTAAGAAAGAATTGCTGGATTCAGATTTTAAAGATTAGATCAAAAATCTTCAAGGTATAAATAAGCTGTCTGCAACAATATTGTTTCTCTATTTACATATGTATTTCATAATTAATGCTATGAAATATCTTTTCACTTAAAATATATTTTAAAAATCCTGTTTAAATGATTGAAATGGAAAATAAAGTCACATGGAAAGATATTCCCCACACCACTTCAGAACATTGTATTCTGAAAAGCTGGAATTTAAAAGAAAGAAGAATAACTTTGCAGATGAAAAAAACCAGCATTTTATTTTTCAAATTAATGCTCTTGATATTTAATGAAAAAAATAAACCATTAAATAACCTTTCAGTGTAGAATCATACCAAGAAAACAAATCCGCCTCTTTGGAACTAAGAGCTTGCAATCCTGTGCTCTTTGCAAAGATTTTTATAATATTACCAAATGCTCAACAGTTCTCAGTAAAACATATGTTATAAAGGACACAACTAAAAATTGTGTACAATTATAGAAAGCATAATCAAAACTGCTTATGCTACAAATGGTTTTTTTTCATATTTTCAGGTAAATAAAAGAGTTAAAATAGATACTTTAAACATCTTAGCTATTTTGTTTTGTATGTTTCTAGTTTTGAAATAAACTTGACTCAGAAATCATCTTCAAAGATGATAATTTAAACTAGAGTTTTCCTTTGATTCTTAAACTAAGGGGTTTTTTTGGTTAGTTGGAGTTTTTTTGTTCTGTCTGTGGGTGTGTGGTTGGTTGGTTAGTTGGTTGGGTTTTTTGAGAATCTTTGTTGTTGTTGTTTTCCTATGTCACAAAACTGAAAATTCTGTTGTCTACACAGCTCAGCTGGTCACATGTTGCCTAAAGTAGTAGAGAATACTTCAAGTAAACCCAGAAGTGTCTCCAATTCAGAATACCTTTGGTTTGAGATGTGGTGCATAGCGCACATGTTTGATTAAAAACCTGCATAGCAGGTCATATTAACCCCCAAGTAAGAAATGACATTGGACAGAGCTGGTAATTAAAATAGTATCCCTTCTTGCTATGAGGTTATTTGGGATAAAAGACATTTGTGCAACTGTCTCATCACGGAACACCACAGTGAACAATTCTCAGACTAAACTGTATTAAAATTAATTTTTAACCGTTCTTCCCTTCTTTAGAACAGCCTTCTCAGCACACTGAATTTCAGCAGGCCAGTTCTTCACTACTATGCACTTTTATCCTCTTTACACTGAAGCAAAGCAGAATCACTGTGTATCACAGAAATACCTATAGTATAGATGTGACTCTGTGTTTCTAGACAGCGGTGATGAGGGCTACCTTTATGAGCTAATAATTCTTGAATGAGATATACCATTTTCATAAAGAGGGAGTGAGTGCTTGAGGTCTATGTCTCATGCATTTCTGCAGGGACAAGATGCTGCTGGGACAGCCCCCGTGTTCACTGTCATCTCTCTTCACTGCAAGGATGGAAGAGAGAAGTGATACCATCATCTTCCAATATTTCCTTAGAAGTCTGATTAATTGATCTGTAAAGATTTTCTGTTTCACGGGAACACAGACCTGACAGCAATAACAGCTGTTGTTGTACTAGTTCACCAAAGATTTACAGAGTTCCTTATTTCCAAAGAGTATTGCTGCAGTGTGGAGGTCACAGTCCTGACAGAGGAACACCATGCAGTATTATACGACTTCCACTGCTGTAAAACTTCAAATCCAAACAAATAAATGTGTCTGATGCAATGTAGTTCTCTTTTATGTCCTGGGCAAGTTTGCAATTTCCATGGTTACTAAGGGGCAGCCTAGTACAGAAACTGTCCACATTTTCTTTTAACAGATTTTTTTGGGCTATCCCTTTGAAAAGTTAGGATAGAATCAAGCTTTTGTAACATGTCTCTTTAATTTGCTGCTTATTTAGAAATTTATGCAAAAAGCAATTAAACAATTTTAAACATGTAATGCAGGGCAACTTTTAATATTTCTCGTTCAACAATGGCATCTCATAATATATGTAGCATTTATTCACATGCTTTACTGGGAAATTCCTTCCTTTTCTGAAAAAAACCCAAACCAATAAATCATCACTAGTACATATTTCATATTATTTAAATAAAGAAAAACCATACTGTTAGAAATATTTCTGTCCACCAGAATCTATCTTCCTCTGGAAGACAAGCATTGAACTTCATGCCTCCAGCCCTACCCACCTACCCTCCTTTTTCTTAGTTTTTATTGCTGAGCAAACATCATGTGTGTAATACCCCTTTGATCAGTTTGGATCAGCTGTCCTGGCTAGGTCCTCTCCCAAGATCTCGGCTGCCCCTTGCCTATGAATGAGGAGGGCATGCTGGAGAGACAGCACTGATGTTGAGCCAGCGCTGCTCAGCAGAAGCCAAAACGTTATCAACACCTTTCTAGCTACCAAAGCAAATCACAGCACTATGAGGGCTGCTGTGAGGAAAATTAACTCAAGTCAGACTTGACTATGAAGCATAACATCAAGTTCCCTGGTACATAGTTAATTACTTTGTGTACCAAAATTGGACTTTAGGCTCAGTATCCCCTGCTTGTTTAACCATCACATTGAATCAGAATCTTACTATACCAACACCAACGTTAACAGTACTAGTCATGATGCAGGATATTAATTTTTCAAATATGAGGTACTGACATTAAATGCGGACATCAAAGATTATCAAGAGCATTCAAAAACATAATTTCAAAATGACTTCACGTGATACATTAGCACCATTGCATCTGATCTCTCCAGACTGTTTGGAAATCTCAAACTATAGTTTTTAGTCTCATCTACAGTATATCAGATCCCAATTTTGACTCCACAACACATATTTTCCATTTCATATTTATTACTTTCTTTTTTTCTCACATATCTAGTTGAAAAAAAACTTTCAACTTCCTTAGAGAGCTCAGAGTGCTTCCCAGTGCTCAGAGGGTTGCTAAGGCTTTACCAGGACAGAAAATGACAGATTCTGCCTCAACACCATCTTAGGTTTGTAAATCACAGCAAGAGTTGTGCCCTTCATCAGATGAGAGGTGGTCTCATTAAGTTAAGCAAGGCATCCTGTACCTCTGGGCAGACCTGTTATATCTCACATAGTCTTTAATGCCTTCCTTACACTCTTCCTGGGAGGAGAGGTGCTGAGTCCTGCCCTCTGCAACACCATGTGCCACAATCAACTTTTCAAGTTGGACTTTTCAAGTTCTAGATGTTACAGGTACATGGAACTGGAAGAGAAATTGATGTTGTGCAAGAACCAAGAGGTGTATTTTCCATAAACCAAGAGGTGTATTTTCCATATACAGCTGTATGTAGCCCTTATAAAACCACACACACGTGTACATATGTCTCTTACAGTGATCATGCTGCTGAGCCCTGTCCTAACAGCACTGCAGACACTGCTACAGTAATCATCTGGCCAGAAGGAGCATAGGGAGGTCTTTCAGCAGCTTGTGTTAGAACAGTCTTTCCTCACGAGTGTTTCTGAACTCGTTTGCATTTTGTTTATTTAAAGAAACCATCTAAAGTAAAGACAATATTTCAGGAAGTGCTCTGATAGGGCTGTATAGCATGAGATCATCATCTGCTTACTCCAGGCTTAATGCAGCTGCACAGGAAGCCCATTTTCTTGTTGTATCATGCTACAAATTAACATATCATTGGATGCCCACTATTTCCTCTGCTTTTCATGTTTCTTTGATATTGATTATCACAGGCGATTTTCAAGCAGATCTGTTAGCTTGCCTTTCTCTAATAGGAATTCTGAATTCTCATTTACTGAATATATTAATACTTCCGTACTCTCATGTCAATTTTGCTTTCTTCTCTAATACTAAGAAAAGCTCTGAGATTGGTATCATCTTCACATTTAATTAATGCATAATCTTCCTTGGTATGTCTGCAGTTGATGCAAACTATATTCACACTGAGTAAACATTATAGTTAATGTACTAAGTGACCATGGACTATTTTTAATACTTATTTAACAGTTTGCTGCCTACACAAGTGTGTAAGTATACAGAAAAAATGTATTCAGTGTTCTTAATTTCATCTAAATGTATCTTCTTCTTTGTTTCTGAGAATTGTTAGCTTTGGCTGTTTTACTTTCATTATAGTTATCACCTCTGGTGATACATTTTTGAAAGCTGGACTTTTAGGCCTAATTTTTGAGAGTTTTTAAAGTTAGCTTAAGTAACTCTCTCACTCTAACAAAATGTAAAGTTGGCCTGGAAAATATCTGCCTGGAGAACAGCAGGGCAAAAAGCAAAACAATATCTTGGTTTCTCAAAATAAGGTTAGAACTTTCTCAAGATACATCTGTAGCTTCTCACAAGCTAAAGTAGCCTAAATGTCTCACACAATAACTAGCGATTTTCCCTTATCAAACAGGTGCTGTTTTTGCAGAGTCTTTCTCATGCTTTTCTGATCAACAGCTTTGTCCACTATAAAAACAATGGTGCATGTTCTCAAAATAAAGGGACATGATCTGGCGCTTCGGCCTGATCCAATGAAATGGTTAAAAACAAGTGTATTCGCCAATGAAATGCTAACGCGCCATTTTCTAAAGAGTATAAAAACCTGTAAGTTCTTTCATTAAAGAATGGCTTCCCGGACAAACTCTGTCTCGTGTGATCTCTAAGTTCACCAGCTTTACTATGAGAATCGCCTAAAACAAAAACATCCTCACTCCAATGCTCTGATAGCTACATTTAAACTGTGAATCAGGTGAGGTAGAGAATTTAAAGAAATTTAAAGGTAGAGATTTTAAAGAAATCAAACTCTTCATTGAGTATTTTGTTGGAGGGACCTTACTGCCATTGTTTATTTCAAGAGAACATAGACTTTAAAATTACGACAAACACTTAATAACACAGTTAAAATAAAAACAACCAATATGCTGACAGGCTTAAATGCCAAGATTTCTATTATCTCATTTTGAATTCTCAGCAACTGCTCTGACTGTTTTTCAGCCACTTTGAATTATCACCACTGCATTCTTCCTGCCAGGAAAGCAGCTCCAACAAAAGAATATTTCCAGCATGTCTGGCAATGTAACACATGCGGCTTCATCTTTTCATCAGGATGCCCATTTTTTTTTTCTTTCTTATGAAAATCAAGAAAAAACAACACATGTATCCAGCACTGAGGTGTGCAGAATATTAATTGCTTTCTAATCACTGAAAAAGGCTAGTATACTTCATTTTTCCGTTTTCAAATCAAGACTAATTTCAAGTGACAATGAACTACTATTTACTAAGAGGACCCTAAATGGGTGTCTTTTGTTGGTGTCCAAATTATATAAGGTTTCAGGGGCATTGTGTCACCTTTTTAGTCATGACCCACACTGAACATTTTGCAGTAGAGGACACTCAACTATGTACTTTGTCTCTGAGTGGGGTCCCTGTGGGCAGCCTTCCCTCCTTTCAGTTCTCCTGTGAACTAGGAGCTGGTTCAGCTCAGGGCCATGCTAGAGAAATGGCCACATGGATCGAAAACATCTGCAAGTCTTGAAATTTCTTGCATGTATAACTTTTGAACCAGTTATTTGAGGACATTAATGTTAGAATTTAAATGTGGTACAACTCCCACTCTGTGATATACAGAACAAAAGGTAAATTGTACCTTCATATTATATAGGGCAGTAACCATTTTTTCCATCAAATAATTGATGGTTGATTCTTTTTTTTTTTTTTTTTTTTTTTTTTTTTTTTTTTTTGTGGGAGTATATTTAAAGGCTAAGCTATGGAGCCTCTGGTAAATTAGCTTATAACCTCATTTATGTATAGTTTTCCGTATTTAGATCTGTGTAAAGATTTCAGGATAGAATGTTTCTTGCTGACAGACATAGCACAAAAAAGAGACACTATTTGGAATCTTCTCTGCAACAAAGGAAACCAACCCTTTTGAAGTCAACCACGCTCACAGCTTTTCATTAGCAATGTATGACAATTAAGGTGTCAAGAACACAAAGACTCTCAAGTATTTCTCAAAATGCCCCATAAAATTTGGAATGGGACAAACTCTGGGAATCCCACTTGGATTAAAAACCTGAAATAAGGGGCAAGTATTTTAACTCCAGATTTTTTTTTTGAAATTTATCCAATATTCTGATAAAGTGTAAAAAAATAAATTCTTCTGGTGAGCTTAATAGGAAACCCAGAGAAGAGAAGAGAGAAGGCTAGGGGCGATCTTATTGATGTTTATCAATACCTGTTTGTAGGAAATCAGGACAAGGGAGCTGGAATTACTCAGTGGTGCCCAGTGACAGGACAAGAGGCAATGAACACAAATTATAACTAATTAAATTACATCCAAATACAAGAAAACATTAATTTTATTTTTTTTTACTATAAAGGTGATTAAAATCACTGGAACAGGTTGGCCAGAGAGGTTATGCCATCTCCATTTGTAGAGATATTTAAAACTCAACTGGACACAATCCCGAGCAACCTTGTCTAGCTGAATCTGATCAAGCAGAAGGGGATTGACTAGAATATTTCGAGAGGTCCCTTCCAACTGCAGCACTTTGCAATTTTTTTTACCAATATTTGTAATAAGCATTATTTTCCAAGGAATTTCTCCTTATTCTGTTCTAAACACTATGAAGAGTTTGAAGTAAATCCCAAAACCCTACAAGAAGAGTGTGGGAAATTTGAGTCATTTAGGGAATCGCTCTATTGGTTTTTTAAATCTTTATTTTTGGCAGCCTATGGTAACATTTTATCTCTAAAATATATTGTAGCTAACATTTTAATTAGCTCAATACCAATTTCAGTACCTTCATCAGTTTTATCAAATATGTCTTTGCTTTAATGCTTCTTTGATTCATGGCTTTTAATGAGGAGTTTGTTTGATCTGCAAGCTCACATTTCATTATACTTATAATGAAACTGTGAATTATAACTTTTTAGGATGATTCCACTGCTTTACATTAAGCTGGATTTCACAACTCTTGCTTATTTTATGATTCATTCAATGAGAATTTTTTTATAACTCCTAGTCATTAACATACTTTGTATTTACCTTTCCTCTGAACTAAGCAGGTGAGGGGTTTTTAAATCTCTAACTCTACCAAAGAGAAAAATTCTTTAACCTTAAGCCTAAAATAAAGTTGTTCATATAACTGTCATTTCCCTGTTATCTTATTTACTTGTCCAGCTGTGGCTGATTGATGCACTGTCCCAGGTCAGGCTGTTGTTTCTGTTGCAATTATCTCTCCTCCTTTCTACTGGCTGTTGTAAAGTACTCCCATACTATACTTAGTACACTGTGTATGTTATATATTACACTATTATATATTGTTTATACTGCTTAGTATACTGCTAATACAATTGCTAATGTGATTTTAGTGTTGATTTTTTTTTTAGATTTTGACTTATGCCTCCACATTTCATTACTTTTGCCTCTCCTTACGACTGATATTTTTGATCCTAAGATAACAGATGTTCATATAGAAATATATTTCTTTTTTTGATTTCTTTATTAAGCATCATTTTTGCCAAAGTAGCTAACAGTAACAGGCAAAGCATATACCAGAACTGGCCTTAGCCTGGCTAAAGTGTTATTAATCAGGTCTACATAAAATTATGATTTTTTTAAAGACCAGTGGCATGAAGTTGCTTATAGCCTTGAATCAATCCCTCAAGGATAAGCGCTTGAGTTGTTGCTCCTTGGGGTCCTATATTAGTGATGCTAATTTGATCTTTTTGACTTAGGTCCCAAGTGTCATCTATCTGTACAAGAAACTGTTATTTATGGGTTCAGGAGTGCCTTTAAATGACTTTGATCTTTTCTCCTTGTTATTGTTTTCAGAACCTTCCAGATTAGTTTAAAATGAATCTAGTAGTTACAATGTCACAAAAATACAGACACTTGGTTTATCTCCTGAAGAGCAATGTTTGGGTGCTGTGGCAGATAGCACTTGTTTTGAAGGGCTTTGCCCTGAGACTGCTCCGTATTCTGAGTGCTACGAAGATGTGTCTAAATGAAATTAATCTTTGACAATTGACTTGGGTCCTGCACTCCATTATGGCAGGAGTACTCTGCCGCTCTCAGATTTCCTTCTGTTTCTCTCTGACTCTGCAGCACATCACTCATCAGCTCTGCAACCTAGTGGGAGAATTTTATTTAGCCATAGGGAGAATCTGGGCAGCACATCCCACTGCGGAGCACACAGGAGGCTGAGCAGCCGAGCAGTGACACTTTGCCTGCAAAGAGTACGCTTTCCTCATTAGTACAGAGGCTTTCAAGTGTTTCCAAATGCTTCTATGTTTTGAGAGATAGAGATATCATGACACTTCATGGTATTTTCCAGATTTGAATGCTACTTGATCATACATTGTGAGAAAAAATTGCTCAGTGCTTATTGAATAAATCAGGAAGGTCAAATTCTCAGTGTACTCACCTAATGGGACATGTTAAGAGTTTGTTTAAAAGCTGGTTACTGTAGTGAATAAAAAAAAACCAACCTGCTGGTGATCTTAGTACAGTCTCGATTAAGTTTTGAATTAATTATTTCCCAGAAATGCAAACAAATAAATCGACGGTTTGCCTGTAGTTCATTGATTGATAGCAACAGCATTAATCATAATAGCTCAACATCAATTGCAGATTGTATTTTCCTATTATTTAGAAACATTTTTCTATGTTCATATTTTATAATTTTAAAAGATAATAGTGGTGAAGAAATTTATTGTGGTAAAGAGGAGTTGAACTTTAACACTGGAGTATCAAACACGTACACACAAGTACACACAGAGTAAGAAATGACTCACCTAGAGATATGTCCAGGTATACAGAGACTAAGACTCAAATGAACTCAATTGTAAAGGTCGTGTGAATACTTGGAGGTAAATGAGTTGTGTTGACTTCAATGGACAGGCATACCACTAAAGCACTGTGCAGTACTCTGAAATAAGTTTCAAATTGCTTTATTTTTCATTGCATAATCATATAATTTTTCATTATATTTCTGTGCACTCCTTTCAGGAGAATTATTACATTATCAAACGGAGCAGAAAAATAGACATAAGAGTTACAGTTTCCTGCAGAAGTGCCAGATATAATAGTTTTCTCTTTATCACATTCCCTTTCTTAGGCAGCCTGCCAACTATTGTCTTTGAACAAACAAATGTCTGGAAAGATTTCAGAATCTGAATACATCTTTTTCAAGCAACTTGGTTCATTTAAACTTTTTCAAACATTATCTACTGCATTACCAATAATGCACTTTCAGGTGTTCTGAGAATCCCATTAGGCTGTACCTAATAACTACGTTTGGTGAATGATCTAATTTGCCCCAGATTTATGAGATTGGTAGTCTTTTTAAGCAGTGATGCAAGATTATGCCACAGCTCTCCAGTAGAAAAAAAATCACTTAAAGTAGACTTTTTCTTCTCATTGGCTGTTTTGATCTGTTTGGTTTTGGGAGATTATTGAATCCACACACCTGACAGGCTGCTTTTGCTCTACTGAAATATTTTTAGAGGGTGACGTTGTCATTGCTAGCTCTCTGCATGAATTTATTCTTGTTTATTAACTATAGTAACTCTAAATTATCTGTACTTTCTTAACATGATAAGTTTATAGTTTATCTATTTGATAGAAGGAATAGAAGGAAACAAAGGCTCCAGTAAACACTGTAAAGCATCCTGTTAAAGATTTAGATATCTTGTTGCAGCAAGGCACACAATACACTATGCAGCCTGGTTTTTTGTATGGTTAGACTGCAGAAGACCAGCAAAACATTCCCAGGCAACATCTAAAATTGTCCTCCTCACTTTTGCTTTTCTCTGAGGCATCTGAGTCTGCTCTTTGTCCACACAAAGCAGTTGTGAATGCACCAACACGTTTGCTATGTGATGAAAGAACCCCAAACCTTCAGTAGCTGAACGACTGATCTGAATGACAAGGGATATGCATGGCTTTTCACATCAGGGGCAAAGATTTTCTGATAAAGCAGCTGTATCAATCCCTCTCTTGAATGTGGAACTAAAGAGGTTTCTGCAGTTCTTGTACTGATAGGCAGCCCAACAGGGAGAGGCTTAGTGGGGGAAAAAAATTCTGATTTTGTGTTTACATCTTCCTAGGAGGATAGTCTCTCAGATGATTAACAAGCTTTAGCTGAAACTGATAAAGCTGCATGCATTCACATCTATTTGAGAACACTCCACTGTGGTGTCTGAAATTTCCCTTAGATGAGGCTAATGTGACATTTATACAGGTTTTCCTGCACAGCTTGCATTACTACATTCCTCTAAGTTTGGGTTGGTCTGTAGTGGAATTTTTCATGTGACTGTCACTTACAGAGTATGTCTTGAATTGTGAAAATTGTTCTATGCATAAGAATTCTTCTTAGGAATATGCAAAGCAAACTTCAGGACTGATGTAAAAAAAAAAAAAGTCTTTACATAATAACCAGCATTAAATCATCTGTTTCAAAGATGAGCTAGAGATCACTTAGAGTAATAAAAAATTTCTTAGCTTTTGCTTGGGAACAGGAGAGATGTTAGTTCCTTAAAATACTTGTTCTGAGAAAATATCTCTTGGTGATTTGGATTTAAAACAAGAACACTGGGAAAAGAGATGCTCAATATTTGTAAGAATTTGCTTATCAGGCAGACATTCAAAATCAGTCAAGCACAATCTGTTCCTCTGTGAATGTTTTATGTCAGTATTGTATTTGCATGGCAAGATTTGGGTAGTGGGGAGGCTACAGGGGTGGCTTCTGTAAGAAGCTGACAGAAGTTTCCCCCACATCCTACAAGACAGACACCCTGCTGGCCAAGGCCAGGCACAGGCCATTGGTGACAGTGACAGCACGTTTGGATAGCAAACCTAAAACAGGAGGAAAAAGCAGCAGCAGAAGCTGAAGAGAGCTGGAGAATCTTGGAGAATATAGAAGAGAAACAGCTCTGCAGACATCAAGGTCTGTGAAGAAGGAGGGGCAGGAGGTCTTCCAGGTGCCAGAGCAGACATTCCCCTGCAGCTCATGGTGAAGACCATAGTGAGGCAGCTGTGTCACTGCATGGAGGTTCACAGTAGAGATCCATCTGAAGCCCAGGAAGAACCCCATACCCCAGCAGGTGGATGCCTGAAGGAGACTGTGACCCTGTGGGAAGCCTGCACTGGAGCAGGCTCCTGGCAGGACCTGTGGCCCTGTGAAGAGAGGAGTCCACGCTGGAAGAGGTTTGCTGGCAGAACTTATGACCCCATGAAGGACTCCTGCTGCAACAGTTTGTTCCTAAAGGATTCACTTCATGAAAGGGACCCACACTTGTACCAGCTAGTGAAGAATTGGGAAGGACTCATATCAGAAGTTCATGCAGAACTGTCCCCTGTGGGAGGGTTCCCAGGCTGGAGCAGGAGAAGAATGTGAGGAGTCTTCCCCTGAGGAGGAAGGAGCAGCAGAGACAACATGTGATGAACTGACTGCAGCCCCCATTCCCTGTTCCCCTGGCACCACTGGGGATGAGATAGAGAATTCAGGAGTGAAGTTAAGTCTGTGAAAACGGGAGAGGTGGGAGAAAGGTGTTTTAAGATTTGGTTTTATTTCTCATTATCCTACTCTGACTTGATCAGTAATAAATTAAATAAATTTTCCCCAATTTTGCCCAATATGGTAATTGGTGAGTGATCTCTTCCTGTCCTTATCTTGACCCATGAGCTTTTTGTTATATTTTCTCTCCTCTGTCCCTCTGAGGAAGACAGTGACAGATTGGCTTTGATGGACACCTGAATCAACCCACCGAGTGTGACTACACTGTGCAGTGGTTTGAATATCAGGCAAATAGATGTTTTATAGTCAGCATTTCCAAAGATTACGGACTGAATTTGGGGTCCTAACAGCATATTTTGGTTCTTTAAGAAATACATTTTTATCATGTGCATTTGCATTTGAAAACATTGTTTTTCATTAATCAAGGAAAAAAAAATAGATCATGTAGGTAAAAGTAATATTAATATTTAAACACTTAAAGTGGCCACTTTATTCCATGCTTGAAACAAAGGGGGGGTTTAACCAGGCGAAAGTTTTTTCTGTCAACTTTTTTATTCTAAATCATTTAACAATTATAAGTGGTGTAAAGTTCTATTTATTTTCATGTTATTTTTCTACTTTTTTCTGCATCATCCCTGATTTTGGAACTGTAGGCTGATACTTACCTTCAAAGTATGCCTACACTGCCACTGAGTGACATAATCAAGTATTTAATAATTATTTTCCTTTAACATGTTTACAGGCTTCACTACTCTTTTCTCATCCATTTAGTTGATGGTTCTGAGTACAAGGAAGACTTAAGTGGCGTGAAATATTTCCAGTAATTCTTATTGAAAAGAAAAACACTTCAGTTATTCTGGTCTGAATGGCAAAAAGTATCATTTTTTTCACATATAGACTTCATATGGAGCAAAACAATATACCTAGACAGCAGGAGGTGAGGCATCATTAAGTAATAATTTGATGACAAAAAGGACAGATAAAAGACTATTGCTCTTTACACATTATAATGTACACAGAACAACTTATACATTCATCTTTACAAAGTAGGTCAGGACTAAGTCGAGCTATATTTTTAATATAATGCACTTGTAAGGGGAGTATCCCATCAAATTTCCTCCAAAAGAAATCCAGTTCCAACCCCTTTAGAAGTTCAGAGACTTGGGAAGTGAGAACACTTAGGACTTCCCTTCAAGCTCACACATGAAGCCACAGGGTCTGAAAGGGATGAAGGCCACTGGAAGTATTTGCCTTAGATTTGAAAAGAACAGTGGCACGCTTCATTGAGTAATGACTCATTGTGCCAATACTAGGTTTCACATAACTGTGACTCATGAAATTCTGACAGATGCTATAGTCAAGACATATGCTCGCATTAATGATGAGTGAAAGGTGAAAGGGAAAAACTAATCTGACCACTGAGGAAAACTTTACAGACTGCAATATGTTTGCTGAAATGCTTCTGAACTTCTGGTACACAAACTGTTAGAGATTAGGAATGCTGGGCTCCATGTGTAAAGAAAGGAGGCTGGTAAAAAAATGTATTTCACAATAAACTCCTGCAGCTATTTATCTTTCTTTTTATACCAGGGAAGTACATATATGGACCCTACCACCTCTCCTCTGGTCCTCCATCCTTCTACTATTTCACAGCAAACACATGAAAGAACTTAGAGCTGTTATTCTGCTGGGAGAGATCCTGGGACCTCTAATTACCAATACATTTATGTATGGCTTAAAACATGGAAGCCTTTTGAACTGAGACTGAAAGGTTTGTTAAAAGGAATTAATTATTTTCTACTTTTTGAGACCTTTTTTAAGAGTTATTTATTATTTACCACTGTTTAGTGTCTCCATATAAGACTGTCAGGACAGTCATTAAAAACAAACAATGCAATATAATCTTAATGAAAATAAAGTTGTTAAAGAAAACAGGATTGGAATACCAGCTTCAGGGACACCTTTTTTCATGTGTTTACCTAGCAGGACTGCATACCTTATTTTTTTCCTTATTTTTTTTTTAACCTTTATGTTTTTTTATTCAGTCACTATAACAGGTTAGACACTGTAACATTTTTCAGTTGTTCTTATCAGTTTTTCAGGGTAAAATACCAGAAGGAATGAGACACACATTCCATTGCTGGTTTTCTTTCTTTTCTGTTATTTCACAGCAAAAATAATTGTTAACCACATTCTTAAAGGGTAAAAAATGAGTAAAATTGGAAGCTTTATGCATCCCTAAAATGCATTTAACTAATAACATGTGAATATTGGAACAACCAAGAGAATAATATTTTTTTTAACTACATTAAGTGTCTAGAATTTTAGATCACAAAATAAAAAAATAAGACAAATATATGCTGGTACTGCGCATGCACAGGAAAAAGAGGGACACTACTTGAATTTAGTGGTGTTCATGGGGCTACTTGTAAGTATCAGAATTTAAATTTTTAACCAGGATAGATCATCAGATCTCACTGATTTCACAGGTATTAGAGGTAATCTCAGGTTTGTCACTGCGTGTTTGAATATCATATTCTTTCCATTTCTATAGATTTGAAGGTCAGATGAGCCTCCCAGAGCTGACCTCCCTAATACAGATTTATTTTGCTTGCCATCCCTGCTTCCCTTTTAGAACAGACTACTGAGCCCAGCAAAACACCACAACTAGTTTTGAAAGAAAAAGTTTTGGCTTTGTACTTTGGTTATATTCAAGCCAGTGAGAGTTTTTCTCACCTTAGTCTGAGTAAGTGAATCAGTGAGAGAGACTGTGCAGTGCAGGACCACAGTGACCTTCTTGACTGAGAAGTGGGGCCTCAGAAGGAGTTGTTCTGGTGCCGATGCACAATTGCTGAATATTCGCATGGATCTGGGAATGTTGCCTCTTTACACTGAAGAGGGTAGGTTTGAATGAGAGGATATGTCTGGTTGCCCTATACCCTATACCTCACATCTCTCTTCCAAGGCTGCATCTCTGTGTGGATAAAACAGAGCAGAATCATGGCCATGGCCTTCACTGACATGTTAGAATTTGAAACGGGTGAAGAGGAGAACACAGGTGGGGACTCCACATTTTACTTCCAGGAATGGGATGAGATCCTTGACTGCAGGCTTGGGGTACCATCTTGATGACCTCCTCTGTCACTTACTGCAAGATGCAAAGGCTCCAAACAATCCCGGGCCAAGCAAACCCAGGCACCAGGCTTCAGATGCAGAAGGAGGCAGAAGGACTGCAATGAGGGATGAGGACATGGTCATGTCATACTCACTCCCCCAACATGGACCATGCCAATGCCACCACACACAGCATGATGTAGACCTCTCAGGGTAGAGTGTGTTAAAAGTAATCAGTGTATAATAATAAACTTCTTATCTCTGCTTGTGCAGAAATGACTAGTTTTTAATAAAAAAACCCCAACATTCCAGTCCTGAGTTTGATTCCCAGACAATATGGAAGCTGTTGAACTAACATCTTCTCTTCTGTGTCACTCTTGTTCTATGCCAATGAATGGAGGATCAATTACCCAAACTAGTCATTCGTTCCTGCCATAAGGGCAGTACTTTAGCATCTGTATGTCCTGCATGTGTGTTGGTACTGGCAAAATAGTCATCTGTGGTCTTCATCCCAATATATGCACGTTGTGTCTAGAGCCAGGAAGAGTCTTTCCTTTATGTATATAGCCTCTGTGGTTAATTGCTTTGTCTTTATATAACCTTGACAGTATGCCAGATTCTCACTTTCCAATTTCTATAAGGCTACTGTATTTTATGAAAAAGTCTATTTAGTGTTTATTCGGCAGTTTATTCAGTTAGAATCATCAAGATGTATACACCCTATGACAAATACCAAGAGACTTCTTTTTAAAAAGAATTTTAAATCATCAGCATACTGCCAGTATTTATATATGAAGGAGAACTAAAAAATATTGCCTGTATTAAAAGGGACTGAGCATTTGCACTGGTTCCTCTGTAATAATCCAGAATGCAGAATGATAAAACAGTATCTCATTTTACAAAGTGCCTCAAAATAGTTTGATAGAGCGGTCTTATAATTGCTAGTGCAAATCTTGAAAAGATTTATTAGAAAGTTTCAATTTGTCAGTTCTTGATTCCAAAAACTATAGTTTTTACTAATTTGTGATACAACAAATATTAACAAACTTTAGATAGAGCAGCAAGTGAAAATGTTAGAAGCTGATACGTTGTCATTTTTGGTTTGACAAAAAGGTGTGAAATGGTAAATAAGGAACATGTGTAGTGAACTGATACTGATCATAAAAACACATGGAAACTTGTTTCTGAAAAATTTTAGCCTTTTTACACTTGAAAATACATTAGATATAAATTAGTAGTTCTTCATTGTACACAAAATGAGCCATCAAAAGATTTAGATTACATGACTGACACATTTTACACCATTGAAACAAATTTCAAATATATCTAAAACTTACATGAAGTCACTGGTAATTAACCTTCTTCATTTCTTGCATGCTTTTGAAAATACTTAAGGATTCAGGCAAGAATTTTTATGAGCTTGGAACTCATTGCTGGAGCTAGATTCTCAGAAAAGGTTAGTATTCAACTCTTACTAAAATGCTAGAATAAACAGCCATTTATCAAGAGTTCAAAGGACAGCAAGTCACACTCTGCTAGAGCTTTCAAAGGTTATCTGAAATCATAGTGAATATTTCTCAAATATTTTAATTAAAATAAAGCAAGAGAAAAGAAATTTGTTGAGAAGGTCAAGATTAAAGAAAATCTTGAAAGGTTCTTGAAACTAAATGAGCATTTGCTTCACTTGTCAATACTGTTAATGATGTTGAATTTGTGGGCAAAGCAGGACCGATAATGCGAATGGAAATTATCTCAACTTAAGCAGAAAAAAATTCCCAAGATATTAGTGAATTTTGACCAAAAAAAATTACAAGTACTGGATAGTGGTATCCAGTGTTTCATACAATTGCCTGGAGAATGACATCCCACATGTTGTGAGGGTACTAAAAGAAGTAATCCCTATACTTAAGAAGACAGACAAATGTGATTGGGTCACTGTAGGATGAACAGTTGGAGGATACTAAGGGGGCAGGTTAAGAGGAGGTGGCAGTAGGTAAGTGTTAAAATGAGTATGCAAACAGAATCCTTGCTGACCTTGGTGTGGATTAGATCTCAGCCTTACAGTTTTTGCTTCTATGAATCAAACTGGCACGTCTTATGCTGACAAATTTGCTGGTGGTATAAAATGAAGGACTGTGGTTGATACCAAGGAGGATCTTCACCATTTATAGCAGGATCCAGGAAGAAGTAGCTGGTGACCTGCTGAGCCCTGAGATGCTCAGAAGTCTATGGGGCTGGATAGGATCCTAGGGTGATGGGGGAGCTGGCAGAAGAGCTTGCAAAGCCATTCTCCATTATCTATATTCAGTCCTGTCTCACCAGGGAGGTCCTAGATGAATGGAAGTTGGCCTGTGTGATGCCCATCCACAAGAAGGACTGGAAAGAGAGCCCAGGAAACTATAGGCATGTCAACCTGGCCTTGGTTCCTGGTAAGGTTATGGAATAAATCATCTTGAGTGCCATTCCACGGCACATACAGGACAACCAAAGTACCAGACCCAGTCAGCATGAGTTTAGGAAGGCCAGATCCTGCCTGACCAATCTGATCTCCTTTTATGACCTGGTGATCAGCCTAGTGGATGAGGGGAAGACTGTGCATGTAGTCTACCTGGACTTCAGGAGAACCTTTGCTACTGTCTCCACAGCATTCTCCTGGAAAATCGTCAGCCCATGGCTTGGACAGACGAACCCTTCTCCGGGTTAAGAAATGGATGGATGGTGGAGCTCAGAGGGTGGTGGTGAACAGTGCTGCATCTGGTGACTAATGGTGTCCCCCAGGGATCAGTGTTGGGCTCAGTCCTGTTTAACATGTTTACTAATGATCTGCACGTGGGCATTGAGTCTACCAGTAGCAAATTCACAGAAGACACCAAGTTGAGCTGGAATGTCAATCTGCTGGAGGGCAGGCAGGCTCTGCAGAGGGATCTGAACCGGCTGGATAGATGGGCCAAGAGCAATGGCATGAGGTTCAACCAAACGCTAGGTCCTACACCCTGGTAACAACAACCCCAGGCAGTGCTACAGGACAGGGAAATGTAGCTGGGAAGTAGCCCAGCAGAAAAGGACCTTGGGGATGCTGCTCAACAGTGCCTGAACATGAGCCAGCAGTGTGCCCAGATGACCAAGAAGGCCAATGGCATCCTCACCTGTACCAGCAATAATGCAGCCAGCAGGCCAGGACAGCGATTGTCCCCCTGTACTGGGCACTGACGAAGCTGCACTTTTGAGTCCTGTGTCCAGTTCTGGGTCACTTACTACAAGAAGGACACTGTGGTGCTGGGATGGGCCCAGAGAAGGACAGCAAAGCTGGTGAAGGGTCTAAAGTCCTTGTCCCATGAGGAGCGGCTAAAGGAGCTGGGGTTGTTTCACCTGCAGAAAAGGAGGCTTGGGAGGGGCATTATCACTCTACAACTGCCTGAGAGGAGGTTGTAGCCAGGTGGGAGTCGATCTCTTCTCCAGGCAGCTAATGATAGGACAAGAGAACATAGTCTCAAGCTGCACCAGAGATGGTTTAGTTTGGACCTCAGGAAGAATTTCTTCACAGAAGGGGTGATTAGATACTGGAATGGGCTGCTCAGGGAGGTGGTGGAGTTCCTGCCCCTTGAGCTATTTAAGGAAAGACTAGACGGGGCCCTTAGCGCCAAGTTCTATTTGACATGGTGGTGTTCAGTCACAGCTTAGACTCAATGATCACAGAGGTCTTTTCCAAGCTGATTCTGTGATTCTGTAACAAGTATCATAGGGAAGGAACTAGGTGATATTTACACAGATCTGTGTGTATCACCTTTATTTCAGGCAACTCACTTCAGCTCCTTAGGAAGTCTGTTGCCCAGAAGTGAATAAAATAAGACAGAAAGAGGGATGTTCAGAGAGCAATCTGTTCCTTGCTGGAAGCAATTATATCTCTTCATGAACTACACAAGGAGCATACATCCCTAAGAAAACTTGTTGAAGACAGGTAAGAGGAACTTGTGCTGCAAGTTAGAAGGTAATGAATAAAAATAATCATGAGGATAGATAAAAATAGTTGATTTTTTTGTCTATGAAACAATAAAATACAACATTAGGCAATTTTTGTTCTAAAGGTAATGAAGCATCATTGCTGCTGTAGAAGGTGCTTATGACACCTCATCTTCAGTATGAAGATGATGCAATGCTTGTCATCAGTGCTGAAGAAGAGTGGCTTCTGACTTGGAAAAGGTACAGAATAGCACCACTGGGATTAGCCAGAGTGTGAAGGGTTTTGCTTGCTTTGACAAAATGCAGGCTAAGAAAATACATGGCTGCTAAACATGTTGGTTTAAATGGTAGGAGCAAATAAAACTATTTATGCTAAAGAACAGTGTTTGAACAAAAACAACTGAGGGTAATAAATCGAACATAAGTATCTTTTTACACTGAAGCTACTGAAATAAATCTATCCATATACCTGTCTGGAACAACTGTCCAGAAAGAGTAACATGAACAAAGCATTTTCACATGTTTAGAATTGATTTAAAGAATTTTATGAAGGGAATTTTTGTTTGGTTTGCTTGCAAAAACAGAGAACTGGCTGCAATTACTGAAGAGCACTTATCTGCTGTGTGATGGCACCAAAGAAGATTTGATGATCAGAATTTGGAGATCTTGTCTTCAGTGCTCAGCTCTTCTGTCAGTGAACATGGGAATGAGAGTTGCTGGTTGCCGAAATATCTGGATCTATTCCAGATGAGTTGCTGAGCTGATTTTAAAAAGAAGTCTGTTATTTAAAAATAAAAGACTGTATGTATTTCTATATTGAGTAAAAATCAGACAAAAATGACAGTAAAAGGTAAAAACCTGCATATGAAGCTCATGATTTCTGTCCGGATTCCCCAATCTGAGGGCTGCCTCTCCTTCAGACTTGGGAACAGAAGTTTATCATGCCATTGCAGTAATGTCACTCTCAGATGACAAGCCTGTGATCTGCTTTTGCAGAAGTGCATACCAGGAGGAAACTTTAGATTCTTTTGTATCTGGGAAATGAACTGTATAACCTAAGGAAAATGAAAAATGTCCATCATTATGGACAGCTCTTCTCTGCTTCCCATATCTTTTGCCCCCAAATAAAGCCATATGGCTATGATGTGACAAAAAGAGATTAATTTGAACTATTAGACAAAAAATATATTCCATGTTTAGAATCAAAATTGGTGTTGTGGTCTCTCTTGGCATTTTTTGTTTTGTTTCTGTTTTATTCAAAAGCCAGGACAACGGAGGGAAGATGGGAGTTAAGGGAGTTGGAAAACTCGGCATACGTCATGGAGAACAAGTCTGTCTTAGAAGAGAGGTAAATGAGAGATGCAGTCAAAAAGATAAAAGATAAATGAAAAAGCAGGAAAAACTGATAGATAGATAGATAGATAGATAGATAGATAGATAGATAGATAGATAGATAGATAGATAGATAGATAGATAGATAGATAGATAGATAGATAGATACCTAAAGAAGACACCATCATTAAATACATGAACCATACTGCTACTCACACAGAAACCTGAGTGCTTTAATACTCTTTGTAGTCTTCTGCCTTTTAGACTATAAGGTCTTCAGGGCGTGACTTTGTCTTTCTAGCGCTGCAGTCAGATTTTTTCAGAGTAACTGAATGTTTACAAAATGTGGAGAAATAGCAGAAAATGCAATATTTGCTAAGTAAATAGCACAGACAACAGTTCTTTTATCATGACTTCATGATTCATGAAATCTTTTATTACTGTTAAGGGACACACTCTAATTATATGTTGCTTCTAACATAATTTTGAGTACTATGAGTCTGACAAGAAATTTTATTCAAACATTAATTTCATGTAGTATCCAGGTAGTATCAGAGAATGGAGAGCCTTTGTCACATGAGTAAACATTAAAAAAAAACAAAACTCTTGAAGTTTATTTGAAATAAAAAGAAAGAAATATTTATAATTTGTGAATTTGATAAATTTATAGCTAATGTTCAAGCACTGAAAACTTTCTGACTCTATTATGAGGCTATTTTATATTAGCAGTCAAAAAAATTCCCATACTTATCTGGCCTTATGAAAAAACTTTGTGTTTTGCATGTTGATGTTCTTCTGTGTGAAATCCTGACTAGGTCCTGTAGTTGAAGTGCTAAGCTAATCTCCCTTTTTCTGTAGAGATAATAACATGCTAATAGAAACTCCTGACAAGTGACTTGTATTATTTTGCATTTATCAACTGCCATTGTAATAGAATTGAAACATCAGCAAGGACAAAATGTGAAAAACTATTTTTTTTCTCCCTGGAACCATTGTTCTATTGGAGTGTTGTGCTCCTGTGAAGTAAAACCTTTGCTGAGTTTATTTAATGAAAACATTTTGTAACATACGTTCACTTTATCTTTCCCTATCAGTAGCATCAGATAGTCCAGGAACACGAGTAAATTTCTCCAAATTCAGTGTTATTTAAGAAACACTATAGAGGAGACCGTGAATATAATTTTGCAGCATAGAAAGCGCTATTTAATTGCAAAATGCCGCTGAAGGATTACCCTCTGCCTAAGACTGTCTTTGTCTTGCTCAGCATGGAAATTCAGCGGCTTTCTCCCTTTTCCAGGTATGCTATCTTTAATTAACTAGTACAAACGAAATGAGGCATAAGCACCGCACAAGAGCACAACTCAAACATTGTGTCTCACTCACAAGTTCATCTGGCTTCCCCATGCATTTCATTTGTGCTGAAAGAAACATGATACATCAGCAAGGACATGACAAGAAGAACAGAGACATAACAGAGAAAGCTTCTCCTTCAGCCAGTCTCTCACTGCTGCTGGAGAAGAGAGTGCTTCTTCCCAGTATCTCTATGCTGCTTTGGGACTGAGGTGCTAAGAAACGGATGCAAATGACAGACAGCCATAGCAGGTGACCAGAGCGCACTAAGCCCAGGAGAAAAATTAGGTCACCTCAACGCAATGTGAGAAAAGGATTTCATCTCTTCCTTTTAAAAAGTCCAGCTAAATACACATGCCTTTTCTTAAATAACTATACAAAATTTAGTGTCTATTTTTTATGATTGTTATGATCAGAACAAATGTGATCGTAAATACTTAATACTTAAATAATGACAGGTTGGTTCAACACCTCCTTTCAAAAAGATTTGGTTTTCTGATCAAGAAAGGTAATCCCAAAGGATGGAGCTCAGACATATATTTATATATATTATATATGTATATATATTTTATATATAAATATTTATAAATATATATTTTTATAGATATATATATATAACCCTCAGAAGAGGCATGCCATTATGTTTCACTAATATCAGCTCAAATAAGCATCTCTAAATAAAGTTTGTAAAAAGGGAAGATGGTGACAAGACCTATGTGCACTGAGACATCACTGCCGCTCATGGGAGTACTTAAAAAGAAAACTTTCAAACAACTGAACACCACAGAAAAATTAAGACTCTGCTCCTTTTTTTATCCGAGCAGAGATGTTAAAACAGAAACCTCTGTGTACTAAGTTATGATAAAGATTTTCCTAGTTACAAATTATTATTTTGTGCTGCCAGAGTTGTTTTCAAAGATGGAGGTAAATAATGTGATATAAAATTATTATATATGATCATAAAATTAAAAACAGTGGATGGCAAATAGGTCAAAAAATGTAAGAATAAAGAGGTTTTAAAACAACTACATGTAATAGTTTGCAAACAGACATAAAAAAGAAGTAAATTTAACAGGTTTACTATGTTGACTTTTTATTTTAAAAGCAGTAAAAATGTTACAATAATTATAACACATATTGCACTCACTCCCTAATAATTTTAATATCAGTAATTGCTCCCAGTGGTTGAAAATGAGGGGAAACCAGTAAGGTAGGGACACTAAAAATTTTCCTTATTACTAAAATGTAAAAAGATAATCGAGAAGGTGACAAGAAAGCAAAATATGTTAAGCACAGTGGTATATTAGGAAATTAAATTGCTTACAATTAACTATGCCATAGACTACTTACTCGAAAATATATTTCCTAAGAAGTACGAAACTTTCTATGGTGTGTATATAATCAAGTGGGAAATCTCAATATTTTCTTGAACTGAAGTCGTATTACCAATCTTTATGCTTTCTATATTAGAAAACTATCAAATTTAGAATGGAGCTGCATATAGAAGATTTGTAGAAGAGATCAAGATGGAGACAACACTATATTGCATATAGAAGTTCTTGGAGAATCTGCTAATTAGAAAATGCGTCACCTATCCAGGAGGACATAGGTTGTTTTGCTCACTGCATTATTTCAAAGGAGAAGACTGCTAATTCCCATACGACAACTACAGAAGGGAAGGATTTTGAGGGACTCCTCCATAATAGCAATAGCCATCAATCCAGAAAGGCTGAGATGCCCAAGTTTTTGGTGAGCAGATTGGACTTTAGTTTAAGTGGGATGGGTGATGTTCAAGTTGCCTAACTTTAAATTACTAAAACATACACACTTACTGAGTTCCTGAGCAACTTTCCGAGTTGCTTGTTTTCAGATCATTTAAAGTCATGAGGAAGAACTAAAAGCTTTTAGATCACTCCAGATCAGCCACATCCATATCTCTGCTCTGACAGTGAAAAAAGACCTCTGCATTTTATCACATGAATCTGTCCTGTTCTGACATTTTTGCTTTGTTTTAAATCCATTTAAAGCTCTGAGTTACATCTAAAACTCCAAGTCATATCCTTCGGCAAGCAAACTTTTTTTATTTTTGAAAATCCAGCACAGTGCTCCATAGCTCCTGGTAGGAAACCTCAGCAGATGCTGATGCTAGGATTGCTAGGTCTGCAACCAAGAATATGAGCCAAAAGTCTTTGTCATGTCAGATGGATTTCTGTGTCAACTGAAAGGAGTCCACCTGAGGGTTAGAAAAAATCTCGAGAATGCAACTTTCCCTTAGGGGAAAAGCTCTGTTCATCTATGCAGCAGGAAAAGATGTCATAGATGTATCCTGGTGTATGAGTTTCCTTACTAGCAAAATTTCCAAAATTTCCCTCTAGACCTCTAGTTAGTAGAGCAGAGTCATTGGGATGAATTAAGCTGCTGGTATTGACAGTGAATGTATAACTTTTAAGCAGATTTGGAAACAAGCACCAAACTGACAGTAACACAAGAAATATTTTATCCTTAGCAGTCCAGTGAAATAAAGCAGCTGAGTTGTCATGATCCAGTCTCTAGGAGCAGGCAACAGCCTGCTCACAGCTCTTGAACAGCCAGACGAATCATCAAAGAAAATGATAACTCCACGGGCCTTTCTCCTACCCCTAAATTTGTCTACATTGCCCATGAAAAATTAAACAGCACAAATAAAAACTAAAAATGCATCCTTTAGAAGAAGCATCTTTTTTAGTAGATAGATCACAATACACAAAATATTTATTCTCCACCCCAGAGGAAACACCAAGTACAGCAGAGTTCCTCTGCTCCTGACATAATGCAACTGGTATTCACAGCTGCAGTGGCATTTTCACAGAATAAGTGGAATAATTAACATACTGCGGATGACTATTCATGTTTAACATCTAATTGTGCTATCTCTCTACTATAAATACAGGATGGCAAACCCATACTGCAGCAGGTTATCATGTGAGCACACTCTCATATATTTATAAAATTTTTAAACTGCAGAAAATCCTACTGAGTTACATACTTGCTAGCTCACTAAATCAGAAGATCTAAAATATATTTGAAAATTCTATAAAAAAATATTATTTTTTGAACTATTAATACATCTCTTAATATTACACAAGTTGCTCTGCTTTCAGTATGTGGCATTATCAATACCAGAATTTTTCATGTGAATGACCAGCTTTGCCACACTGCTTTGGCTTGCAACTGTACTGAATTAGCATTATTTTCAAAACCAGCTCTGTGGAAGTGAGTACTGACTCAGTTTACATATTTCATATGACATCAAGCAATCTAAGTCCCATCTTCCTGCAAAAAGAGTTATCACCTTCTCCTTGAGAACAAGGACATGTAGTGTTTGATGTATCCTGTCTTTTTTCATGCTCTGTTTCTTAAGGAATAGCAAAAGCTATTTATTCTTCGAAATCCTATGTAAGCAGCATGATGATTCATGCATGTGGATGTGACAACAAAACCAGAGAAAAAGAAAGGTAACAGGGCAGGTTCAGGGAAATCTTCTTTTGTATTCTACTGATCCTTTAGCAGACAAAAATACTACATCTCTTAATGTAGACTTGAGGTATTAGAGCTGGTATCAATAGAGGTTATACTGCTGACAGCAAGAGAATAAGGGATAAATGTGAGTGAAAAAAATTTGTTTCATCTGCAGAAGCATAGCTGGAGATCCTTTGAAGATGCTAAGATAAACATTATTTAAATTGGGAGGGATTCATATAACTTCTCACGTAAAACCTGCAGTAACTATATGTTATATTCTAAGCAAGTTTCCTGGGCTCTCTCTGTCAATAGGAAGGGACAGGCACTACCTGACTCAACCCTTACATTCCGTCCCCAACAGCTGCCTAAAATAGGTGGAATGGATTCCCACTGCAGTCTTTCCACTCTACAGAAAATAGCTAATCACCTGTTCCAGGGTGGAATGAAATCTTTAAAGAACTGGCCTCAGAACTCCATGCTCCCAAGCACAGCAACAGCTCAGAACCTAACTCTCCATTTATGATTAATGTAAACCTCACAAATGAAATTATAAAGAATCAGTAAAAACTGCAGTAAGAATAATTTAGTTATTTGAAAGCTTTGAAACAGTTTCACTTAATCTTTAAAGTCTGAGAAAGGAAGACTGTGTGAAGTCCTACTTTTTAATTTAATTTTCCTTATGTTAAATGAGTCATCTTTTCATAAGGCTTTACCATCATTCTGTGGCAAAAATAATGTGTGAGACAGCAATGCATAAGGTCAAGGATAGGCTTCGATCATATTTGAAATTGGAAAGAAAACAGTTTTTAGTAAATACACTTTTCAGTAAATACAGTTTTAATGTGGATTAGCAGTTTATTATATAGTCCTTCCAATACCAGAAAGAAAATACACTTGATAATGAGTTACATTGTTATATTTAGTGGCAGCATATTTCACAGAAGTCTTAGCAAATTTCTCAAGTACATTTGTAACTTTTCAGTTTAAATCTCACAGAATATTAATAACTGTTATGCTACTAAATTACAGGTACTTAGTTTGAATTCCTCGTGTTTATCCCAAATGAAATTGCAAACCCCAACTTGTTTTATGTAACCATAGATTTATTAGTCTATAGGGTATTTTGATAATTTATCACTGTGTAGAACACAAATGCAAAGTCTTTTCTGCTGAAGGCCAGCTAAAACCTACATACCATGTTAAAATACTCAAAATAGGATTGCCTTAGTAAAAGTATGACTTTCGCCCAAAAATTTCAACATGGATTAGTCAGGATTTAGAATTAATGTGAGTAGTGTAGAAAAATGCACTAGGTTGAATTAAAAAGGAACAAAATTATCCCAAAGTTCATCTATTATTTTTCTACAGTCACATACATACACTAGATGATTTACAGATACACAGCAGGGAGGGAAAAGCCAGTTCTGTCAGAAATGTGTTGGTAATTTGATAAATCATACTACACACAGGAGAAAAAGTAACTGAACTGGGATTATGTTAGATGTAGTGGCGGTGTGGGGTGAAAATCTCATTAACTAAAAAGTTCAACACTTCTAAATAGACCTGTCTAAATAAGTTTTCCGAGTAGACCTGTGAAGGATGATTGTCTAGAATAACAGTGGACTGGCCTCACTGCATTTGGTCTCTCCCAGCTCCTAACTCAGCAATGTACTAAGAAAAAGGACTCTTCCAGTTTTGTCAGTCAGATCCTCAGAGCATCACTGTAGGCAACACTCTCTCCCACTGTAGTTTTGTGATGATACTGTGAAACACTACTCCTTTGCTGCTTGAGACAACTTGGACACTCAAACCTCCTTTTTTGACGTGCTCAGAGGCGAAACCACAAATTTTTCAAGCCTTTTGTTACACAATAATATCAATATCCTTTCCTCCAGTTTTAGTCACCTAGGCCATTGTAGCTAAAGCCTCCAAGCAACAGACCTATTACACTGAATGAGTTTCTTTTTGATGTGTAGCTACACATGTATATAGACATAATTGAATCTTGCAGTTGGACTCAAAATGGACCCAAAGCTCCACAATTAAGATAATTTTCTCCTCAAAGAGTACTTTCAGACAAAGTCATTTTTTCATTTTAAATTATCCAGACTACAGTGAAGTCATTATGCAAAATTACAGTATACTGCACTACAAAAAAATAATTTTCAGGAAAAAAGAAGAGGCACTACATTGTTCCGATGATCTTGAATACTGAAGACAAAGCCTTTGAATAAATCTGGCAGCAATGTAATCAGAAAAAGATTGAGTAAAATATTAATAAAATATTCAAATTTCTGATTGCTTTAAGACAATTACTGATTAACAGTTTTACAGATTTTTCTTGTGATCTGGAAACATCTGGAGCCCAAAGAATCTGACCAGGACATGTAGGCAAGGCCAGGAAGAAAGTAGCAGTACTTTTCCTCATTCAGTTCCTTGTAGAGACATGGGAACTGTTCCATTTATGGAAAGAGAATTACTTACCATTAATGCTGAAGAGATTGGCTGAATTCTAAGGCTGGATGATGGCTCTGTCTGACCTTCTGGCAGGAGAACCATAACTCTGGTATGTATCATCAACAAAGTCCAAAATCTTCCCCAGATTCCCACAATGGCTCTGTTCACATGACACCCAGAAACTATAACAGCCTTTATTTCTGTTTCTTTTCCATGGCCAAATTAGCTCTTTGTATTCAAATACTAACATAATATTAACATTACACAGAATCATTTCTGAAGGAAAAAAACCCATTTGTTTCTGCTTACCAATTTTTCTGTTTTGGACTCTATCCACATAAAATCTTCTGCTAAATGGAAAAGCTGTGACTGTTTTCCTTGTGGAATGTTTGCCATTTAATGGCAGTGAAACTTGTTTCAGACAAGATTCTCTATCTTAGTGTTTTTATCTGTTAGATAAAAGGAGTCATATTTAGAGTCATAGAGTCAGATTTAATCCTTTCTTACAACTGATGATAAACTAAGCAGTTTGAAATTTCCTGACACATATCTCTAGGACACTTAATAAATTTCTTGTATTCAGATTTCTTTCAAAGTTCAGAAATCTCTTTGTCCAAAATGGACATTCTAGATGATTTCAAAATGGTCATTTAACTTTTCAACCTATTTGTCCCTTCCCAGAACTCTATGTATTGTTCCTTCTACAAAATCAAGATAAAGTATAACCTAGATTCCATCAAAAGTCTTGCAGTTTTCCCAAGTGTACCAAGAAAAGGATTCTTAGAAATATGGTTAAATTTGAAATATCCAAGAAACTTCTGCATTACAATAAATAGCCTATTTAATCCAACTTAGATGCACATTAATAAAATACTTATTGCAAATAGTTTTCCTGAAAAATATACAGTAAATATATATACAGTAAATATACAGTAAATACATGTATACATTATCTAAAAAGGTCATGAGTATTTGACGGTGTTTTGCTGAACCACTCCCAATTTTAAAAGGAAAGCTGTTCTCTTAATAAGCATGTCTTTTGAAGTCAAGAAATCTTTGCTTCCTGTCAAAAAACATTTGAATTTGAAGCATTGGGTCAAAATAAAAAAAAAAAACAAAAAACTTGCAGTATTCTAAATAGTCAATATAGGAACGTAAAATTTAGGAAGATATTATAAGCTAGCTCATATTTTTCTAAACTCTTTAGACTGAACTCTTGCAGGAATAATACGAAACTTCATTTTTTACCTAGAGGTGGTCTTCCACATCTGAATGAATCAAAAAGTTGAAAACCTGGACATCACAGTGACCTATAATACTTTATGTTCAGACAGAAGTCTACTGCCTGCTGGGCCATTAAGATCATCCCATAAGGAAGCAGAAATTTTCCATGACAGGTACATATGTTCCTAGGTCATGTACTAATCAAGTTTGATTACAGCTGACAAAATCAGAGGCCAAGGCTAACCAGCTACAGGTAGCTCATAAACAACATAGAAAATTATATAATAAATAAAATTATAATAATAAAGAAGAGGTTCTGCCAAGTTCATATATTCTTACTGCTGATTACTTCAATTGCTTTTTTTCCTTTAACTAGATGAAAATTAATTTTAAAAAAAGTATTTCTTTGGTTGGAGACTAAAGCAAAACAGAATATAGGCAAAGAAGCTTTCCTATTTACATTGTTCAATTAGCCACTTTATTTTAGAAAACTCGACCCAAAATAAATTATTTCTCTAACATTAATTAGGGCACAAGACCAGACACAATGTAAATGCACATTTCATTGGACACCTTCATTCTGAATTTCAGATTTGAACAAATTGTCTTTCAACTTCTCTTATACTAGAACAAAAGAAGCTTTGCTACAATTTATGGTTAAAGAAGGGGGGGGAAGTAAAACATGAAAATTATTTCCTTTCTCTTCCTTAGCCTGCATCAATGATCTCATCCAGAATTTTGTTTCTTGCCCTCCTATGAGGAATTAGAAAAAAATAGAGTATGCACTCCAGCTCTGACATAGGCAAAACTGGCCATGGAGGCATTCTAGGAGCATCACAGACATTCAGAAAACTGTTTCTTTTTCATTTCCTTCAGATTTATGAACTCCATCCCTGGGTTGTAAATTACATTATTACAATATTAACAAAGGCATCAGCATGTGGCAGATTTGTTTTCATCGTATACTGTAATCAAAGAGAATTGCATCCATACAATTGAACAAAGAGTATCCTGAGACCTTGAGCAACTATGTTAGGTGAGTCCTATAGTGTGGGTAACCAACAATTTAAAATGCTTTGGCTACAATAAGGATTTAGGAATGCTGACTATTTCAATACGTCAAATTGTAAAGATTTAACATCTTATTCTAGAACAAGATAATGGGAGCAAAAATATTATTGAAAGGCAAAAAGCTATTTTTATCATTTACTTGTTCTCCTCTGAGTATGTAATCCTCATTTGAAAGAAATTTGTAAGTGGAAAATAAATCCTTCAAAACAATTTTCATAGCTACTCTCACTAGAATAATTTAGATTAAATACCTCATTATATTAATGCAAATTAGCTTTTATTATACAATGGATACCTTTAAATAAAACCTTGTCATGTAAATAAATTCTGGCACTCTCAGAACACTTCAGGAATGCATGAGTACCTTACACATAAAAAAGGAAAAATGGCTTCACAAGTCATTGGAACTGAGCAAAAAGATATACCTAAGTGTAGTTTCCTTATTGAATGTAAGTTGCCTGTAGGTAAGTACGTGGAGCATAGGGAAATGGCTTGGAAGAGATTACTATGGAGCTTTCAAGATTTTCCTCAGTTCATGCTTTAAAATGGATATTTAATATTAATAACTGCTATAATTTTTAGTCTCTAACTTTTCCATTAAAATATTCAAGGTCTTGTATCACCTTAAATATATTTACAGTCCTGTTCTGAAGAGCTTACTACAGAAGAGGTTGTGTTTATTATACGCATATTTTACCCCAATGTGAAATCCATTTCAAATGTTGATTTTTCTACCAAGTGATTCTCATTTGTTTTCTGTTAAGGACTGATATTCACAAGAAGTAAAATAATTTTCCATGTCTTCTTTAAAAGTCTGTGATATTTTCTTCTTGTACTGCACATGAAGGGCGAGATGGTGACTAGGAGTAGTCAGCATGGATTTATGAAGGAAAAACCATGCATAACCAATCTGACAGCATTCTATCACAAAATTATAGTCATGATGGACAAGTGGAGAGCATTGGATGTATTCTGCCTTGGATTTAGCAAATGTTTTGTTGCTGTATCCTGTAACATCCTCATGGATAATGAAGTACAGGATAGGTAAGCAGACAGACAGTAAGACGGACGGAAAACTGGCTCAACTGCTAGTCTGAAAGCCTCATGGTCAGTAACAGAAAATCCATCTGGATGTCAGCAACTAATGGTGTACCCCAGGGATCAGTACAGAGTCAATATTGTTTAACAACTTCATTAAAGAGCTGGACAACAAGACAGAGTGCACCCTCAGAAATAAGTCTGGGAGGCAATATTGATATACCAGTTGGTTGTGCTGCTATTCTGAGAGACCTTAACAGACAGGAGAAATGGGCCATTGATGCATCCTTTCATCAAAGTAAACAAGGACCATCCTGGCTGCCATTAGGGAGAATGCTGGTGAGGCCACCTCTGGAGTGCTGTGTCCACATCTGGGATATGGCCATACTGGAGTGAATCCAGCAAAGGACCATGAAGACAATTAAAAGTGTTTACGAGATTGAAGTATCTAACATTCAAGCGATTGAGAAAGGATATTTAGCTTCTGGAAGAGCGTATTTACTGAGAATCTTGCCCATGCTTATATGGACTTAATAGAGGGTAATAAAGTCAGAGCCAGATTCTTCTCAGTGATGCACAGCAACAGGACAAGAGGCAATGGACACGAACTAAATTCAAGAAATTCCACTCAAACTTATGAAGAAGCTTTTTTATTATGAACGTGGTCGAGTAATGGCATAGGTTGCCCAGAAAGGTTTTGGAGTCTACATCCTTGGAGATACTCAAAACCTGACTGGAGATGGCCCCGAGCAACCTGCTTTAGCTGACTCCTGTTGGACTAGATGTTCTCCAGAGGTCCCTTGCCACCTCAGCTGTTTCATGACTCTGTGATATTTATAAACACTGAGCCTCTTTTCCAAGATAATCACAAGCTTGAAAGAAAGCCAACCTATATGGTCTATCTAACTACATCATGGACTAAAACAAAGCAGTGCAAGTGTTCTCTTTTGTGAAAAGAAATTGATTTGGTCAGAAGTATACTTATAGACCAAAGTTCACAGAGATTTGTTCTATTCTTTTTGGTCTTATTCCACCATTAAAAGGTAACAAAGCTGCCTGTTCAAATTTAAAATGTGATGGTCTTTTTGAAGGCTATTCAAGAGCAACAGCTGGCAAAGAGGGTTTAGGGTTCAGTGAGCTTCAGACATTATATATCACAGCTGTGAACCCTTAAAGACTATTGATCTAGTAGCCTCCTCTAATTGTTAACATGACACTAAAAGTAATAGCTTCAGCCACCTGTAGAAGTCTTACAGATTTCCACTATAACTGTAGACTCAAAAATTTTATCACGAGCATGGGAGAAAATCAAATCTGTCATAAAAGTACTTAAAAAGTGAAAGTGGCTCTTGATTAACCTACAAATTATTATTTGTGGGAGTTGCAGGTGTCTTTGAGAACTTAGAGAGTACTCTTCAATAACACTTTACATTTTACAATAATACTTTACAATCACAGACAATGGGGAACATTTATGGATTAAAGAAAAATCAATTAGAAACTCACTCCTTAGCTCTCCAGATTTTCCCCAAAGGTCTTGATTCTACAACGGTTACTCTGAGGACTAAAGATCAAGATTTCAAACCAATTTGTTATTTATTTCTTTGATGGATGATTGATGAAAAGCACTAAAATCTGAAGAGCTAATATATTGAGTCAACACTGTAAAGTAGCTGAGTTAATTGGAATATTAAGTCACAGTTTTCTCAAAAGTGATTTCAGGCCAGATTTGTAAAGACATTTAGATAGAAACAGAGGTAGCCATAAGCAATTTATACATCATATAACAAAATAATGTTAAATTGTCACTTACCACCCGTAAGTATCTTACACAATTATACAACCATTAAGATACGCTCCTTAGACATTTTGGAAAAGATGTTTGGATAGTATATCCAGATACATACAGGTAATTCAGGAGTCTTAACTCCATTGGCAGTCCCCGGGACTACGATTTTAAATCACTAAGTCACCTTGTGAATATGGGACGGGTTTCAAATGTGCTTTTGAAAAGGCCACCCTTTTTGAAAATCATTAAACATTTACCCAGCTTGGTCACAGTAGCCTGAAGAACATTAGATTTCAAAAATCACAAGAACAATGATCTTACCTTAAAAATCTGTTTAGATATAAAATTAATGTTTATATCACAGAATCACAGAATCTGCCAAGTTGAAAGGAACCCACAAGGATCATTGAGTCCAGCTCTTAGACCTGCATAGGACCATCCCAAAGAATCACATCATGTGCCTGAGAATATCATCCAAATACTTCTTGAACCTGGTCAGGCTTGGTGCTGTGACCACTTTCCTGGGGAGCCTGTTCCAGTGCCCAACCACCCTCTGGGTAGTATCCAACCTGACACAGCTTCAGACCACTCCCTGGGTCCTGTCACTGGTCACCACGGAGAAGAGATCAGTGTCTGCCCCACTTCTTCCCCTCGGGAAGAAGTTGTAACTGCAATTAGGTTTCCCTTCAGTCTCCTCTTCATATGGCTTAATCTGAACTCTATTTACTGAATTTAAAAGCAATTTTAAGAAAACCTAAAAACATAAAATCTGCAAAATAAACCATCCAGAGATTAGAAAATGTTAGAATTAAGGTTTTTCTGTGTAACTTTAAATTTATTTTCAGATGCCTAGGCACCTCATTTAACTATATGGTCATACATTACTTTTCTCTGAGGATTTACCTCATTCAAAGAATGACAGTGCCTACAGAATTAATCAAAGTTCTCTACTTAATGAGGCTATAATGTGATTGCATGCAAATTTATATGCAAATGGCAAGTTGTGCATCTAAGTGACTGCTTGTAAGACTCATTATCTGATTTGCATGCATAATCACTGTAATTATACAGGGTTTTAAATGTGAGACCATAGTGTTTGCAGCTGAAAAATATTACTTAATTCATGTATTAGTCATGCCTATTAATCAATCATTTACTTACAATATGTTTACGTTAATCAGTTGCTCTTTGCATAATTTACAGAGCCTCCATTTCTACAAGATTCATCCTGTTCCTTTTAACTAATCAGTGCGTCCGTCATTTGAGAGGCTGAGACTACATGCACCTCTGCCAAATAGCAAGCTCCCTGCCTTATGGCTGCAAGCTGTGATCTATGATCTTTGTACTCAGTTGCCCCTATATATTCAGAAAAATCTTAGAAACTAGGACAGACCTGTGCATCAGAATTAGTTAATGCCCCCTTTTTCAAGTAATATGAGTTTCTATTACTCCCACTTACATTTAATGAAAACTGTGAAACAATTCATATCATATCTGAATTTGTTCTCCAAACTGGCCCTTTCACAGTGCACACAAAGATTGAAACCACAACTTTTATAGGCCAGAGACTGAAGAGTGGAACAAAAGCATGAAGATATTACTCAGTATCAAACAAATATGTTGTATTTGACTTGCATGACCCACTACTTTTATATTTTTCATTCACTATATATTAAATTCTTGATATAGGCTAATCTGTTTTCTAAATTACTTGATATATAAATGGGAAGACAAGGTGACCTCTATATTTTCCAGTGAACAGGTCATTATACTTTTGTGATCCATATGTCAATCTGTTCTGCTATATTATGCACCATTACCTGTAAAAACTCCAAATGACAAAGGACAAGATATCAGCAAAACATACCATGCACATAATTTTCATTAAGTGTAGTGAAGCAAATAAAGTCCGTTATGTGGAGACCTTTGCCATAAGATAATTATTACAAATGCATTAATCAGAGAAAAACTGAAACGGAATTAAGATGTCAGCAGTGATCGGCATCATTTCAACATCTCTGAAGACACTGTGATGCAGAAAGTGTTCAGTGTTCCATTAGTAGACTTATGAAAGAAGAGCTGTGCCTAAAAAGAGTTCCATGAGGCCATGAATCTCAGTAATCAGTCAGATACTATTTCTCATAACAAAGTTAATCTGAAAATTAATCTAGTCTCATAACAACAGCCAGGTGGCAGCATGCTTCTGTGATGTGACCTTTGGTGAGACACGTCAGTAATACCTCCCAACTGAGATTAACACTAAGAGAAAGACAATGGGGTCTTGGAAAACAGGAGGCAAATACATTGCACACCAACGTTCCATAATTCTCATTATTAAGTTGAAGCTAACCCCAAAGAGAGACTATACAGATGGGAGACTGTGACCATTTGACTGTGAGTCTGCTTTTACTGCATGATTTAACTGGATTGTTACAATTAATGGGACTCAGCATCTGTCAGCACAATCCTCATGGTATGTCTCCTTCAGGATAACTGTATCAAGCTGAAAGAGAATTCTTTCCCTGTTCTCTTCAACAACTACTCAGAATGCCCAAATTACCTGACAAAGCATATGTAGAAAAAAATCTGCCAAGAGCTCTCCTGTTCAATCATGGGAAGATAAAACCAGTGGAGTCGCAGTGTGTCCCTCAAGATAGTAATTCTGCAGTACTGATTGAACCAGTAGCATGATAATGCTGTCAATATTACTCCCCAAAGACTTTGTCCTAGTGGGAATGGGCATGACAGAGCATTACAAAATACTGTAATTTGGTTTACATTTTTTGATACCTATATAGTCCTTATGTAAGTGTTTAACTGGCAGCACCTCTTCAAGTATACATAGCAAGGTTATGTCATGCATGTGTTATGGACCCATATGCTAGCATGCATGCAAACTTCATGCAGCACAAAAAGGTCTTGCTTTTTCAAATATTGTTTGAAAAACAGTTGACACATTGCTTAGGATTCCTTGTTTTATCCCCATTTACTCACCGATCCTTATTAAAGACCCCTGGGTAGTCCAGGCCCTCTCCAATCAACAGAGAGACATTAATTCACAAAGGAACAACTAATTACGCCAGTTTAAGAAAAATGTGCTATTTTGTTGAATTCCACATGTGCTGAGCCGTAATAATATTTCAAACAAATAACACAGTAAAAACCTGTTAAAAATATATTTCTGACTAATGGCTGTTTGCTACTTACCCTGAAATGAGTGACTACATTACACATATCTAAAGGCTTGCTTGTATGCTGCTTTATCCCTTTTATTACTGTTTTATTTCATCTGAGTCATAAAGGAAACCTAAATATTATCTTTCTTCTCAGCTCAAATTTATTTCAATGCCCATTATTCTATCAGCAACCTGATAAAAATACCCTTTTAACATGTGAAATGGTCTATGCAAAGCAGGAAGAAATAATAAATCTACATTGAAATTTAAAAATAAACTGAAATATGCACATGAAACTTCCAGGACTGATTAATAAAAAAATGATAGAAGAATACATACCTCCTAACATTTATTATGTAAAACTAATCTGTTTGTTCTTTTTTTCAGTTATATTCACCAATCCTTTAGTACAGAGAAGAATCATGAACACGTAGGGGCAATGAGAGGCAGAGAGATAAAGAATAGTGTGTATGACACAGGGCTGCTACCAGTGAAAGCAAGATGTCTTTGCTTGTCACAACATTAAGAAGTGGTGTCCCCTCTACTTACTTGTTCTATAAACATTTATAGTTGGATAAGGGTTTTTAACAAATTTTTGGCAAGCATTTCTTAAAAAGAAGCATTTCTGAGGCCTTCATTCCTCTCCCAAAGATTAGAAATTTATAAAGAAATTTGAAAACAAATTTCTAAAATATTACTGAATCCAGTTAATACATTATCTAATGTATATTCAGAAAGCAGCCTCCCCAAAATTATTGCTACCTCTAGCTGTTTTATTTTCCAAAATTGATTGATGTTCTTTATCTTGTGAATTTCTGAAGTTACCTCTTGTATGTTTTACTTCTTCACCAAACCAGGCACTCTGGACAGACTATTCTTACAAGAAAGTTTACATCTTCTATTTGGTTATAGTCCTAAAATATTGATCATAAAGCAAAATCAAAGGACCTTTTTCACTCTTTTAGAACTTCTTTAAGAATGGCTGGATTTCTGAATACTCATGTGTCACGTGAAAAGGGGAAATTTCCTTGACCCTTAGTGTAGGGAGATTTCCTTGACACATAATGTTTGATTAGTCTGCCAGTGCCCCAGACAAGCTGAGACCAGTTCTGGGGACCCCTCAATGAACAGTCCTGCTGGATCAAAGGGCGATTCAACTGACTTATTCAGGAACACACGTTGACAGCATAAAGGAAACCCCTTCAGTGGTCTTCCAATTAATTCAAGTGTGTTACCCACTGCCAGCAACTGCCAGGACCCATGAAGAACTCACACTACCAGTTCATGGAATAACACTGTTTATTAATATAAAATTGTGACAGGTTAAGGTTCAAGGATTGCTAGTGGTAGTAAATGACTGCAAAAGATATATTCAAAACAGTACAGAGATAAACTCTAATTCTCAATAGAAGTATTCAACATGTATAGTGTATGATTCTTATCCAATAGGTGTCCCTACGCGGAAGAAGGCAGGTTCAGCCTGTCGACTGATTCCAGCAATTATGATGGCTTCTTCCCAGACTTCTCCCCATTCTCAACTTACTTTTATACTATTTTTTTTATGCTTAGATGGAGTTTGAATGATTTTAGTTCTGCATACCTTTGTTACTGATTGGCATAAAATGCTCTTGCTTCACCCTTAAAGACAGTCAAGAAAATAGAGCACATGCCCAGGGTAGGTGATCGTACATTGGAGGTGGGTAACTTTGGGATGGAGATGTGCATTAATATTAGGGTTAGGCTATAAGCAACCAAGTTCATCTGAGGAGAGCAATTTCGGCACAGTTGCTGGCTCAACAGCAGGACATCTCCTATCTACCTTGGCTGACAGGTACTGTGCAGTTTATCAGCTACAAAATACCATCGAGTTTCCCTTCCTGAAAGGATTTCAATAGAGCCTGGCTGCAGCGTCTCCACTCCACTCCACCCTCCATTCCATCCCCCTTAGCAGGTGCTTACAGTTGCAGATTGGGTGTACAGGAAATCACCATGGAGCATACCAACAGCATTCCATCCATGGAATAGCAGCTGCATTTTACCCTACAATTTCGGTACCATTTTAGCTTCTCTTAGGATATAACTTCTCAGTTTCTTCTAATTTTACGTGCAGCCATCTTTCCACACCATGTGTAATTGAAGACATCACCAGGTGAACGTTTTGCCCTCACCATTTTATTATTGTATTAGTGTTTCCCCATGCCAATAAAAACTATTCATAATTCCGCAGAATGAAGTGTGGTGGCTTCCATTCCTTGCTGAAATGAAGAAATAAACCCGTGAGCCTTATCCTTAGGCAAGCAAGTTACAGTCAATCAACCAATGATCACCTTTCCTGCGAGCTTATTAAGTCCAGCCCTGCATGAATGAATATGAATAATGTCATTTAGTGTATCTTAGGCAGATGACAGTTGAATCAAGAGGAAAAAGTGAAGGTAATTTCCAAAAAAAGTCTTTTCAGCTTCACAGTATGTGCTTTTAAAATAAATCAGGCATGGTAGACAAACCTTGGCAAATTAAAATGAAGTTTCTGCACTGTTCCAGAAACCATGAAACAATCATAAGAATTTTACTTGGAGACCTTAAGATGTATGTCAGCCGAAGGTTTTTATTTTAAATGAAGTATCACTGACATACTTGATAGGCATACATGAAATGAAAAATTTTCCTTTCTGATTTAACTCTCTGTGTCTAAAGTCTATGGCCCATATCTTTATCAGCATCACCTTCAATAAGAAGAAAGAATCCATGCTAATTCACATCACATGATGATCTACCTCCTGCTCCTCCTCCCAGAGTGATACTGGATATTTAGAACCACTCATTCTTTTCGGTTCTCTAAATAAAAATATTACACAAAAATTTCTAGGCAATTATAATTGTTGTAAATATCTTGATGTCTATATAAAAAAATAGGTGGAGGCCAAACAAGGAATATATTAAATAACTCCCGTTTTCCTTGTTAAAATACCATGAAATTATCTATCGCAGTAAAGTCTAAAGATTTGGTTTATTTTCCTTTAATAGTTAATATAATTAACTATATCATAGAACTCTACATTCAGTTTGCTAAAATTAATTTGTCCAGTCACCATGATTTGATAAGACTGTCAGAATATAATTTTTTACTATATTTGCAATTGTTCTTATCAATCTCAGAGGTATGCACTCTCACCTCATATACATACCCTGATGAGAAGTGTATAAAAGCTCAATGGTCAATTGAAAAGTTGTCACTATATTCTGAGACTAGGGAAGGGCTAAGAAGAAAGGTATGCTTGCACAATCAGCAAGAGACAAACTAAGTTAGCCAGCACAAACTAAAACTATGGAAGAGAATCCAAGCTCAGCCTTTCAAAAAAAAATAAGTGCCTCTAACTAACCTGAAGGGAACTGGATGGGAAACACCTTCAGGTCAGCTCCTCTCTGATTAAATCAGGTATCCGATCCTCACTCTACCACTAAAGGAAACACTTTATCCATAGTTAAGATCAAGAACCATCAGTTCCTTGACTAAAAATATCAGAATTTTTAAACTTTCCTGGCATCTGAGATACAGAACTTTCCAAATAACACCAAGTTAATTACAGTCACAGAAAACTAAATTTTCCTTGAAGACTGGAAAACCAGGTTAGATCAGAAATTAGATCCTAATAATGTGCCTAATACAGGTTCCCAACCTGTGGAATGAGCCCCATGCAGACAGTACTCATTTTATTCATATTCCTATTATGCAAATTATATTCCCATGCAAATTATCACATTTTGTGTGAAACACTACATGTTCATTAGTGTAGAAGCTGGTATGTAATACTGTCAAACTCTAGGCAGTTCTGTGCATGCCAGAAACAAGCCGTGTACAGAGTTCAGCTAAGAGCTTTCACTGGAAACCCTCTCAAAAGAGTGGTAAAGGAGAAATGATTCCGTTAACACCAGTTTTCCCTAAGAGTTTCAAGAGAGAACTCAGGGCCTTCCTATATATATAGCTTTTGTCTTTGTGTTTTTTTATAATAAAAATGTAGGTCCTGTAGTGGCTGCATTTTCCTGTTCAGCATGGTTGCTGTTTTTCTCTCATCACTGAAGGTTGGGCTGAAGTGCTTGAAGTAAGCAAGTGAGAAAGCTTAATGTTACTTTTGCCAACATTTTTGAAAATCCTCTATGCCCTGGTAATTATACATTACATATAAGTATATATTGCTGCAAGTGAGGAGTTAGTTTTAGTTGTCTGTTACTATGTTTTCATTTTTCATCACGTAAAAAGATGTCTTCACTGCTTTGCAATTGTCTTCCTAATTCATGATGTTGTCTAATTGTTATTGTATAACTGAAATAATTATGTAAAATGTTCAAAATGCAAGAAATTTCAGTGTTACAGAAATCTTATATAAAAACCAAAAACCAGATATTAATTCAAAACTGAATATATATTTCAGATATCTGGCACCTGCATTGTTTTTACTCTCTGATCATATGGATGAAACTTATTTTAATAAACTCTGTTTCTCCTACAAATTTTGGAAATTGGAGAGCAGCTATGATTAATAAAAACAGTTTGGAGTGAAATTACAATGCCTGCTGAATGCCTTCTTGGGCATGTAGGCAATCGCAAATCAATTTCTAGTATGCTTCGTGACAGCCGAAAGAAGCTGTGCATCCCTTAAGCTGAAGCAGTTTAATTAAACCTTGGCATTCTAACAGAATAAAAGAAAATTAACTATCCTATTTCATTTCCCCATAGTGTAATCAGAGTGCATGACAGGCATCTGTGTGACACATGATAAATCTCACTAGTCAAAAAATATTTTCAAGGATAGTTATGAAGGTTTCAGCTCATATATACAATAAAGTTTATATCCTATAGTTGCTCATTATGTCCCCCGCAAATTACTTAATGAGATGATTTATTGTTGTATACACTGTGAACGAGAAGTGTATGGCTATATATAAAAGTAGATGCATTATACATGTATGTATACGACTGAAAGCAACTCCACCTAACAGAACTAGGGAAGAAGTATGCAAAGTATATTTCATGTACTACAAAAACTGTGTGGAAGAAAGCAGTTGTACTTTTCTTTACATTTTTGTGAAGTATCTAATAAAATATTCAATAAAATATTTATTGCTTTAAAATAAAGATCAATGAAGTATGGAAAAAAGCATAGCATCTTTGCTAATAACACTGAATGACATCAAAGTATTGAACTGCAATTTATGTTTAAAATGATTGTAATAAGCAAATTTTCAATTAAGTGATAATTTGAATGGTGACAGCAGGGTGACATACTACCACACAGTGAAGTACAAGCAGCACAAAGGGTAAAAAGTTTCCACATATACCCTGAAGTGAACAAATAAGCACGAAACAAGTTTTCAGCTAGGCAGAAAATGTTTACTATAATTTCAGATTCTGTAGAGTGTTTCAACTGGCTTCCACCTGCTACCCTAGAAGGACAACGGTCTCCTACAAATTACAGCTCACATCTGTTTGATCCCATGGCTCTCTTGGATACGCTAGAGCACACCATGCTCAGTTAGTTGTGTAAGCAGATGAACCAAATCCCAAATTCCCACTGATGATGATAATGCAAGTGTAAACCTCTAGTTTGCAGTTAGATATATATGGACAGTCGCCTAAGTGTTTCCATATTTTAAAATTAATCCCATCCTTAGAACAGGACCAAGAAACCAAACAATGGAGATAAGCATATATACAAGTGTCAAATGTCATTTGAGCTGTCTTATGTTGTCCACGAAATCTTTATGGAATTGGGAAAACTACAAAGGACAGGAGGGAATTTGCACACAGCTGGGTGCCAGCTAAGATACCCTTAGGGCATATCAAAGAGCACTGGATCCAACAGATGGCCAACTGACATGACTCTCAGAACAACGTTTGCACGGGTATAAGACCAAACTGTGACCAAAAAATAACTCTGGTGCACCTAATCTTACAGGGTTCCTGATTTGATACAAAGCTTTCTAGTCACCGACAGTTCTGAATCTACATTTACTCAGAACAACTTGGCTTTCACAGCTCAGTGCCCAGATCCCACCTGACCTCAAATGAAACAGATCAAACAGCCCAAATGACCCCACATGCAAGCTCTGCAGAGAGAGCTACAAGTGCTTCTATTAAAGACACAGAGTGATGGCTCTGTTTCTCCCAGTACCCTATAGAAATAAATGGACCTCCAGTTCCCTTATCACCTAGGAATATATCCACTAATGTGTGTATGCAAATAAAGTTCAGTCGATCAGTAGATACAGTAAAGATGGAGACAGACTATCCCTGGAGGTGAACTGAGGTGGGAGGAAAGGAAACACACACAGATGGGAACACAGAAAATTCTGAGCAGATATTAGGGAGGGAAATTACCTTGAGGGTTATCCAGTTTTTGAACAGGTTGCCCAGTGAAGTTGTCTAGAGACTCAGAGGTGTTCAAGGCTTAGCATGACATGGTCAAAAGCAACCTGACCTAATCAGACGTGCTATGAGCAGGGAATGGATGAACTCCAGAACCCCTTTTAAATCAGAACTACGCTATGAAGTAATAATTCATTTAATTACTTTATTAAAAATAACCAAAGAAGTAATTAGCCTATGAAGGTAATTTTAAGCATGTTGCTTTAGATGTACACATACTTCATTCACACTAGAATGCATCAGTTTTCAGTTAGTCCTCATAGCTAATGGGCACTCTAGTTATCAGTATGAAATACAGGAACTTGCACTGGGTTCCACAAGACGTACACAATGTACCACCAAAGATAGGATTCCCAGAAATACAAAACAACACAGAGGTTAAGCAGAGAGCTAAGAAACAGAAGGATATCTAACCTTTCTTTCCTTCACTGTTCACCAGTGTTAAAGAATAACACCAATGTATTCACAAACTCAGCAGTGGAAATACAGATCCTAGAAATAACAAGTTAATCAAGAACTACATTTATGCCTTTAATAACACTGGAGGTTGAAAAGTTGAATCAGTATTGGGAGTACTGGGAGCTTATAGGAAATACTAAAATATTTTTCCTATATATTATAGAAAAATACTCCTATATATTATATCCTACCCTATATATTCCTATATATTATATCCATATAATAATCTCTTTTATTCATTATGTTTATCCTAAATTAATTTATATTTGGTAAAGAAATTTGATGTCCCTCACTAATTGCAGAAGAAAAATCTATTTATTTGTCCTTTTCAATGCCATAATTGTATTTTATTTGAGAAAAACATATGTTTAATACTAAAATAAAGGATGAGATACTTTTTTTGTTTTCAGCAGAGAAAATATGCTAAGGAATTTTATGATTTAATAGTGCCTTTCCTTGTGACTATTTCACCTCAATTACCGTTACTGAAAATTCTTGCATTTTCCTGGAAGTGGGCTTCAATTTTGCAAAGGTAGCTGCAACCTCTAAGTAGCTTTTTTTTTTTTTTTCTGGCTGCCATCTGCTATAATCCCTGCCTTTTCAGTGGGAAGTATGTCTGTCTCTTTATTCTGTTTCAGAACAGCAGAAACAACACTAAGGGCACTCAGAAGCTCTTACATCTTTTTACAAGTAATAAGTGATCTGCCACACTGGAATCTAATTTCAGAATCTTTCTGAATATACAGTAGAAATTTTTCTAAGAGTAGATAAGGGACAATTTGGGGTGTACTATGTCTCTCACCTCTCATAGAAGAATACAGCTTCAAATATCAATGTAGCCTGGAGACTGAAAGGTGAAAGTTGCTTTAATCAGGTACAAGTAATTTTGAAGGACTCCAAATTTTGGGAGGATTTCATAACACTGAAAATTTATCTTGTTTTAGCCAGGACAGAAGCAATGGTACATCACTATTCCACATGTGAGACTGTAGGATAAGACCTGACCATTCCTACAGTGCTTCTTATGGACTATTCTAAATGGTTTTATCTTTAAGTATTATCAAGGAACTTCTCTATGTATTACTGTACATGTACAGTATGCTGCAAATAATTAACCAGGTATATAAATTAATATAGTCTGTACAGCAGCTGAAGTGAATTTTATACATTACTAACAGTCTATGGATAGAATAGAATTCATGGCTTGTTCATACTAGTTGTAATTAACAATATTTTGTTTCTTTACTGTTATTTACTTTCCTTGTGATCCTTATTGGGATATGTGTTATTCTTGAAAGTAAAATGTGAAACAAAGATGCACATGATAATATAAACTAAATAATATAAACTGAAAATTTTATGACAGATATAACATATTATAGCTAAAGTAATTCCAGTACAACTACTGCACAGTTAAAAAAAATGAAGTAAAATAGCATTTCAATGTAGTAACACAGCTGAAGCACTAGATTTGTTACCACCATTATTCGGTACATTTAAAAGACATACAGTGTGTATGCATTTATCTAGATGACACAAGCATTAGTGAGTCAACAAAACAATTCCTCTTCAGGGCTTTATGACATTCTTGCTGAAGTCTGAATAATGGCAGAAAAGACATTTCAAAAGTCCTGGTTACTGTTAAAAAGCCTCCAAGGAATTCAAATTTCTCTATATCGTTTTGTGAAAGGACAATATTAGGCTGACAGTAAAGACTTGAAAATAAAATTGTTATCCCACATACATGTTGATAGCAATTTGGCAAGAGATATAGCATAATTTAGATAGAAGAAATAAAACCAAACCCAAAGGAAAACAAAAAAAATCTTGTTAACAATGACCTAAAGCATGTTTTCAGATGGATATTAAAGGGCTTGTTTACAATCACTGCTAGAATGCCTACAATAGAGATCCATCTTCTTTGTATGGCTACAGAAATAAAGATTCTAGAAAGTTCAGGAAATAATTACATTTAAAAAGACAAGTCTTAGTTGTTATATTTACCGAGTTTAAATACAATACACTATTTACCATACATCATTGTCAGACAACTACTTTTTCTGGCTACTGCCCACCTACGGCAATCGCTTTACAATAATACTTTCATTCTTACGAACACCTTTACCGTAATACGACAAAAAAAACTTACCCAACTACACTGCTGGATATAGATTAAGTAGGTAGAACTGTTTAAGCAGGTAGAATTTGTTTAAGCAGGCAGATTTTGTTTAATAAGGTAGAATTAAAAAAAAAGTAAACTAAAAAAAGTAAAAAGGAAAAAATTCTAAAAATTTAACTTACAGACAATATCTGGCCTATAAGACATATTTTGTGACAAAATGTGACAAAATAAAAGGTTATTTTTTAATGAATATTTCCTTATTTAGAACTGCAATATGGCATTTAATATCTAATTAGTTTATTCCTTTCTCCACAGACAGGAAAAAAAAATAAAATAGCAACTGAGAAGAAAGACAATTTAAATTGGTACAGAACTGGTAGAAATGCGAACTGTGTTTGCACTCCTAACAGTGCATTCATATTGGTCAGATCCAAAGGGTATAAAAAGACAACAAATATGTGTAGTCTGAATTAATTACAGCAAAATTACATTCAAGGGAGAAATCTTTGAAAGTGTACATTCAAAGATAAGAGGAAAAAAAGTTTAAGGGGGATGGAGGGAAAAAAGAAGACAAGGAAGGCATGCAAAGAACCACCTGCCAGGAACAAACACCAAGGAACACACTTGTCTGTTTTTCCTCTTGGTAGGACCTAATAGGTTTCGATTGAAAAGAGTCTTGGACTGAACATGCTAGGGTCCCTCAGTGGAGAAGGTGTCAGAAAAAGCTGCAAATCTGTGTCTACAAATGAATCTTCAAATTTTACCTAAGTCCCTGTATAATCAAGGAGTAGACAGGAATCTTCAGAAGCATTCTCCAGGATGCTCAGGATACATTTCACCTTCTGTATGCTATACAAACGGTGTAAACAACTTTGAGACACAATCATGAATTTCAGACGCTGTATAAGAAACAAAACGGGCAACAGAGGAGTATGTATGAATTTCTACATGCCTCAGGAGCTTAGGGTTATAAAAGAACAAATTACTTCTAAAAGTTGCCCATGGGCTACAGTCCTCTGGAGCGTATACCTAGGCTGGGCCATTTTCACAGACACTGGTTCTAAATGTGAAGAAAAACCCTGTCATCCTATCCTTAGATTTCAAGAGGGGAGCTATCACTGATACCCAACCATGGAGCTCTGTCTTTCTTGGAGGAGACAGTATGCTGTCAAGGGCTTGCTTTATGTTTTGTATAGGTCCTCCATCACAGAAAAAGTAGGTGATGATACACTGCTGCAGAACAGTTGTTGCATCCTTTAGCCCTTAGGTAGACCACCTTGCATAACCCTAACCCTTGAACTTAGAGAATTTAGATGGTGTCCAGGGAGATAGCCTCAAAAAAACACCTAAGATTTTTTTTTGTAATAAGGCAGCTGGGAACTCAGGCGTAATCCTTGAAAACATTAGGAACTGTAGCGTGGTTTGTTTTGTCATTAGGGGTTCGGGGTGGTTTTTTTATTTTTTTTGTTTTATTTTGGGGGGGTTTGGGAGGGGGGGCTGTTGCCTTTATTTTTTTTTAAGTGCTCAAACAACTCCACTGGATATGAAGCATGAGCCGAAGAGATTTCCCAGAAACAACACAGCTATTTCACAGTCCAGTATACAATTTCAGAAGGGGAGGGCTATACTGGCAAATTAACAGCTACATCATACATGACAGCACAGTGAGATGTCATCATAACTCAAAGGCTACCTCTTTAGAGAACAATGTGTAAGCTGCTATGAGCCAGTTTGGTACAGGTGGATCCATGCTGTCAGTATGAGCTACTCCCAACTCTGACCTAGAGTTTCTTTACTGGAAAAGTTATTTAGCTTCTATTACAGCTGAGGAGGAATCCAAAAAAAAAAGACATAAGCAACATGGCCACTGAGAGGTGGATGCAGGATGGGGACAGGTGAGGAAGAAGGTGAACTCAACTGTTCATATGATAGCACGGATGCCACAAAACTGAACTGATCAACACGTTAGAGAGCTCATTACAAACACAAAAGTTTTTACATTTGTACTTCATTCTGCTTATTCCCATGCACAAGCAAATTGTTTTCAAAAAGAAGTGAATACACAGCCATTCAAAATAAATGTGTTTTCTCCAGGGATTTTATAGCTGTTATCAATAATCCAATATTACGTTTCATATGGAATAGATTGTTACACACAAGTTACTACTACCTTTGAATCTAGGTGATCGACATTTTAAAATCCTGGTGATTAAAACATCCCACTAGCATTTTACTTGTAATTTTTAAAATAGTATTTTGGATTTACAAATCCATGTACATTATGGTATGTTAGCAAGTACATGCTTTTAATAAAGTGATTGAATTTTCCACTAATTTTGATTTGACTTGCTAATGTATCCAGGAAAATAATTTTCAGTACATTATCTGAAATTTAGACACGTAACAGTTCAAGGGAGCAAAAGAGACTTGTTACGCACAACACAAACTGGTAGAAAACAGCACCTTTGAGAGAGACCTTTCACAAAAGATTCCCTCATTAGCTACAGATCTTTATAATGACCACCAAAAAACCAAGGAAAACAAAGCACAGAAATAACTCAGAAATGCTGATCTCGCCTTCTTCCATATAAACAGATTTTTTTTGCCAGTTCTGAGCAGCAGCTCCAAAGGTAACTCCCAGAGAACTTCCATTTCCTATGAAAAAAACAGCTAAACATTTATTATTAACCATCATTATTTTCACCAATACTACCACAGCATCTGAAAGTCTAGACTGGCACATCATTTTTATGCAAGAGATGGCTAGTGAATTATCATCTTCTTGATGTCTGGTAACAAGTTCCATAAAAATTTCTAGACATACAAAATAAGTAAAATTATTTTTAGACATTAGTACAGCGGTAGTTTTTGATTAGCCCTAAGAAGAGGGAAGATTCTGCACCATAGAGGGCAGGAAGAAAAATGAAGAGAGAAAACCAAAGGGAAAGATACGGATTACATAGTCCTACACTAAAGCAGGCTAGCTTTTCTTTTCTTTCACTCTAGCATAAACCCTGGCTAGCCTGTGCCTACAATACTTCTTGTGCCAAATACAACTTTTTCTACAGTTCAATACAGCTGTTCCACAATAGCTAAGATTCAAGGAGTTAGAATAGAAGAGAATGAGACTCTGACTTAAAAAAAACCAAACCCATGTTGTATGTCATGCCAAAAAGCTGCAGGAAGTCAACAGAAGAAGGCTTATTCAAGTGATATGTCGTCATCTGGATGAAGGGATGAATTTGATGTTCAGCATTTTTTCCTCTGATTTATGCAGTAAACATTTCAATGACTCCCTTCAGTGTAAACACAGTAATTTCTGCTCCAGTTTCACGTGTCCCAGTGTGTATTCTATGTTGTATCTCAGTCGTTTTCCACTTGAGGGACAGCAGGCATTCACAGGCAGTTCAGCTGAGCAGCATGAACTTCTTCCCTTCCCATCAGTAAACACTAAAAGCACTGAATATACATGCCCATACATGTTTCAGATTGGGTTGGCTAGAGCTCAATTCAGTTCTCCAAGGACTAGGATGATATCGAGTCTGCGGGAAATATTGCTTTTACAGCAAGTCTTGGATGCTTAAGGCCCACTTTGCTACGCTGGTTGTAAAGGCCAGTTCAGTTTGGAGAGCTTGAACCCAACTCTCTGCTACCCATATGGCATGGCATGATTTGCCAGAAAATGGCAAGATATACTGCAGAATTCTTACAGGAAAAGTTTCTGTTCAGTGCCCTGCCCCGCCACGGTCCCAAAAACTCCAAACCAAGCACGGGGCGCAGATGCTCTCTGCCAAAACGCCAAGCGGGATGGAGGCGCCCTCCAGAGGCACAGGCTGCGCCCTGCCCTGCCCTGCCCTGCCCTGCCCTGCCCTGCCCTGCCCTGCCCTGCCCTGCCCTGCCCTGCCCGACAGCAATGCCGGGGACACAGGGCCGAGCCGCGCTGCAGCGGCCGCCATACGCACCCACCCCGCACACCCCACGGCGCGGCGGCGGCCGCGGCGCGTCCGCTCGGCGGCTGGGGCGGAGAGAGGGAGGGCGCAGCTCGTCTCCCGCCTCCTGCTCGGCTTCTCCTCCTCCTGCTCGGCTTCTCCTCCTCCTGCCTCCCGCCCTCTGTTCCTCCTTCTCTCCCAGCCGCGCCGCCGAGGTTGGGAGAGCGGCGCCCGCCAGGGCGAGGGAAGGAGGTGCCGTGCGCGGGGAGGAAGCTGGATGAAGACGTGTGTCTCAGGGAGGGTTCGGCAGCCCCTCGGGCATGAAGGGGACCGCGGGGACTGTGCCGTGCCCTGTAGCCGAGCGGGGACATCAGGTAACCGCCCCGCACTCCTTCCCGGCCCGGCCCGCAAGTGCCTGGATCGGGCAAGCGTCACCTGGAAAGTTATCCTCCCGCTGCCGGCCGAGGGGCGAGGGGCGCAGGAGGAAGGCGGGAGGCAGCCCTCCGCGTAGGGTTGCACATCGGCGTGCTCGGCGAGACCCGTTTCGTGCTCTGGCATCTCAGCCGTGTCCCGCAGGCTGTGCTTCTCCCGTCGGGGGCGCGACGGGGAGGGCTGGGAGGCGGCGCTGGCATCCCGCTGCCCCAGCGGCTCGGCGGCGGTGCCAGGGGCCGTGCCGCGGCCGGCAGAAAGTTTCCAGCGGGGTGAGGGGCAGGGAGAAGGGGGGCAGGATCGCCGCGGGAGGACAGCGTGGGAAGGGGTCGCGGTTACCGTGGTCTGAGGGTGCCGGCTCTTGGCCGAAGTTGTGCCGCTCCTGGGTGCCGAGTTGCTGTTTGTTGCTCAGAAATAGCTTTAAGTATCATTAGAGACGTGTCGTCGGCATCTGTAATGGCTACACTTTACTCTTCTGTGAAATTTGCTTGCCTCCCTTGTGTCTGCTTAGATGTCTTTAGAAAAAACAAACAGGGAAGTCTTTCCAGAGGGATGTGCGCAGCAGTGCACCTGAAGGGTGTTTTTGTGTGTGTGTTGTATGACATAACTGTTGATGGAACTGCTGTTCTTTTTGAATCACACTTCGTTGGAGCTTTTTAACTGAACGTTTGTGGATTAAGTACAAACTTTTAATAAAATACGTGTATTATCCTCAACGCTGTTGGAGATTTAATCCCACTTCAGGTGTTTCACAGTTGTTTTATTCCTGCTTTGCTCACAAGGACAGTAAATCAGATTCAAAGTGAACAGAGTGCCACACAGAGGTTCTAAGTACATTTGCTACAGAAAAAAACAACATTGAACCACCTTCAAGAAACTAATCAAAAAATCTGTACCTTCAGAAGTCTCCTTCTTTACCAACCTGAAAAAAGAAGTGTATATTGCAAACTGCCCTATGAGTGAAAAGTTGCAAGCCATTTCAAGTGAGGCAATTTCTCTTATAGAGAATGTTCTGCACTAGCTCCCTTGGTTAATTAGAGATAGTCTGCCTTAATTATCAGCTGCAGTTCCAGTTTACTTCCAAGGTAATCCCCTAATATTTGTTAAAGAGCCAAAGGAAAACCTTAAATGTGATGAGCTTAACTTCACTAGGTCAGAAAAGTGTGCATAGCTTTTAGTTTTAGGGGTTTATTGTTCTGTTTTTTGAGGATTTGTTTGTTTATTAGTACAACAAATTTGGAACCAGATTTAGGAGAGCATTTAAAAGCAGACTAGATTTAGCAATGGATATCTGTTACTGCAGGTAATGCCTATGATTGTTGGACATTGGTAAGGCACTATATTTAAGGTGATTTTTAGGTTGGAACTTTTCTTAATAAGCACATACTTAAATTCCTTAAGAAGGTCTACCACAGTTACTGACCCAATGAAGTTCTAAGGCTGCTTTATGTATGCTCAGGTTTTTATTAATGGACTTTTATATTGCATTAAGCTGAGAGAGGGCTGAGGAAATACAATCACAGGCATGTATAAAACTTGAAACACTTCCCACTTTTGTGTGTTTTCAGTTCTCGGGTTTTTTGCTTTTTTTTTTTTTATTGTCAGCTTCAAATATAACATCTCTCAGCTTTCAGGCAAAAGGCAGATTTTATTAAACATATGAAACAATTTTCTATTGTAAAATGTTCTATAGTTCTTACTTCCTGAAAAAGGTTAGATATGACTGGGGAATTATCGTTTTTCTTGACAGCATGACAGATAAAACTAGGTTTGCATAGGAGGAAGCATGTGTAGGGCTTTAAAAGATGTCATTCTGAACTGTCATAGATTAACTTTTCTGCTTGTTTTTTTAATGAAATGACTATATTGCTTGTAAAATCGTTGCTAGGATGTAACTAAGGTAAGAACAAATTAACGTAATGGTGTTGGGTGTAATTTAAAATTTTGGGTATAGTTTTAATATTTGGATGCCTATTGATTTAGTGCTCAGTTCTGTAAACAGGTATTTGAGTTAATTTTATTCATATCAGGATCTCAGTTAAAGAAGTCATGTTGCTGCAGCCGTGGTCAAGATACACTGAGGTGGAATGTGGAGTATTTCCTATTTAGGATATACCAAAGCAATGTGGTTTGTTTGCTAGTAAGCTTGCTGTTCTGGTAACGCATCTAAGTTGCATGTAGCTATTGCTATCAAAAGCTGGGCTGATGTTAGAAGTCAGGAGCTTAAATTGTAACTGTGTGTAGAACAAATACTCTTTTGAAGAGTGTGAAATCTTAAGCAGTGAAAATGGCCAAGTGAAGCAAGGGAGGCATATAAAGTGGCATTAAGAGATGGAAGTATGGGAAGTTAGGTAAAAGATAAAAAAAAAAAAAAAAAAAAAAAAAAAAAAGAA